>CM076907.1:44618225-45218225 GCA_039519145.1 Kokia cookei
ATTTTGGACAATTTATTTTTCAGAATAACTTTGAGCATTTGCTTTTCTCAATTAATCTATCATCTTGTCTTTGTTTCAACTATTGATCTCTACAGGTGAATTGACTTCTATTACATCACTTTGATATTTTCCTCCTTTATTTTATCTTCTATCAACAGTTAATAATATTAAGAATTCAAAATAAGAAAATCAAATTATATTAAATCCCGAATTTTAGAGAATTTGACCAAAAAAAAAAAAGGTAAATGGCATTGGCATCTAAAAGTTTGATTCCAGGCTTCCAGCTAAGGTTTATGATGTATATATCATTTCCTTCACAAAGTTACACTGTTACCATCTTTTCCTTTGATTCCAAAATCAAAACACATCTCATGGGTCGATCAATGTTTTTTCTATCATTCTTCTGAAAAAAAATTCTACTTTTCTTGTCATCCATGGAAGGAATATATGAATTTCAAAGAAAAAGCAAGTTCAAAAAAGAAAGAATAAAATATGTATGAGCAAAAAAAAGAAGCTTTTTAATCCAAAAACAAGCAGCTTAATCACTTTCGTATTTGTTACTAATCTCCATACCTGTTCCCTACTTTATTCTTATTCTCCTCTTCATTAATACACCATATATAGTCCTTTATATAACGGGTGCCATTCACTGACAGATATCTGCAATTTTATTACAGTAAAAACATGGCAAGAAACTATGGTTTTTTGATTTGTTTATTGATTATGGCTTTGGATATTACTGCTGGAGTACTTGGCATTGAAGCTGAAATAGCTGAAAACAAGGTATGTTTGTAAAGAGAATTGTAATTATTGATTCATTTTTTTTCGTGGTGTTTATGGTTTTTATCTTTTTTGGGTTAAAACAGGTGAAGCATTTGAGGATGTGGGTTTTTGAATGTAGAGACCCAAGTTTACAAGCTTACAAGCTAGGGCTTGCTGCATCTGTACTACTTGGTCTTGCTCATGTTATTGGGAACTTGCTTGGTGGTTGTGTTTGCATTTGGACAAAGGAAGATTTAGACAAAGCATCTGCAAACAAACAATTAGCTGTGTCTTCCCTTATTTTCTCATGGTATGTATGTCTCTCCTAATGAATCAGTGTTGGTAGGTCGGCTCGGTTTGAGTTAAGTTCGAGTTAGGTTCTATGTCCCCTCCATAGATGATGAGTAGCCACTTATTTCTTGATACCCGAATTTGCAATTTACAAAAGTGTGCCAGATATATATATATAATTGATGCTTTTTCTTAAAAAACTTTTTTGATGATGAAAAGCAGGATAGTATTAGCAGTGGGATTCACAATGCTGATCATAGGGACACTGTATAACTCAAAGTCGAGGAAAACATGTGGCATAACCCACCATCGGCTGTTTTCCATTGGAGGGATTCTATGTTTCATTCATGGACTTTTCACCGTTGCTTACTATGTATCAGCCACCGCAGCTGGCCGAGAAGATAAAGCAAATGGGTCTCGAACCACCACTGCTTAATTTGCCTTTTCCCTACTTTCTTCATGCTTTGTAACAAAATTAAGCGTACAACCCACATTCTTTATTTTGTATTGATGTTTTGGATATAACCACCATGTTAATGGTTGTTTTACTTTTTGTGTTCATGGAATTGAGGTTGATAGTGATGATTAAATTTTGCTATTAATTCTTGTAATACACGTAAATTATGAGTTTAGTTATTGTACTTTGTTATATATGTTATACTCGTGAGCTCCAAAAGAATCACAAGATATATTTAATAGATACATAAAAGGGCAAAGTAAGATGCGAGCAATGGACCCTAACACTGCAAATGTCAAGCGAAAACAAGCATGACATGCTCAAGATGAGACCATGAGAGAAACGAACAAAGCAGACGGATGCGTCAATCCCGAGGGATCCAATAAGGGAATGAGGCGAGTGTAAAAGGACATGTGGGAACCTCTTTTAAGATAACCTCACGATTCATATTCTTCATCCTTAACCTTTTCCTCCAGCAATTGTTAATCACTGACTTAACCATTAGAGAGCAATCGGAACCCCCATAACTTATTTTTCTCCTTACAGGCCCTCTTACCTTCCAACCCAAATTCATACCTATTCGAACTTGCATTAACATACTCTAAGTTGGTCAATTTTAATATTATTATTTTTTAAAATTTAAAATTTCAATCATAATCCAAATTACAGCTCTTAGGTTCGTTAGGTCAATGCATAAATTGTGAATTCAATCTTTATTCTCTTATTTGATTATTTTTAACTGCTACATTTTACTACTTTTGAAATTTCAATCTTGATTCAAATATTAAACCATTAAATCCATTTACTAAAATAATGTGAATTTTCACAAGTATTATATATGTAAAAATAACGAGCTACATATGATATCATATGTGTGATAATATCATACCTCAACTATTCATATAATACATACACACGTAATATTTAATACTAGTTAAATTTCAGCTGCATGCATATTGTTTCAATCATAAATCAATACCAAGTAATGTTAAGTCTCATTCCAATCAAAGCTTCAATATATTTCGACTCAATAAATATAACCCACAATAATTTTTGCGAATTATTTTCATCGAATATGTAAAATATGATTTTTTTTCCCCCCTCGAAATGGAGAAGGCCAGAATTTTCTTGTTAGAGAAAGAAAATTTACGTTGTGTTTGTAGATTCGGCCTTTTTGCTAAGAAAGAAAATTCAAATGGACTTTTAAGAAAATGTAAACCCTATTCAAAAATATTATCTCAAAGCAATTTCAAATAATTCCCATGCACGCTCCTTTATTATCCTATGTGTAAGGCATGTTTGCTTTATGAGAATTTTATCTTTTTGAATTTTTGTTGAGAGTTTATAAGTGAAATATAGTGGCGGAGTTAAAAAAAATTATTTGGGGTCGAGATTAAATTATATATTTTTACGATAGTACAAATATAATTTTATCATTTTAATAGTCTATATCTTTATTATTTTTAAAGGGTTAAATTAAATTTTTTATCATTTTTGAAGGGTCAAAGTGTAATTTATTATTAGTAATTTAAAATTTTATAAATTATAAAGGGCCTAAATTAAAATTTTACCATTTTAAGAGGCTATAATATATATACAAAGGGGAAAATTGCAAAAATCTTAAACCTTGAGGGTCTTACTTATATTTTTGGGAGGGTCATAGTATAAATTTATAAAGGATTAAATTGAAAAAAATTAAACTTGGGGGGTCATAACCCCTTGGGCCTTAATGTATACACAAAATCTAGGGCTTTAACCTTTATCAACAATGCTAACACTCTTTTTTATTTCTTCAGGTATCTAACAGACAGAGGCGAAATCAAAGGGGTTGGCAGGGGCCTTGGCTCCCTAAAATGAAAAATTTTTCATTTAGGCTATTAAAATTTTTAAAAATTTTAAATTATTAAAGGTAAAATTACACTTTATCCCCTTAAAAAATGATAAAATTTTAATTTAATCTTTTTAAAATTGCACATTTACTATCGTAAAATTGTAATTTAACTTCGGCCCCCCTAAAAAAATTTTCTAGCTTCACCCCCTGCTACCAGAGCAAGCCCAGTAATTAATCCTCCGCATTCTGTAGGCCCACTAAAGGGGTGGATGCTGGGCACGAGTTTTAAAGTTGCTCCATACCCAGGACAAGGGTCGAACCCTCGACCATTGGTTAAGGTAGGAAAGATCATTATCATCTCACGTAACTCCCGTGGTTAACAATATTAATACTTTATTGACTTTACTGATTGATCTTTTAGGAAATGACTTTACAAGAATTTTAAAATAGTTAAAATGGAAGTTAAAACTATAGTTTTGGTCCTTCTATTATATTGAAATTTTAAATTTAATCATACACTTGAATTTGACATGACTTGATCATTAGTTAGTCTAAATTAGTAATATGATTAAAGTGATGATGTGAATTTTTTTTGAAGATATGATTAATCATTCATTTGGCATGTAAATTTTTTTTATTGGATTAAGTAATTTAGACTAACTAATAATATTATAAAAATAAAAAGATTAAATTATGTCAAATTAAAGTAAAAAAACTAAATCCCACGTTGAAATTGGCACACTAAAGGGACCGAATCTAGAATTTGACCTAAAAAAAGCATATGGCATTGCCCTCTGAATGTTTGATTCGATTCCAGGCTTTCAACCAAGGTTTATGATGAATGTCATTTGCTTCACAAAGTTGCATTGGTACCATCTTTTTTTTAGATTCCAAAACACAATCCAAGGCTAAAAGAATTGGTTGATCAATGTGTTTTTTTTCTATAAAATAAATCTACTTTTCTTGTCATCCATGGAAGGAATATGAATTTCAAAAAGAAAAAGCAAAGTGCCAAAAAAAAATTTATATGAGCTAAAAAAGAAGCTTCGTATATGTTACTAATCTGCCTACTTTATTCTTATTTTCCTCTTATTAATACTCCATATATAGCCTTTATAAAAGGTTCAATTCACTGAAAGATATCTGCAAATATTTATTATACAGTAAAAAAAAAATGGCAAGAAACGTTTGTATTCTGATTTGTTTATTGATCATAGCCTTGGACATTACTGCTGGGATACTCGGCATTGAGGCTGAAAAAGCTGAAAACAAGGTATGTTTTAGAATGTAAAAAGAATTATAATCATTGATCCTTCGTTTTTTTCATGGTGTATGTGGCTCTTTTTCTATTAAACAGGCTATGCATCTGGGGGCGGGGCTTGTTGAGTGTAGAAACACCAGTTCTCAAGCTTACAAGCTAGGTTTTGCGGCATTGGTACTACTTAGCCTTGCTCATGTTATTGGGAACTTACTTGGTGGGTGTGTCTGTAATTGGAGAAAGGGACATTCCAACAAACCATCTGTTATGAAATATTTAGCAGTGGCTTTCCTTATTATCTCATGGTATGTCTCTTCTAATTAATATGCCAGTGGGAGGAGCGAACCCAACAATTCATTAAATACCTCAAACTAAAAGGGATTAAAACGGATTTTTATCCCTTGATTAGGGGTGACCAAAGCTATTGCTTCTCCCTTCTACCTATGTCTCCGTTGGTGTCCATAGGTGGTAGGGATTTCAATATCATGTATAGCATTAGTAGGTGGTCCGAAAAAGTGAATAGGGCTTTTTCCAAGGCATCTGGACTAAACTCGAATTTTGAAATTATCACTATTGAGAGTGTTAGAGTTGTGTGATCCGAATTCGGCTCGAAAAGTTTGATGTGCAACTCACTTGTTAAAAGAATAAAATAGAGAGGAAAAATTGGGGATTTGTGGGGGTGATGGTTCGAAGGCCCGAAGCCGTAGCCCATCGTAGATCTCCATCCACCACTAATCTCGACTGGGGTATGAATATTACTGCACAAGTTGAATTCGTATAAGACCATACTTCGTCTATTAGATGTTGATTAAAAACTAAGTATAGCCGGAAACTTCTTGTATTTTTGTTTTTCTACATTAATGAATTTTTTTTACCCGTTATTTTTTCGATAAATATTTTCCACGTAAAATTTACGTGTTCTTATTTTTCTTTGTTATTGCTTTGAAATTATTCCTATCACTGTTATCGACTTATAGTATAATAGAAAGGATTAAAACTTGAAATCAACGCAAATCTTTTTGCTACTATATCAATTTCTTAGTTAATGTATTTTTCATCGAGATTTTAAACATAAAATATTAGCATACCTTTTTGAAAATTTAAAATATTAGATATTTTTAATACTTACGTTATGGTATTATGCATTTATTTTTATACAATGTAAATTGATAAAATAATATGTTATAGATTTGAAAACGAGCCAAGTCAAGTTATAAATTCAAACCTTAAGTATGGAATTTAAATCTTTAAAGGTATAATAATTTATTTGATTTTTTAATTTTTATAAAAAAGTTATTTTAGTCTTTTATTTTATTTTCATTTTTTTTTAGCCCTTAAACTTATGTTATTTGTTAAATTACGTTCAAAATGAATAAAAAAATTAATGTTTGTTAATTTTGTTGAAATTATACACATAAATTATCACATTGAGGCCACATAAAAAATTATTATGTTTATTTTAAATAAGTCTAATTTTTTATCCAAATTTATTTTATAAACATACTTTTAAAAAAAAAAAAGAAATCTCAAAAAATATTCACTAACTTTCAAAATTGAACGAATAAATCATTCCTTGAATAGGTCTATGTCCCTAAAAGTGATGAATGTCTTATACCAAAAACAGAAAGTTATTGTTATGCTAAAATAAATATTAAAATTATAAATAAATTTTAATTTAATACGTAATTTAAAGTATAAATTTTGATTTAATGCATTTATATAAATGGGATTTTGATTATAGTTTAAATGTCTACAGGATCATATTGGCGGTGGGATTGATAATGCTGATTATAGGGACACTATCAAACTCAAAGTCAGGATATTCATGCGGCATATCCCACCATCGGATGTTTACCGTTGGGGGGATTCTGTGTTTCATCCATGGAGTTTTCACGGTTGCTTACTATTTATCAGCCATCGCAGTAGGCCGAGAAGGGCCTCGAACCACCACTTCCTAATTTGCCTTTTCCCTAGTTTCTCCATGCTTTGTAACAAATGCCAACCACCCACATTCTTTATTTGTATTCATATTTTGGATATAATTCTTGTTTTTATTTCTGTGTTCATGAAATTGAAATTGACCGTGATGGTCAGAGTATTCATGTGTCGGGATATTTTTTTTTTTAAATCTAAAAGTTTATTTGAAATTTGAGAGGATTTAAGAAAAATATTAAATCTAAAAAAAGAGATTTGACAAATAAATTAGACCTGTTTAAAATATAAACAACGATCAAACTCAAACATTCAAAGTCTAATTCTAACTCAACCCATTCTCTATGTTTATAATATAATATAATATAATATAATATAATATAATTTATAACATATAAAAACTAAATCTATAATAATATATAATATTATAATATAAATATTTAAAAAATATTAAAATGTTTTTATATAAATTTTTAATAAATGAAAAAAATTATTAAATATTAAATTTAAAATGATATAAATATTTTTTTAAAATTAAGAAATAATGTGAGAGAGCCTAAAATTGGTCCGTATTAATCATTTACAAATATAGACGGACATGAAAAAAACTTTAGATCCATATTTCAGGTTGAACTGAGTTTCGATAAGCATAAAATGTGTCAATATAATGCTTAAGTTCTACCTGTCCCATAAATATCTCTAGTGATGGTAAAGTGCTTGCACAAACAAACAAAGTTTCAATTTGGTCAAATTATGCTATCAATTCTTGTATCATGCGTAAGGTGTGAATTTGATCAACTTTTATCTCTTCACTATTTCAAATCTTGCAATAATTTCAATAATGAGCCAAATGACAACTCTTAAATTCGTTACGTCAAATTTTATTATTAGTATTGTCCTAAGTGTAAATTATGGATTTTGCCCTATTCGCAATTTAATCATTTTTAATTATTGTATTTTTTAAAATTTAAACTTTCAATTCCGACTCAAATATTATTAGTGAAAATAGCGAACCGACATATATTGTACATGTGATAATATATTTATTAAAAGAAAATTTAAAAATTTAAAAAATTAAAAAATAAAAAATGGTTGAATTAAAATACAAAAACTAAATCCGCACCATATTAATATCACAATTTGACCTTTCAATTTCGTCCACAGATAAAGATTGTCTTTGGATAGCATATAAATGAAAGTCTCTCTACAAACGATGAACAATGCTTACATCAAAATACAACAATTCCCTTAGCCAAGCTTGGAAATAACTTCATTCAAAGCTGATGCAGTCTCAGCATAGTACTTTTCTGCTTCAGGGGTGCTCTTGATCTTGGCTGCATGGTCAAGCTGCACCCAAAAAATATTCATATCAGTATGATAAGTTATAATGTTTCGTTAAATAATATAAATTAAACTTCAAAACTTACTCCGTCAATGGTATTGAAGAGCTTTTTAGTGAGTTCATCAAGAGATTTCTTTTCATCTTTGGGCTTGGAAGAAATAACAGTTTTAAGGTCAAAGCGGAGGTACTCAGCCTTGAGACGAAGGTCATTCATGACATAGGGCCATGCTTTTTTGTCGATCAAGGTCTTGACACCAAGGATATCCTTGGCTGATTCCTTTGCCCTCTGAGCCGCTTGTGCCGGAGTCAACGGTTGGAGGAAAAACCGATCTTTGTACGCCAGATCAAGGTCTCTTGGCTCATCCGAATTCATAGTTCCAGCTGCCAACAACGTGGTTTGGCTATCAATTTTTTGAACCATATCACATAGGTATAATGATTGGATTAATTGTACCAAATGTCTTTTTCCCGTAAAATTATATGGAGGTCTCTGTATTAAAAGTCAGGCTGTATTTTGCCTTATCTGCTTAAAAAATGAGTAAACTAGGTCTTCTATGTTAGATCAAAAAAACAAATGGGTCTTTTTTATTAAAAATTCCGTCCATTTTGTGTTTAAAACTGGTCTTTGTACACATGGCGCGCCAAGTATCACTATTTGGTTCTTCTGTCATCCACGCTCGTTTTTAACAGTATAAATAGATAGAAATTTTAACAAAAAAGATCAATTTACTCCTTAATCTAACATACATGATTTAATTTGTCTATTTTTGTAACAAAAGATAGAAAATGCTATCTAACTCTTAGTGTAAAAGTTTCCATATACAATTGCCTCTTTTTCATTATAACCCATATTTCAAATCCACTCCAAACTTAAAAACATTTTTAATTAAATCTTCAAAGTATTACAATGATATCAATCATGTCCTTATTGGTCGGTTTAAGCTAACAGCATTAGCTTGGGAGTTAAATACTAACTTTAATCGAAGCAAGTAAAGTGATGATTTCAAAGGATAATTCAAGAAGACTTACGCAATCCACCGGAGGGTGGTGGAGGCGGGCCAACCTTGATGCTTCGTGCATCAGCAAGCACAGCTTGAACAAAGGAGCCAGTAGCCAAACCAGCAGCAACAAGACCCAGCACAACTCTGCGTCCAGTTTCAGGCTCGGCAGGGACCTGTTGAGCTCTAACGGTGAAACCAGGTCTAGCCACAGCCACCCTGTTGGTGCTAGCAACGTTCAACCGAGTCTGGCCGCTGAGTTGGAGACTACCTTCCAACACAGCTTGTGAAGAGCCAAGTAAACCAGTCATCGATGCCATTGCTTGTGCCATTGCAACCCAAATGTCTTTCAACAATGAGGTAAGTATCGAAATGTGGGATTATATATATTTTTTTAATGTTTGGTCCAATGATTTTGTTCGTTGTTTATGTGATGTAGATTGGTTTGGGGCACACACATACCTTATCTGCCATTTTCGGATAAGTTGGATATGGCCTTAAACCAATTGTAATGAGCCATG
This sequence comes from Kokia cookei, assembly GCA_039519145.1. Taxonomy (NCBI): domain Eukaryota; kingdom Viridiplantae; phylum Streptophyta; class Magnoliopsida; order Malvales; family Malvaceae; genus Kokia; species Kokia cookei. Next base: position 44,627,618 of record CM076907.1, read on the forward strand.
TGGTGGACGATGATTTTGGGCATTGGACATGTTGGATTGGGTTACGTATGACGTGGTTTATGTTTCGACACGTGGACTTTACAAAGATTTCGACTGTCGACTTCAATGAATGTTCACTAATGTTTTGAGCCATTCTTCCTTGAATAAGCTTTGATAACATCATCTCTCACTAATGTACAGCAATGGTAGATAAAACGAATTGATAAAATTTTGTATTTTAATTTACAAAAAATTATAATTCAATCATGATTATCTAGCTTCTTTTGAATTACCGATTATCTCAATGAGATGGAATCTTGAAAAAGTAATATTATTTCATTGGAGTTTTTCGATGTTTGGAACATCAGTAGTGAAACAAGTTTGTAATATAACAAACAGTGAGTCATCAAGGCTCTTTCGCGTCATGTTACTTTGCTTGCCTGTGAGATTTCCCCGTTTTCATTATTTCAGCAATGGAGAATTGATTCATGTAAAGGTAAGAGTGTTCAAATTTCAATTAAAACCGAATTAATTGATTGTACTGATTTAATTTGGTTAATCGGTCGGTTAATCAATTTAATTCGGTCGAAGGTCGGTTAATGATTGGAAGTTCGGTTACCGATTAATTCGGTTCGAAATCGAATAATTGACTAAATTAACTGAATTAACTAAACTTATAATTAATAATACAAATCATATGTAGTTTTAATTTGGTTAATTCGGTCAAATGAACATTATCAAAATTTTTATATGTTTTATACTTGTTTTAATAAAAAAAATATAAATTTCGGTTAACCGACCGAATTAACCGAAATACTTTGATTTGGTTAAATTTTTTGAAAAAAATTTGATTCGGTTAATGGTTAAAGGATTAAAAGATTCGATTAATACTAATTCGATTCAATTAATTGTTTGAACACCACTATGTGAAGGTTGCTCATGTTCTTCCCCATTCGAGCATTAAGATTTTTGGCTTCCTAGGCCTTGAATTGTTAAGGGCTTTGCCTCTTAATTAAGTTTTTCAAAAATTAAATCGGTGATCGAATTGATTAGACTATTAGTTCAATCGGTCTGGACGACTCATCTAATTTAATTAAATAATTTTTAAAAAAAAAGTAAATAGAGAAAATTTATCAATCAATTTAGCTGTTGGTTCAGAATCAACTGATTCCACAAACCAATTCAATTGATTCATATATCAACCGATCCAACCCTTTATTTCGGATCAGGTCGATTTGAAAATAGTGTTAACTTCAAAATTGACATAAGTTTTCTTTTCGAACCTCACAAAGGCCCAATGTTTTAATCATTGAGGTCCAATAAACATGGATCATTTCACTAAACACTTAGCTGGAGCGGGTTAAGATCAATAGATCCGACCCAGTCGGGTCCAAAGGAACTTAGTTACCGTTATGTAGTATTTGTCTATTTCTTATTACATAGAAAAGACCGCCAGATCTAATTTCAAATCAATTCAAAAATCAAGCCCCTAAGGCTCCCCCCAATTCCCAACGCTCTCTTTCGCCCATTTCTCAAACCCTAACGTTCCAATTGGTTCCCCTAATTTCAAAATTCTCCAAGAAAATCAAATCAATCTTCAATTTTAATCTTTTCTCCCACATCAACGGCTCAGATTCAAACCTTTCTCTCTGATTCCTTCACCAATAGTAGCAACAGCTTTCACTGATTTTCAACTATGGCTTCCCGTATTCAGAACCGACCTCCTCGCAGTCCTTCATCTGTAAAAGAATTTTCTATTTTTTTTCGTTTTTTGATTACTTTATTTAAATGTTTCGATTTGTTTGTTTTAATCATTAGCTACCTTTTTTTTTATTAATTTAGAGGAAGGAGCTTGGAGATGAAAATCCATTAGATAAACGGAGAAGGCTTGGAGCAATGGGGAGAGGAGCGGGACCCACAGGAACCGGGCGAGCACGGCAGCCGTTTGCCGTTGTTAACAACCGTCAAGATGTTAATACCGCAGCCGTTGCAAATGCCGAGGATTGTTCTAATCATGAATTCACTAAAGAAGAAGTGGAAGCGATATTGAATGAGAAGCCGAAAGCGAAAAAGTTCGATCTCAAGGTGAAATCAATATTGTAATTTGTTAGTTTTTGTTGTTTATTTGTGTTATCATTGTTTATATTGGTTGGTGATTATTTGGTTAACTGTAGGCTAAATATGAACACGCGGCTGAGCATAATAAAAAGCTTAAGCTTTGTGTGAAATGGTTTCAACAATGTGATGAGAATCATGTAATTGATGCTGAGAAGCTTAAGAGTTCATTGGAATCTGCTGAGAAAAGATGCATTGATACAGGTACTTGTACTGCTTCCCTGGGTTATTCAGAATTACTGCTTCATTTAGTTAATTAACTTTTGATTCTACAGAGTTGGAGAAGAAAAACAAGGAGGAAGAATTGAATACTATTATTTCTGAATTAAGGGACAATAATGCATCTCTAGAGGAGAAGCTTTCCAAGGAAGTGTCTGAAAAGCTCGTAAGATTTTAATCTTTATAATCTGTCTTGGCTATTTGTCTTTCTTTAATTTTATTTATACGTTTTTTTTTTTTAAAACTAGGATGCTATTGACCGCCATACAAGTGAAAATGAAGCTAGGGTTGCTGCTGAAAAGTCAGTCGCTTCACTGACTGAAGAGCTGGAAAGAGCTCAGCAGGATATAGCAGCTGCTAATGAAAGGGTAATAAATAAATCTCTTTGTTTTTTTTTCCCTTTATCTTTTGAAATGATGCTATTATTATAATCGTGTTTGCTTTTCAGGCTGAACTTTGTTGAATTTTGCAGGCTGCTTCGCTTGATAATACACACAAGCGATTACAAGAGTATATCCTGAGTCTTCAACAGTACAATTCCAAATTGATCACTGACCTTGAAACAGTTCGTGAGTCACTCAAACGAGTAGAAAAGGAGAAACTGACAATAGTGGAGAATCTTAGCAGTTTGAGGGGCCACTGTAGCTCATTGCAAGAACAATTGACCTTGTCAAGAGTGAGTTTTTATATCATCCTGTTTTTTTTCTTTGTTAGCTTATTAAGTTATTTCTTTTGCTTTTCCCCTTTCCATATTCTGTTTCAAGTGCTTAATGGATTTTGAAGAACTCTGTTTGGAGTTGTTGGGCTTTTATCGTTCAATCTTATAGTTGAGACAGATTTTCATGATGAGTAATTCTGAACTGACATAAAAAATTCTGTAAGGGTCTTTCATGCAACTTTTCTATTTTTCTTCTCAAGGAATGCAACCTAAATTTTTTTGATAGGTGGTTTACCATAAACATGTGTGCAGTGATCACGCCTGTTTGCATTCTTTAGCACTGAGGTTTACTTATTCGACAACAAATATCATGTTCAATATATTTTGGGATTATACTATTCTCAGGTTTCACAAGATGATGCTGTTAATCAAAAGGAAACTTTAGCAAATGAAGTCAAATGCTTACGAGGGGAACTACAACAAGTCAGGGAGGATCGTGACCGACAAGTGTCACAAGTGCAGGCACTATCTGCTGAAGTTACGAAATACAAAGAACGTACTGGAAAATCGTTAGCAGAGTTAGATAACTTAACAACGAAATCGAAGTCCTTGGAGGTTGGTTGATTTTGTTTATCATAAGTGATAAAATGCTTCTTGGCAAGCTTTACTCATGCTAGGTGACTTTTGCAGGACACATGCTCTTCTCAGAGAGAGCAAATAAGAATACTGGAGCTTCAGCTTGCTGCTGCAAATGAGAAACTAAAGGTACAATTGCTTGAAATTAGACAGGAATGCTTGTGTTAAATCTTGTTTTGCAAATATATCATGAATGTAGTTCTTGATGTCGTAGCTTGTTCTTTCCTTCCTATCTTTAGATGACCGATTTATCAGCTTCAGAAACAAGGATGGAATATTTAGAACAAAAAAGAATCATGAAAGAACTACAAGATCGGTTGGCAGATATGGAACATAAATTGGTTGATGGAGAGAACTTGAGGAAAAAGTTACATAATACTATTCTGGTACTACTGCTTTATCACCTTGTTTGCTACTTTAATTGAAGAAATGAATATAGCTTTGGAAATGAAGCTAAATGATCTTTAATTGCAGGAACTAAAAGGAAATATTCGAGTTTTTTGTCGGGTACGTCCTTTATTACCGGATGATGGTGCTGCAGCAGAAGATGCAATCGTCTCTTACCCTACATCAACCGAATCACTTGGCCGTGGCGTTGACTTGATACAAAGTGGTATGAACATAGATGCTCCTTCTATATTATTCAATTTCTGTTTAATATTGAAGGCCTTGACCATTTTTCTTCTCTCCGGCAGGACAAAAGTATTCTTTCACATTTGACAAGGTTTTCACTCATGAGGTTTCACAGCAAGATGTTTTTGTGGAGATATCTCAGTTGGTACAGAGTGCCCTTGATGGATACAAGGTGATCCTTCTATTCAATTGTTTTTGCAAACTTAAGCAAAAATTTTACTAATCTAGAAATGTTGTTCATATGGTGGGTAAGAATTGTTTTGTTTCAAAATCGAGGAATATTATGTTTGGTGACTTCTTTTGCACGTGGCATTTCTTTTGAAGCTGAATTCTACAATGGCTGTAGTGTTAGCTAAGTTATAAAATCATTAATACTAGTCTGCGATTGCTATATGATCTGCATTATTTGCCCTTTGCTACAAAGGAAATATGGATTCATAGATTGCCGGTGGTTTATTTTGTTTGGCAGGTTTGTATATTTGCTTATGGACAGACAGGTTCAGGCAAGACTTACACCATGATGGGAAGGCCAGAAGCCTCAGAACAGAAAGGGTTGATACCGCGTTCTTTGGAGCAGATATTCCAAAGTAGTCAGGCACTACGAGCACAAGGATGGAAATACAAAATGCAGGTAATTAACTTTGATCTTGATTTCCGCTTATTATATTGGTTAATCATGGTTTTAACCACACCCTTTCTAATATCTTTTAGGCTTCAATGTTGGAAATATACAATGAAACCATCCGTGATCTGTTATCAAATAATCGATCATCTGGCTCAGATCCAACACGTCCTGAAAATTCAGTTTCGGGAAAGCAATACACAATTAAACATGATGCAAACTGTAATACATATGTCAGTGACTTGACCATCGTTGATGTTAGCAGCATATCAGAGATTTCCTCACTTTTACGGCAGGCAGCTCAAAGCAGGTAAAATTGCTCAGAGTTTTGCATTAAGCATACCTTTGAATATGTTTCAACAATGTTATATTGGAGTTAAATTGTGCTAGAAATTGTTTCAACAATTCAGACAAATGATTTAACCTTATTAACTATCAATTGTTTATGAATGATATAGTTCTCTAGTGTGGGTGTCAAATAAAACAAAACTAAAAGCAAGAACAAAAAGTTGTCTCTGATATTATGCAATTCCTCGAGTTTTGGTCTCAGTGACCATTCAATAGAACAGCTTTGATGCTTAAGGAATCACACTTTTCTGCTTTGCAGGTCTGTGGGAAGGACGCAAATGAATGAGCAATCATCAAGAAGTCACATGGTCTTCACATTAAGGATATCGGGAATAAATGAGGTAAATATCCTTTCTTTGAGTATAGTGATAAGCAGCCGTCTTTTCTCCGTGATAGTGACATTTCTTTTCTTTGTTCTTTTAGAGCACTGAGCAACAAGTACAGGGAGTCTTGAACCTTATTGATCTTGCTGGAAGTGAGCGACTGTCAAGAAGTGGTGCTACTGGAGATAGGTTGAAGGAGACTCAGGTGTGTAACATACCTCAGGATTTGTCTGTTCCATAAATTGTTCTTTCAAGTGCATTATGTTAACCTCTTTCCACGAAATCAGGCAATTAACAAAAGCTTGTCGTGTTTGAGTGATGTCATTTTCGCCTTGGCGAAGAAGGAGGATCATGTGCCGTTTAGGAATTCCAAGTTGACATACCTTCTCCAGGTAATGTGCTCTTGCAGAGCTGTTTCATATAGTAGAATGATTTCATTTTCATTGAATCACCGGATTTCCTTTGAAATTACAGCCTTGTCTTGGTGGAGACTCTAAAACTCTTATGTTCGTAAACGTATCACCTGATCCTTCATCCGTGGGAGAATCACTTTGCTCCCTCCGCTTTGCTGCTAGAGTGAATGCCTGTGAAATTGGAGTTCCCCGTCGTCAAATGACCTTGCGGCCCGTTGATTCTCGATTGAGCTGTGGCGGAAGTTAATGATTTATCAGATTCTTTTATAACATTAAGTAACCATCATGATTTGTAATGATATGCCTTGGGTTTGTATCATCATTTCTAGAGGTTCTGCTTTAACCTCCCTACTGCTAATCTGTATTCCTAGATTTCAAATGTGTTTCTGATTGGTCGATTTCATGGACCGGAAAAAAACTCCGACTTTATTGGCTTGTCATTATTTTAAGATAAAAAAATTTCATCATTTGATGAATGCAGAAACAAAGGATTATTGAAATTTCATGTAAATGGGAAATGAAGTTCAAAATAACTTATATTTCAGTGGGACAATGGAGTTTCTTTACATACAAGCTTATAAAATTGAATTCAACAAGGCATTTTGAATCCCATATAACTCCCTGATATGTAATCTTCCCAAACATCAAGAACTCCGAAGCTTGTCATCAATATGGCACTCAAGGCCATCACTATACCGATCAAGAACACGATCAGCGATGCTCTCCCGAACTCTTTTATGGCTTTCTGCACCATCACTAGTCCGAGAACCGATGCTACAAAACAAATGAACGAGAATACAAGGGCAGCACCGGTTTGCTCCATGCCCAACAATAAGTACTGGAATGCAGACATTGTGGATGAAAAGAAAACCATGAAGGAGCAAGTAGCTGCAGTTACCTGCATCAAATGACAAAAGTCATCCATACATACATACATACATACATACATACGTACGTAAATCGTTCAAAAAGGAGGAAGTGGTGGTAATTTTACCTCAGGGGTTACCCCAACTTGAAGAAGAAGTGGGCTTATAAGCATACCACCACCAATTCCAAAAACTCCACCCAAAGCTCCAGCCATTAAAGCCATTAATGGGAAAATAAGCTTGTTAACCCCCTTCACAAGTAAAAGAAAAACAAAAGGTTTTCAATATTTTTCCCTCTATTTTTACGTTATTTTTGTACAAATAATTTGTAAAAGCACCTGTTTATTTGGACCAAGGCATGCAATGGGCTGTTTGCTAAAAAGGATCCAAGCAGTAAAACCTATGGCAAGTGGAACTTGAAACAATGTGAGAGTCCAATACCCCACTCCGCATGGCTTCATTGGTATAATACCCTGCATCATGTTTCTTAAAATAGTCATAAAATAATTGAAACATGGCATGGAATCACACATGGATTCAAGATCATCATCCCTAAAAGTATCATGAAGGTTATTAGAGTCAATTTGCATTTTTTCTCTTTTATTTAAAAAATGGGTAAATTAATCAAAGAACAAATAATTTTTTTTCTATTAAAAATTCCATCAATTTATACTATTAAAAACGAAACGAAATAACCAGACAATTACTCATGGTGTGCAACGTGTACCTCATGTGAACGTACATGGACTTGTTTTTAACAATAAAAATGGATGAAATTTTTAAAAAAACCAGTTTATTCTTTGATATAACATACAGAAATTATTTTTAGGCTAAATTGTGCATGTTTACAATTTTTTTGCCAAATATGTCCTTTTTTTTTTTTTTTAAGATTTAGGGAAATACATTGATTTTGGAGAGAGTGCGTGAAAGCGCGTCCAGTTGAACGAGCTTTTACTGATATGTCAAAAAAGCGCACCTGATTGGAAGCGTTTTCTGAAAATTACAAAAAAAAAAAACACGTTCAACTGGGCGTGTTTTCCCTGACATGTCTCGTCCAACTAGACGTGTTTTCTTGTCAATTGTTCAAAAAAACTCGCTCAACTGGACACGCTTTTTATACTCTCTCTTCAAAATTGATCTATTTATTTAAATATTCAAAAAAATCTATTTAACCAATTAAAAAAAAACATAAAAGTATATATAACCTTATTTCTAATATGAAACCCTAAACCCTATTAAAAACAAATTTGTCTTGGTGCAATAATTGATATTAACATTAACACAATCTCATAGCTAGTGTCTGTCACAATCTAAGAGTTGGACCATTAATCATAGATCCTCATTTTCACTGGCTTCGAGTAAAATCCAAAGTAAGGTAGCTTTCACTTCACTCTCCATTTTCTTCAATTGTGGGTTTGGAGAAAAGAAAGAGACAGTAATCCATTTTCACCGCTTTCAACTTGTTTAAAATCGTATCCTCTATTTTCATTTTATAATTTATACATAAACTATAATCCCAAAATCCTTTCGGGTTTAAATTCGAATCCTTCCCTTAAAAAATACGGTATTAGTAGATAGAACACATTTGACAACATTTATCATGACAAATAATTGTAACAATGAAAAATGAAACAAGTGAAGCATGCAAAAAGGTGAAAAGAAAGATGAAAATGAAGACAAGGGGTACCTGTCCATAGCTATTGCCACGAAGGAGATAGATGATAAAGAAGGAAAACCAGACCATAACTAACACCATAAGTTTCTTCCATGGAAACCCTGAATTTTCTTTCCCTTCTACGCCCACAAAAGGTTCTTTTAAGCTCTCAATCTCTCCATTTTCAGTCACCCCATTTCCCACTTTTTCACACCGATTTCTACTTTCATTACGTTTAGCTGTTTCTGTTTTCCAATACCCAACACCATTACCACAAGTCTTAAATGTAGACCAGACAAGGAAAACAGCAAACAAGATAGTGATTAGCCATTCAGGGAAGACATGGTTACAAACAACCCCAACACTTACACCAAATAACAGACAAGGCTCTGACAAAAGTGCTATGTCGTAATCAACCAAACCCTTTTTCATACGCCCTGAGTTGTCAGTTTTGGTATGCAAATTGTACATAACATTTGCAATTGACCCACCGGTGACCATAAAAGCTGAGAAAGATGAAGCAATTTTAAGGTCTAAACCAGCAACGATTGTGAGAATGGGAATAAACAAACCTCCACCACCAATACCACCGGCACTTGATATAGAGCAAGCTATGAAACAACATATTGCTGCTAGTATTGTAGGGGTTGATAGTTTGAGTTGGTGGCCTTGGAATTTGACAAGGCGAGTTTTCCATTGGAGAGTTTTGTTGATGAAAGTGTGGATTGTGAGATCATTGAAAATGGGTTGTTGTTGGTGGTGGTGTTGGGTGGTGGGGGTGATGAAGAAGAAGATTAAAATGGGAAGGGTAAGAGAAACATATCTAAGCAGATTCTGAATATTCATTTTGGGGGTCTCGTGATGAGAAATTTGTCTTGAAAAAAAAGACCCTCATGAAATTGTTCTTATATACCACGTTGCAGGTTTTAGTGTCACTATCTGACATTAGTATATATATCCTTTATTATCTATTTGTTGAATTATGTAAAAGTTTTTATTTAAGTCATTGGTTGTTAAGTTTTTATTAATTTTTTTAGCGAGTTTCAAGCGACAATTCGATAATTGGTACGGTGGATTAGTACCCATTGACAAGTAGAAAAACATACCTTAGATCTAAGTTGATCTAATAGTCAGTGTCGGAGATTAGAGAAAAAAATTGTTTGAATTTCGATTCGTAAATTTGTGATGTCTAAGTTGTTTTATGAAAAAAATTGAGTTGTAAAAGAGAAAGAGAGAAAAAGAGCTTTCGATTAGTGCAAATATTGTGAACTGAAAAAGTCATATAGCTCACTTTTAAGTTTTTAATATCTCAATGACTTAAATGATAACTTTCGAATAGTTTAGTGATCGATTTGTAACTTTTTAATTAAGTGATCAAAATGAAAACTTGCCCATAATTTAATGATTAATGGTGTAGTTTATCTAAAAAATGATAATGATTGAAGTCTTTTTTACTAATAAAAAATTAATTATTTTAAAAAAAAAACTAGTTTTTAAGTTAAAATATGTCATAGTTCCTTGTACTTCATAAATTTGGAATTTAGTCCATGTACTTTTACTTTTAAGAATTTACTATCTATACTTTTCATATTCAAAATTTAAGTCCAATTGTTAATACTGTTAAAATTAATTTGTTAAATTTAGGTTCATATAGCATCATTTTTTTAGTTACATTAAAACATAGTGAGTATTTATTTTATTTCAAAATGTCACACCAACAAATATAAAAATGTTAACAACTGGACTTGAATTTTGAAATTTAAAAAGTAAAGAGACTAAATTCCTAAAAATAAACGTACAATGACTAAATTCCAAATATGTAAAGAGTACAAGGACCTACAACATATTTTAAAATTTTTTATTAAATAAAAAAATAATTGTGTTACATATAGATTCTTAAGTGAGATTATAGAAATAGCCTATCCACTATGTTTAAATTTAAGATATAGTATTTATATATATTTTAATTTCACATAATTTAGTACTTATTTTTATAATATCATTTATTAATTTAAACAGTTAATGCTCTTAATTATTTCGATTAAAATGTTTATGATGATGTTTATATATATATTAAAAATTTATTTTTAATTTCAAAAAAAGAAAGATATTTAAAATAAATTATCCTTATATTTTAATCGAAATAATTAAAAATATTAACTATTTAAATTAACAAATATTATTATAAAAATAATGACTAAATTATATAAAATTAAAATATAAAAATTAAATCTTAAATATCAACATAATAGAAAAATTAAAACAAAAACTTTAACATTATCTTAGAAAGATGTACCATTTCGATACATCTAACTATCTATATATTTTAATCCAAAAATTAACAATGTTAAAAAAAAAAGCCCCACTTTGGACCAGGGAGATTGTGTCTAAAAATGGTGCACCCATTGTACAAGTAAATATTAAAAGAATTATTATTAATAATACATGAAAAAAATTATTGAATATGATTAAACATATGGGTGATTAAAATATTTATAAACATTTTTAAAAATGTTCAATCATCATACCTTACTGATGAAGTAACAATTATTATTGAAGATTAGATCTTTCATCTTCATGTCTATTATGTGATGATTCTTAATTGTTTTTTGTGTTGATGGTGAAAATAAAACTAAACACAAGTGGGGTAGAATTAGAGTTTTTTTGGATATCGAAATTAAATTATATATTTTTACGATAATAAAATGTAATTTTATCATTTTAATTGTTTATAGTTTTTTATGATTTTTAAAGTATTAAATTAATTTTTTATCATTTTTAAGACATCAAAATATAATTTTATTATTATTACTTTAAAATGTTATAAATTATAAAAGAGCGTAAATAAAAAAAAATCATTTTAAGAAGGTTGGGCCGCTGCCAACCCAAGCTCCGCCCAAGTGACTTATTAAATGTTTAAAATTTAAATGATAAAAATATCATAAAGGTCCTTTGTACTAAAAGTCGGATTACTTTTTGCTCCTTTCACTAAAAAATAGATAAATTAATCTCTGTACGTTATATCAAAAGGTAAATTGGTCATTTTTATTAAAAGTTTAATCCATTTATACTACTAATAACTAGAGTGATTGACGGAATACCCTAACAATTACACGTGATATGTCGTGTGTACCTCATGTTAACTACATGGACTAGTTTTTAATAGAAAAAATGGATGAAATTTTTAACAGAAGAACCGGTTTGCTCTTTGATCTAAGGTATATAAATCAATTTACCCACTTTTGAGTAAATGAAACAAAATGCAATCTAACCCCCAATATAAAGACAACTTCAAAAAGGAAAATTAAAAAGTTACATTTATCCAAATACTTATAACAAGGCTTTAGTTGAAATGATAAAATGAGACTCTGAAAATTTTAAGATTTTAAAATTTTTTGAGTTCAAGTCTTATCATATGTAAATTTTATTCGGATTTATTTTAGTTTAAGTCTAGATATATTTCGATTTTCAACTTGATTGTATACTTTACATTGATTTAATTAAGTTGTAGTTATTTAGACATATTGTACTTAAAAACTCTTTAAAATGATAAGGGATAAGTTGATATTTAATATTTGAACTTAAAATTTTTTTAATTTGATCCTTGAATTTTTTCGAGTCCACATTGTTTTCAAAGTTTGGCATCTTTTTCAATTTAATCCTGAATACTAGGGTTACGCAAATTTAAAATAATAACTAACATCAAATGATGTAATAGAAAAAGAGAATACGAGGTTTGAAGGTATATTCTCAAAGGTAAAGTATTTGGAAGGTTCATGTATTATAGGGATTGATCAAATTAGTTTATATATTATCAAATAGATTTATTTAGTCTTCATACTATTAAAAAGAATCAAATAAATTTCAATTATAATAAAGTTAACATTTACCATATAAAAAATATCTTAAAAATTATTTTTCAATTACAGTTTAATTCCAAATAAAAGATTTCATTTATAGAACCATAAAAACTTTACAAATATTAGCGCTATTAAACAATAAATCATATTTTTAAAGAGTAAAGGTTAAATCTATTTAAATTAAATTAAATTTAATTTTTTAGTAATATAAAAATAAATTAATTTATTTAATAATGGAGAGACTAAGTTGATTAGATCCCTATAACATAAAATTTACCTACAAAGACATGGATTTCATCTCATGAAAAAAATCTTTTAAAATAATAAAATTATTAAACTTTTAAATGATATGATATCTATGTCGTGTTAATTTATTATTAAATGTTTGAAATCAGGTCTTGAAAAGAATTCAACGCACGAAAATGAAACAAAAAAAGGTTATGGGGTTGGCCGATGGTTCGATGGTCGCTTTCAATGGGGATACACATTTTCACAGGGTAAAAAAAATTTAATAAATTAATAATTTTATTAAAAAAATCACTCATTTCAATTGTTAAAAATTAATTTTTTTTTACGTTAATATGAAATACACGTAATAATTATTAAGTTATTTTTTAATCACAATTATTTTTAATAATAAATTTGATAAAAAAATTAAATTAATTAATTTTTTAAATAAATGAAGCAAAATATAACAAAAAATTAATGTAAAAATGTAAGGGGAAATCTAGATTTAAAGATATGTTTCCTCTTCATAAAAAAATAAAAAAAATAAAAAAATTCCAAAAATTCGAAAACACATTTATAAATATAAAAAATAAAAAAAAATATAAATTTAGGAAAAATCTTTTAACAGTTATAAATAATTTGTGATCTTTTATCATTAGGTTCTTAATTGTATTAAAAAACAAATTAATTTTATTTTAATGTTTAATTTGGTATTTAAATCAAACGACCCTATAAATATTTAATCAAAATTAAAAAAAAAACTTAAGTATTAAATTAAAAAAATTAAATATAAAAATGAATATTGAAATCAAATTCAAATATCAAATTTAAAAAAATTGAATATAAATTGAATATATATCAAATAATATATCAACTCTATTTATTATTTTATTTTGTCCATTGAAATTAATTATATTTTTTTGTAAGTAATCTTTAAATTGCGTGGCAGTTGTCGGGAAAAGGAATAAGAAGACAAAAATCATCTTCAAAAAGTGTTTTGAGTTAAATAATAATATATAATCTACACTAGATTATAGCCTTTTGGCTTAGCTCAATCCCATTTTTTCCTTCCTGTTCATAAACACTCATTATTAATATTATAATATGTAAATTTTATTTTATTTTTTTATGATCTAAGTTTGGACATATTTTAATTTTCAATTCAATTATAATTGTAAATTTCTTAAGAAAACAATGTATAAGACAACAATTGGTCCTTGAAATTAACGATTTCTTTCAACTTAGTCCCTAAAATTTTTCATCCACATTGGTCCTAGAACTTGATAGTTTTTTTTTTTTTTTAAATCTTGAATTTGAATTTTATTAAGGTGTGATGACCGTCATGTCATCTCTTGAAAAATTAAAAATATTAATAAAATCTAAACATATAAAAAAATTAAAAAATATAAAATATCTTTTACAAATTTCAAGTGATAGATCGCATAATATCATAATGTCATGTCATTATACCTTAACAAAATTCAGGTTTAAGAATCAAATTTAAAAAAAAACTATCAAATTCTGGATCTAATATGAACCGAAAAAAATTAGGAACTAAAGTTAAAATATGTCATAAGCTCATGTACTCTTCAAAACTTTGAAGAATAAAATCATTATTTACCGATACTACTACCAAATGAGTGTTTTTTTTTTTTTTAATTTTAAAATATTACACGAATAAATTTAGGCAAGAAACTAATATCAACAATTGAATATAAATTTAAAATTTCTAAAGTTTAAAATACATAAACTAAATTCCAATTCCAATTCCAAGGAAAAAAAAATGGGGTGGTTGATAAATCTAATGTTGTAGACATGATCGTAGTGTGTCCAGAGAAGGGTAAGTTCGAAGCAGGTTACATTGTGAAGAAGGGAAAACCACAGGAAGTTTCGCTTACAAACTACAAGTGAGAACACATGTCTAATTCACTGTAATGGCAGATAACTTCAACGTACTTTAAAATGAAACAAAAAAAAAAAAACAGAGGCGCTTTTGGTCTGTTGTTGGTTTAATGAAAAAAAGGATATATACATATATATATATATATATATATATATATATCCCTTTGTCCCACTTAGGTTCACACACAGATGAAATCATGACTAATTACTAAACATCAAATGATTTAATAGAGTGATATGCTATCTATGCCTTGGATTGATTCAGTGTCATTAAATGTTTGAAATTGGGTCTTGAAAAGAAATCAACGCTCGAAATTTGAAGACAAAGCCTGTGGCGAATTGGTTTAGGGCAATGATGGCCACATTTTGAAGACAAAGCTTAGATAAGATGGGTAGTGCGCTTATCTGATGATTGCTTTTTGTTGTTTATAAGCTTTTTCCAGAAAAAACTGGGCTGCCAGCTGTTTTTGTTCGTAGTTTATATCACAAGGCAAGAACATCAGAACATAACACGTGTCCCAGGAATAAGGGGAAAAGTAACTTTATTTTACTAATAAACCTTGATTTTACTTTTCCCCTGTATCAGTTGTTCACTTAATCCACGACAATTCTACATTCAACACATTTATGTGTTAAATCTAATCTTCATTAGTATATAAATTTCAAAAGAAAGAAATGATAAAAGTGAATATTGTTTGATAACTGTAAATACAAAAATGTGATGAGGTAATCCATGATGGTTTATTTGATGAGTCGAGAATCGTAAATGAGTGAATTGAGAGAAGAAAGATGGTGAGAACAACGAAACTTAATTAAAAAAGGGAAAATAGAAGAATGAATACCCACCCCCAAGTTAAGAAGGGGAACATTTATATGCCGCATGTCCTTTAATTGGTGGAATGATCATTTAAAGTGAATGTCTTGTTAAATTGATGACGTGATTTGACGTGATTGGATTGGAAGACATGTTAGTAATTAGTAATAATTGTCATATTAAAGTTGTTGAACCCAGCATGAACCTTTAATTAATGTTAAAATTTGATCAATTTATTTTAAAATTATTTCATATTATTAGATTTGAAGTGATATTTAATATTCAAGTTAATGATTAGATTAAATGAATGATCTGGTTGATATGTATTGATGTTTCTATTTTAAGAACACTAAAATAATTTGAAATTTAATGACAAATCAAAATCCAAAAAACCAGAATAAGACCGAATATCAAGGTTTTTGGTAGTAAATAACTACAACAACAATTCATAAACATGCGGAACAAAAGCTTAATCAACATTGGCAGATTGCTATGTACCTTGAGGTTGAAGATGATGATGCATCTAATAACTCACATTACCGAGGGTCTAATTCCGTAATAGATACCTCATTGTTCGACCATGGCATTGATCGACTAGTAGATTGATCAGACTCAAGACCCTTGTCTGGCATCCTCCCATCTGTTCTACTCTGAAGCACAAATGCTGGTTGTTTAGGCACTTGTAGTGTGGCAGAGTAGCTGTTGAGCAAGAGAACAACGGTGGCCATCGTTGGCCGGTCAGCTGGATCTTCTTGAACGCATAATAACCCGAGCTGGATGCATCTAACGACTTCATTTCTCGAGTAATTATCTCTTAGAACAGGGTTCAACAATTCCAGGGATCTCCCATCCTTCCATAGCTTCCACGCCTGCATTGGATCATCAAAGGTTCTATAAGTTCTTAATCAAGGATATTTGAACAAACTAGGCCAAAAGAATTTTTACTCACATAGCTAATGAGGTCCTGAGCACCTTCTGTTTCACGGAAATTACTGTTCCTTTGGCCACTTACGATTTCAAGGACTAAAACCCCGAAACTGTATGCATCCGATTTAACTGAAAATTGCCCCTGCATTGCATATTCTGGAGACATATAGCCGCTGTTGAGCCAGTAACAATGTCAGTGTAATGGGGGTGTTAGGCCATTCAACAGTAAACTTGCTTATGAACAAAGTAAGAACTTACTAGGTTCCAACAACTCTTCTGGTTGTTCCTTGAGTTTGATCAACCCCAAAAATCCTTGCCATGCCAAAATCCGAAATCTTGGGGTTCATGTCTCCATCTAACAATATATTGCTGGCCTTGAGGTCGCGGTGAATGATTCTAAGCCGGGAATCCTCGTGCAAGTAAAGAATTCCTCGAGCAATCCCTTCGATTATCTTGTACAGTCTCAACCAATCCAATTGTCCTTGTTTTGCAGGATCTAAACACAAACAAGCAATTGTGTTAACAAATCAATTCAAATTCTCAAGAGGTCACTGCAAAGTATGTGAAAAATACCAAAAACAAAATAGTCAAGGCTCTTGTTGGGAACATATTCATAGACAAGTATCTTTTCTTCTCTTTCTAAGCAAAAGCCCAACAGTCGGACTAGATTTCGGTGTTGAAGCTTGGCTACCAATACGGCCTCGTTTTTAAATTCCTCAGTGCCTTGTCCAGAACCTCTTGATAGTCTCTTAACAGCTATTACTTGTTGGTTAGGAAGGATACCCTGAGCATATACAAATTAATAACCAATCATTAAATGCATATTTAGATCAATTACTTGGTTTTTCAGGTCAGGTTACAATAGATTTGCAGCATTACGTGCTTGTTTACTTTTTATGATCAAATTGTGTTGGGTCGGGTTTAGAATCTGGTTTATCAAATCGAGTTTTCCGGTTTGGGTCAGAATCGAAAGGAAGTAACAATACCTTATAAACCTCACCAAAACCGCCTTCACCTAGCTTGTTAGCATCAGAAAACTTGTTTGTTGCAGCTTCAATTGTGGCAAAATCATACTGCAAGGACTCTGTGGTGGTTATGTCATACCCTGCTGCACAACCAAACATCAAAGAGTGTCAATTTCTTTTTGTGAAAGTCAAGGAAATAAATTTGAAATGGCTCAAAAGGAACACAAACTTAATCATGCCCTTTACCATTAGTGTCGTACTTCTTCCTTGCTCTCCTCTTTAACACCCAACACACCAGTAATAAAAGCAAAATGGATGTAGCAATTGGAACAACAATGGCAACAATTATTGGCCATGTTCTTCGGTCATTCCCTCCTGAACCTATAATATTATATACCAGTAATATACTGTAAGGTCAAAGAGGTAGACTATAAGATTAAAATCTATTCCTCTTGCTAATTTATATTTTTCATGATCTAACAAAAAAAAAAAAAATCAGACAAAAGAGAGAACCCAAAATTAGTAAAAGTACAATGGATGAACAGTAAAGATAAACCTGGAGGAGTAGGTGGAGCTGCAACTGCTGTTTGATTATAGAACAAGTAAACTTCATATCTGACGTTGCAGCTAGGACTCAGTACTCTTCCTCCTTGGCTTCCTCTACGAAGATTTGCTATTTCGAATCGCAGGCATCTATCGCAATCCGTGCTTGATAAATCCGGTGTACACTGAGCAAGGGCGTACAGTGTTGGGAAACTTGATGAAAAATTGGCCTCTGCCTGTCTAACCGCAAATTTTCTAGCACCTGTTGCTGCGTTTGCGGCTTGGGTTGCTGTATCATTCATTAACACTTGCACTTGTTGGTCGAAACGGTCTTGGTCAGTGATGTTCTGAGTGTTGGCCAACAGAACTGAAGGTTCTTCATTCACAACGGAAAAGATGTATTGATCCGAGTATCGTAGGAGACAATCGTCATACCAAATCACCGCCCTTGTTTGGTTTGGACAACGTTGGGAGATATCGGTGGTGGCAAAGGTGACACACGCTTGACAAACGCTGGTAGAAAGATCCCCACGGCAAAGGAAAAGGCCGTAAACCGTGTCAGGGCTGCTGCCTGCGGTTGTATTGTAGAAACCATCTCTACCGGTGCTATTGGACGACAGCGAAGATAAGACGGTACGTCGATTGGCTTGGTAAGTGCTGTTTATGGAGAAAGTGGTGGTGTTTGGACAATCGTGGAACAGATAATTAGGCTGCTGAGCTTCAACTGCAGGACTAAGCAAGGAAAGTACTATTACTAACAGCAACAGGTTAATGGAAACTGTGGAGATATGCATAATTTTTGTTTCAATTAAAGTTATCTACTTTTTTTTATCTTGGATCATAAGACAAAGATAAATCAGACATATAAATCTGGGTTCTTGTCATGAAATTATGATATGGTTGATTTTTGCCATTGCTGAAGCTTCTTTGATCCTTGCTAAGAAAAAATTGAGTCAAGCCTATGAATTTTTTTTGGATTAAATTCAGCTGTTAGTCCTTGTATTTTGTGAAAGTTATGGAGTTAACCTGTATACTTTAATTTGGTCATATTTAGTCTTTGAACTTTTTAAATTTTAAAATTTCAATCCCCACCGAATGATGGTCATTAAAATAATTAAGTTATGCTATTTTCAAAATTTGATGCATCAAACATATCATTATATTGTAATACCACATCAATTTATTATTTCAACATATTACTCACTAAAAGTTCATTTATAATATATTAACGACTATTATTTGGGTTAATATTGAACTTTAAAAATTCAAAAAGTATAAGACTTCGAATGATCCAATTGGAGATTATGGACCAAATCTACAAATTGTACACGGTACAAAACTAATAATTAGATTTAATCAAACGGATTTAACTATGATTGTTTAGGGTTAGGAATAAAATTTCAAAATTCAAAAAGTATAAAGATTAAAATTGACCAACTTAAAAAGTATAAATACTAAAATGAACAAATTATAGGCACTAGTTTCAAAATTTTTGCAAAGCAAAGGGACTCATAGTAAATTTAATATTGCTTTTATATTAGTCTACAAGAAAGAAGAGTTGATACACAATGAATGGATGAATGAGATGGAAAGTGAACGATAAAATAATATTCAATGTGACAGCTGGCCACATGGCTGCCTCCGGGACAGTGAAAGCACTGCATTTTGCATTTTTGACTTTTATTTTCAAACAACATGATATGTATATAAAGACTATAGTAGACACATGTAACCTAATCTGGTTAGATAAATTTGAATACAATCTGTTTGAATTTTTATATTTGAATTTGAGTTATTTAATATTCAAATCATTTAGATTTTTTTAGACAGGTAGTTACATATTCAAATTAAATAATTTTAAGTTAGTTGTTGGGATTAATTTGAGTTTAAATGATTTGGAGTTGATTTAGATTTCATTTACATTTTTTTAATTTTGATTAGGTGTGTTTTACTCATTTATATCAGAGTGCATGGTAAGTTAAAAAAACACTCAAACAGCAAGTTAACTATCAATAAATCGGGATGTTACCAACAATCCTCTCTTCTAGAATGATCATATGGACAAATACGAGTCATTTACCATCCAAGTCACCGAATATCACATGGGTTCAATTGTTCTACCATCTTCCAGCCACCACAACCATTTTCTCCCCAACTACCCCTTATTGATTCCTTGTATGGAAAAGAATATTTAGAAGTACAAGTTTGCCCAGGAGGTCAAGGGAACAAATTCTGGTATCGAACCATAACAAAGAATAAAGAATCCATGGATTGGTAGAACAAAAGGCTTATTAGAGATTGGCAGATAGTTATCCACCTCGATGTTGATGATGTTGCATCTATTTTTTTTTAAGTTTCATTATTACAAATATAGTACAATTATAACACAAATACAGAATTGTGTTTAATCATTTATAATGTAAAATTAAATTAGTACGAAAGATAACAGGCAAAGAACTAGAAAGAACAGGAACAATTTGGAAAGATCTGAACAAAGCCCAAACATTGCATATGCACATGGTAGGATTGCATCTATTAACTTACATTATCGGGGGTGTAATTCAGTAATAGATACCTCATTGATAGACATTGACATTGATTGACTTGTTGATTGATCAGATTCAAGCCCCTTGTCTGGCATCCTCCCATCTGTTCTACTCTGAAGCACAAATGCTGGCTGTTTAGGTACCGGTAGTGTGACAGAGTAACTGTTGAGCAAGAGAACAATGGTGGCCATCGTTGGTCGGTCAGCTGGATCTTCTTGAACACATAATAATCCGAGCTGGATGCACCTAATGACTTCATTTCTTGAGTAATTATCCCTCAAAACAGGGTTCAACAATTCCTGGGATCTCCCATCCTTCCATAGCTTCCAAGCCTGCATTGGTTCATCAAAGGTTTAATATGTTCTTAATAAGGATATTTGCACGAACAAGGCCGAAAGATTTTTACTCACATAGCTAATGAGGTCCTGAGTGCCTTCTGTTTCATAGAAATTACTGTTCCTTTGGCCACTTATGATTTCAAGGACTAAAACACCGAAACTGTATGCATCTGATTTCACCGAAAATTGGCCTTGCATTGCATATTCCGGAGACATATAGCCGCTGTCAAACCGGTAACAATGTCAGTGTAATGGAGGAGTCAGGCCATTCAATGGTTAAACTGCTTATGAACAAAGTAAGAACTTACTAGGTGCCAACAACTCTTCTGGTTGTTCCTTGAGTTTGATCAACCCCAAAAATTCTTGCCATGCCGAAATCTGAAATCTTGGGGTTCATGTCTCCGTCTAACAATATGTTGCTGGCCTTGAGGTCACGGTGGATGATTCTAAGTCGGGAATCTTCGTGCAGGTAAAGAATTCCACGAGCAATCCCTCCGATTATCTTGTATCGTCTCGACCAGTCCAATTGTCCTTGTTTTGTAGGATCTAAACACAAACAAGCAATTGTGTGTAAAAACAACCTCTAAAATAAATTCAAAATCTAAAAAGGGTATTTGAAAAGTGAGTGAAAAATACCGAAAACAAAACAGTCAAGGCTCTTGTTGGGAACATATTCATAAACTAGTATCTTTTCTTCTCTTTCCAAGCAAAAACCCAATAGTCTGACTAGATTTCTGTGTTGAAGCTTAGCTACCAATACAACCTCGTTTTTAAATTCCTCATCACCTTGTCCTGAACCCCTTGATAACCTCTTAACAGCTATTACTTGTTGGTTAGGAAGGATACCCTGAGCATTTACAAACCATTAAAAGAATTCTATGTACTCCACATCAACAAAATTACCAAGTACTCGAAGTAGTGGTATACATGAGATATTGGTGCTTGTAAGCTATTTGAGTTTAATTAAAAAAAATTAAATTCAGTTCGGTAAATATCAAGTCAAGTTTGAATTCAAGTAGCTTGAGCTATCGATGGAGCCAAATTTGAGCATCATGATACTTGATTCAAATGGCTTGCGAGCTTAATCAAGTATTTCATTTTACTTTATTTTTTATATTATGAAATTACAATTTTACTCTTATTATACAAAAAAAAAGAGCTTAAGTACAAGAAATATTAATTGAACTTGAGTATGAAAATTGATAAACGAGCTTAATTGAACTTGAGCATGTGTAGCTCAAGTATGTCTAAAGCTTAGAAATTGATGTTCAAGCAAGCTCAAATTGAGTATTGAGCCCTAAATATCGAGTCAAGCTTGAGCTTGAGCTTGCTACTATTCAGACTCAGCTCAACTCGATCATAGCCCTAACTCGTAGACATGCCAATTAGACCGATCATGTCAATTCTGGAAGAGATAAATTTGAATGGAGTTAATAAAGGTTTTAAAATTTTCAGGTCATGTAGATTTAAGCTAGTTTTGAGTTTAAGTTATTTTTGGTCGACGGTGTCTAAAGGCTTTTCGAGTTAGGTCACCATGGATTTGAATAATTTCGTGTTATTTGTTTGGATTATTTTTTATTTAGATTAGTTTGAGGGTTCAAATCTATTCAAGTTATTATTAACTTTATATAACCAAAGTAGCCAATAATATATTAGTGAGTGTATCGTTTTCGTCCCAATACTACTACATACAACTTACAAGTAACCATATTGTCAAAAAAAAAAAAAAAAGGAACTTACAAGTAACCATTTGTTTTGTCGTACTACTTCAGATAATTTGATATTTTTTTTCATATATATATTCATACCCTAATTTTTAGTTTCTTTATAAAATATATTATATACAAATATATCTCAAATGCGCATATAAATTTTAAAATTATTAATTAAATTTAATGACTTAAATTAATAATTATCTTTTAATTTTAAATGTAATTATAAAAAATAAAAATATTTACAGTTAAAGAATAGTTTTAAATATAAAAATTTTGCACCCCTTTATATTGACCAACGTAGACCACAACAGGTTGAAGTTTCTAAAATCTGACCAGAACAAAACTTAGAATACTTTATATTATTTAGAACCGAAATGGTTGGTAGGGTACCGGTACCAACTACCATGTTTTATAGTTAGATTAGATAAGTGGGATTTGATTGGGATTTTTTTGGGTTGGGGTTAGAATAAAAAGGGAGTAACAATACCTTGTAAACCCCACCAAAACCTCCTTCGCCTAGCTTGTTAGCATCTGAAAACTTGTTTGTTGCAGCTTCAATTGTGGCAAAATCATACTGCAAGGACTCTGAGGTGGTTATGTCATACCCTGCTGCACAACCAATCAGCCAAGAGTGTCAATTTCTTTTGGTGAAAGACAAGGAAAATAAGATTATTATGGCTTATAAAATTACACGCCCTTTACCATTTCCCCCCCGGACAATATCGTATTTCCTTGCTCTCCTCTTTAACGCCCAACACGCCAGTAATAAAACTAAAGTGGAAGCAGCAATTGGAACAACAATGGCAACAATTATTGGCCATGTTCTTCGTCCATTCCCTCTTGAAGCTATAATATTATATAAGGGTAAGGTCAAAGAGAGTGTCGTGATCTAACAAAAAGATCAAGACAAAAGAGAAAGGACCCAAAATTACGAGTGAAACAGTAAGGATAAACCTGGAACTAGAGGAGGTGGAGGAGATGCTACTGCTGTTTGATTAAGATTATAGAACAAGTAAACTTCATATCTGACGTTGCAGCTAGGACTCAACACTCTTCCTCCTTGACTTCCTCTTGGAAGGTTTCCAGTTACGTATCTCAGGCATCTGTCGCAATCGGAGGTTGGCAAATCCGGTGTACACTGAGCAAGGGTATATAGTGTTTGAAAACTCGATGTAAAATTGGCATCTGCCTCTCTAGTCGCGAATTTTTTAGCACCTGGTGCTGCGTTTGCGGCTTGGGTTGCTGTACCACTCATCACTTCTTGAACTTGGCTGTCGAAACGGACTGCGTCACTGATGTTCCGAGTGTTGAACAAGATAATTGCAGGTTCTTCAGCCACGGCGGAAAATATATTTTCGTCCGAGTATCGTAGGAGGCACTCGTCGTACCAAACCACCGCTGCTATTTCAACAGGACAACGTCGGGAAATGTCAGTAGAGGCAAAGGTGACACACGCTTGACAAACGCTTGTAGAAAGATCCCCACGGCAGAGGAAAAGGCCATAAACCGTGTCAGGGTTTCTGCCTGCGGTTGTGTTATAGAAACCATTACCACGGCTGCCATTAGACGATAGCGAAGTTAAGAGGGTATCACGGTTGGCTTGGTAAGTGCTGTTTCTGGGGAAAGTGGTGGTATTAGGACAAACGTGGTAGCGATAAGTAGGCGGCTGAGCTTCAGTTACAAGGCTAAGCACGGAAAGGACTATTACTAACAGCCACAGGGTTATGAAAACTGTGGAGCTCTGCATAATTTTTATTTTTCTTTATCTCCTTGTTTGGATCATAAGACGAGAGAGCTCAGCTATATTATGAAATGTATGATATGGGTGCTTTAAGTAAGGGCTAAAGTTTTGGCCCATCGCAGAAGATTCTCTGATCCTTACTAAGAAAAATCTGAGTCAAGTCAATAGATTTTTGGATTGTTTGTGTATATGATTTAGTCCACAAAGACGAGGAGTTTGGGTCCAGAATGGATGAGGACAGAAGTGAACTCATATTCAATATGGCAGTTGGCTACATCTATGTCCAAGACGGTGAAAGAACTCCATTCACATAGAGTACCTAAAACATCTGAAATAGATATAAGGACTGTAGTATGCAAGACTGAAAGTAATAATCAAATTTGTCTCACTTTTAAATGAGTTTTACTTTGAGGTAGATCTGTCAGGTTCTGTTTTTTCCAGTTAAAAATTTTAAATTATTTCTTTAGGACCAATTTTGGATTGAATTCTTTTCAAGTTTCCATCATTGGAGTTTGGAAATTTGGCTTTTTGGTTGAGTTAATATGAATTTGGATTATTTTTAAATTCTTAAGGTTCTAGTATTTTAGAATTATTTGTTAGGGTGATATTGCGTTTAAATTGTTTGAAGTCTGAGCAGGTTTGATTCACATAAATTCAATTTCGAGATGAACATATTCTAGCCATTTCTGTTGTTTTCTTTCTTTAGAATAATCATGGCTCAAAACAATTGTTGTTCTAAAATAGTTCTTATGTTCACATTTTCCAATATAATTTATAGTAGTTGATGTCTATAGTAGTTATTGTTTGAGAATAACCCTCCTTGAGAACAACTAATATTTTAAACAATTATTATTTAAAATAATTGAAGTTCAAGAATAATTATATTCAAAACATCTATTATTAGGAACAACCTCTATCAAGAATAATTATATTGAGAAAATTCATGCTCAAAACATATTAGAATAATTCCCAATCATTTTTTAATAACAAATCTTTTACGGAAACAATGTTTCACGCGATACTACTTTACTAAAATAGACGTGAAAATAATAAAAAAATATGATAAAATTCTTCGATTATATTTACTAGTTAGACATTCTAAAGAGTTTAATTTGATATAATAAGTAAACCTATTTACGGATAATTACATGTTTCATCTTAACTTTTTTTTATAACATTAAATGCATCGTCTTTTTTTTTTTTTTAATTTAATTGCCTCTTATTTACTATCCATTATTATACAAAACTTAAATTCTTTATTAGTAATTAGTAAAGATGTCTTTAAGAATCCCTTTTATTACTCCTATTTAATGTTCAACTTTATTACTCTTCTGCCTACAATCTATGATTAAGAGCCACACTTAAGTTGGATTTAGATGGCGATAAGTTTACTTGTGACTAATGTAA
The DNA here is from genome assembly GCA_039519145.1 of Kokia cookei. Lineage (NCBI taxonomy): Eukaryota > Viridiplantae > Streptophyta > Magnoliopsida > Malvales > Malvaceae > Kokia > Kokia cookei. The sequence goes on from CM076907.1 coordinate 44,653,070, forward strand.
AAATAATAATAACAATTAAATTAAATATTATAACGATATTGAAACGTGAGATAAAAAAATAAACTAATTATATTGCATCGTTTATTTAAATCCACCCTTAATACAAAAATGAGAAGATGAGGATACAGAACATGTTAGGATTGTGGTAGAGAAACAATGCTGTTTTTTCTGGTACAGCTAGTGACGACAAGTTTATACGACTTGGACGTTGGGGCCGGGGTTTTTATTTTTTTGTAGGATTCCTCATAAAATGGCAATCAAGTTGTGGGTAGACTTTAAAGACATTTTGGAAGGACATGATATGAAGGTGTCTCATTTTTCTTGGCTACCTTTAATGCATACCCAATTATCAGACTGCCTTGGTCTATGGTTTATGACAATGATTGGACTTCATTTGATTTCTAGGTGTTTACTAATCTTCCAAAGTCAAGTTAATTTGGTTTCTTTTATTAGAATAGATTTTTCCAATAAAACTTAAATGCAATGTTCAATTCGGTGGTATCCATTATCAAATAAACTTTTAGATTTTATAGTTTAAATTAATTGATTTTAGAGTATTTAAAAAATAAATAACACAGGTAACTTTCTGAATTTTTTATTTTCAGTATAAGAATTGAACTCTTCTTTATTACTATATGTTTGTTAATTGTGTTATAAGTAGGGTTTAGTGTTCGATCGAATCGAATGAAAAAATTTCGAGTTCATCGAATTGATGAGTCTTGTTTTATCATCTTAACTTGATTTGAATTTTTTTTTCTAATCGAAAAGAGTGAAATAAAATTTAATTCGTGTGAAATTTTTCGAGTTAAATTTTAAAAAATAAACATATCAAATTAAAATCTTATTACAATATAACTGATTTCATGCTAGAGCATATAAACTTGCAACTATATATATTTGAAAACTTTTCCAAAGCAAAATAAGAAAAAAATATATTTTACTATGATAAGCTTGAATTGTTATTTAAGTCCCTAAAATTATTATTTTACAAAATTTAAAAATTTTAAATTTGTTTATATATTATTTAGATTTTTTTTTTTATAGTTTTTTAAAAAACATAAATTTTTGTATTTTTATAAATATTTTAAAATTTGAAAATTATTTTGAATTATTTGTAATTTTTGTTAAGAGAGACTCCAATTTGTTCATTTTTAAAATTAACAAGGATTAAAGGGGTATTTATACCAAAATGTTATTGGAATTACATAATTCAACTCGACTCAAACTAAAAATTCAAATTACTTATTCTAGCTTACTTGAAAAAAAATTGAATAACTCGAATAACTTGATTTGGTTAACTCGAAACTCGAAATTTTTCGATTTTTTAAAATTGAATCGAGTTTTGCTCAACCTTAAATATAAGTTTGTAGAGGCGATTAAAATAAGAGAGGGTAGGTAAATATTGTATATATTTTGGGAGTACAATTTGATGCAAGTTTGAACTTTCTTTACTAATTAAGGTGCTTCAACACATTAAAAAAAATATTCATAAATTGATTAATTATCAACTTTATACTAATTTTTACATCCAAATATATAATCTTAAAATTAAAGTAGTGATCAAATCAGCGAGGTGAAAAATTTTAATAAAAAAAGTTTCATCAATTGAAATGTGTTGGATTGATTCTGCAATGATATGCCCACAAAAGATGATGGTTTAATTGCAAAACAAAGCTTTACGGTATGGGTTGCCAACATGAGAATTAGAGACGATTTGATTAGTCTGACTACTGGATTTTCTTGCATGTACGAACCACCTCTAAAACTACGTACCCTTGATATAGTTTCATTTAAACAACCAGTGCAAACATCTAGCTTAACATCTGCTCTGCAAAGTGCTATGGCGTTGACTTCGCCGACTTTGTTGCTGTAAAATCCGTAATTCGATTTTGTAATAGAGGTGATCTGTTTGAAGATGGCATTGAGGTCACGCTCTTACGCACTATTGGCGGTGTAAATGTGTACCCTGAAAACAAGAAGTGAAACAATATTGGTCTTGAAAGTTACGTTGCCAGTTTCTTTAAGGAACTCACTTACAAATTAGAAGTTCAATTGTCGAAGGTGGCTGTATTTTGCTGACCGGTTCTCACAAGATGAAGATGATAAAGCAGCTTATGTTCGAGGAAGCTACACAAGTCAGTCAATTCTTTGTCAATATACTGTATTTGACTACAAGGAGAGTTGTTTAGGGTTTAGGGTTCCCCAATCAATGGATGGGGCGGAAGTGAACGATAAATAATATTCAACGTGGCAGTTGCCTGCATGACCATGTCCGGGACAGTGAAAGCGCTCCATTAACCTGGTTACCGAAAACATGACCTGTATTTCAAACTCTTTCGGTTTCTAGATGCAGACTATTCTTTGGAAGTTAATTGGATTCGAGATTAGGTGTAAACTAATGAATTAAAATTTTGCAACTCCTTTATCATTACAACAGTATAAAAATCAAACTCTTCCCTGTTATATGTTTGTTTTCTTACGCAAATCGCAAAGAGTAGCTAAATTATAAATTATAAATCCGTATAATTTTCAACATTCTTAGGTGCTTCGATACATCAAAACATTTGAGTAAAAAACTTAATATTCTTAAATTGATTTATCACCAACTTCATATTCAATTTAAAATTAAAAATTATGTATATATAGTTTCAGCTTCAAGTTCTTAGTTGCTAATTCAAACAAGAAAATAAAAATGAGTGTTTTTTTTTTATAAACTTTTGATAAACTAGTATCGTTAGTACAACAATCAAATTAGCGAGGCGAGCAATTTGAAATAGTAACCTCATTAATTGAAAAGACTCCATCATCTGAAATAGGCTCGGTTGGCTTTGCAATGGCACGTCCAATGGAAAATGCTGGTTGAGATGGCTGAGGAAGTCTTATGGTACCATCACTTGCCAACATGAAAATCACAGCCGACATTGTTGGTCTGTCTGCTGGGTCTTCTTGCACACACAATAGCCCAATATGAATGCATTTAAGCACCTCAAAAGCCACACATGAAGGAACAAGGACCTGATCTATTAGCTCCATTCCTTCACCCTTGGACCACAATTTCCATGCCTACATTGTAGCTTCAAATTATTCGTAGAATAGTTAAAACATTTAATCTATAGTTTGAAGACAAAAGGGAGGATAAAGAACATACAAAAGTCAACAAGCTTTCACCATGCTCTAAATGATGAAAACCATTGTTCTTTTTTCCACTAATAATCTCCAACAAAAGGACTCCAAAACTGAAAACATCAGATTTGATAGAAAAGAGCCCTTCCATAGCATATTCTGGTGCCATATATCCACTATTTTAGTTCATAAGGAACAATGAGACAATTTATTAAAACAAAGTTAGATGATGTCATAAAAAATTTTAGAAATGACTATAGATTACGAAAATACGCATACTTACTATGTTCCAACGACTCTATTGGTATTTGCTTCGTTTTTATCTTCAAAAATTCTTGCCATACCAAAATATTGGATTGATTCGGGTCAAAATATTGGATGTTGATCAAAATTCTGAGTCAAATTTTTGGATTGTATTAGTCTACAAGGAAGATTAGAAATCTAAATCAAATTGGAAGCTAAGAACTTGAAAGAGTCGGGTCAAAAATGAATACTCAATGAGCCGGTTGGCCACGACTCTCGGTGGGTCGAAACACTCGAGTAATCTAATTGTTGCACTTGAAGGGGTTTTTGCTTTGTAGTAGGCAAGCACTTTCAGTTGTGTTTTTTCTCGTGAATGTGTAATAACAGAGACAATTTTATGTCATGGTTTGGTTTTTTTTTTCCCTAATTTTTTATTCCCTCTTTTGTTTTAATTGATCGAAATCTCATAAATATGATAAAGCAGTTTATGGTCCACGACTATGAACAGTTATTTTAATTTTTTAATGTTATTTTATGCATTTTATTCAAAATTAATTTATTTTATAATTTTATATATTAAATATAAAATTGATTTTAAATAAATCATCACTTTATTTAAAATTTTACTTGTTGATCAACGTCGGTAGGTAGCTATCTACCTTGAGGTTGAGGATGATGATGCATCCATTAGCTCACATTACCGAGGGTATAATTCCGTAATAGATACCTCATTGATAGACGACAGAATTGATTGAGTAGAAGTTGGTCCGATTCAAGCCCCTTGTCTGGCATCCTCCCATCTGTTCTACTATCAAAGACAAATGCTGGTTGTTTAGACAAATGCTGGTTGTTTAGGCATTGGTAGTTTGGCAGAGTGCCTATTAAGCTTTAGAACAATGGTAGCCATCGTTGGCCGGTCAGCTGGATCTTCCTGAACACATAATAATCCGAGCTGGATGCATTTGGTGACTTCATTTCTCGAGTAATCATCCCTCAGAACAGGGTTCAACAATTCTAAGGGTCTTGCATCCTTCCATAGTTTCCAAGTCTGCATTGGTTCATCAAAGATTCAATAAGTTCTATATAAAGGATATTTGAACAAAAAAGGCCAAAAGAATTATACGCACGTAGCTAATGAGGTCCTCAGCGCCATCTGTTTCATAGAAATCTCTGTTCCTTAGGCCACTTATGATTTCTAGAACTAAAACACCAAACTATACACATCCGATTTCATCGAAAATTGCCCCTGCATTACATATTCTAGAGACATATAGCCGCTGTCGAACCAATAACAATTTCAATGTAATGGAGTTATTAGAACATTCAACAATTAGGCTAAACAAAGTCAGGACTTACTAGGTTCCAACAATCTTGCTAGTGGTTCCTTGAGTTTGATCAATTCCAAAAATCCTTGCCACGCCAAAATCCGATATTTGGGGGTTCATGTCTTCATCTAACAACATATTGCTGGCCTTAAGATCGCGGTGAATGATTGTAAGCCGAGAATCTTCGTGCAAATAAAGAATTCCACGAGCAATTCTTCCGATATCTTGTATCGTCTCGACCAATCTAATTGTCCTTCCTTCGCAGGATCTAAACAAAAACAAGAAATTGTGTTTAAAAACCAACCTTCAAAATCAATTCAAATTCTCGAAAGGGTCATTGCAAATTATGTGAAAAATACCAAAAATAAAATAGTCAAGGCTCTTGTTGGGAACATATTCGTAGACGAGTATCTTTTCATCTCTTTCCAAGCAAAAGCCCAATACGCTGACTAGATTTCTGTGTTGAAGCCTGGCTATCAATACGACCTCGTTTTCATATTCCTCAGTGCCTTGTCCTGAACCTCTGGATAACCTCTTAACGGCTATACCCTAAGCATATACAAATTAATAACCAGTCATTAAAATGCGTATTTAGACCAAGTTTTTTCTCAAATTGATTGGACTCTGTATGAACAAAATGACCAAGTACCTTGTAAACCTCACCAAAACCTCCTTTGCCTAGCTTGTTAGCATCGTCTGTTGCAGCTTCAATTGTGGTACAATCATACTTCAATGATTCTATAGTGGTTACGCCATATCCTGCTACACAACCAAATGGCGAAGGGGTGACAATTTTTTTTTGTGAAAGACAAGGGAATAAAATAGTTATGGCTCAAAAGAAGCACAAGCTTAATCATTCCCTTTACCGTTTTCTCCTTGGATAGCATTGTACTTCCTTGTTCCCCTCTTTAACAGCCAACAAGCCAGTATGAAAAGCAAAATGAAGGCAGCAACTGGAGCAACAATGGCAATTATTATTGACCATGATCTTCGGCCATTCCCTTCTGAAGCCATGATATATACCGTTCATATACTATATAGTAAAATAGGGTGGTCTAGGTGGTAGACTATTAGATTAAAACTCTATTTCCTCTAGCTTTATCTTTTTCATGATTTAACCCAAAATTATGAATGAACAATAAGGATAAACCTAGAACTAGAGGAAGTGGAGGAGATGCAACTGCTGTTTGATTTAGATTATAGAACAAGTAAACTTCATATCTGACGTTGCAGCTAGGACTCAACACTCTTCCTCCTTGTCTTCCTCTTGGAAGGTTTCCACTTACGTATCGCTGGCATCTGTCGCAATCGGAGGCAGGCAAATCCGGTGTACACTGAGCAAGGGTATATAGTGTTTGAAAACTCGATGTAAAATTGGCATCTGCCTCTCTAGTCGTGAATTTTTTAGCACCTGGTGCTGCGTTTGCGGTTTGCGTTGCTGTACCACTCATCACTTCTTGAACTTGGCTGTCGAAACGGACTTGGTCACTGATGTTCTGAAAGTTGAACAAGATAATTGCAGGTTCTTCAGCCACGGCGGAAAATATGTTTTCGTCCGAGAATTGTAGGAGGCACTCGTCGTACCAAACCACCGCTGCTATTTCAACAGGACAACATCGGGAAATGTTAGTAGAGGCAAAGGTGACACACGCTTGACAAACGCTGGTAGAAAGATCCCCACGGCAGAGGAAAAAATCATAAACCGTGTCAGGGTTTCTGCCTGCGGTTGTGTTATAGAAACCATTACCACGGCTGCCATTAGACGATAGCGAAGTTAAGAGGGTATCATGGTTGGCTTGGTAAGTGCTGTTTCTGGGGAAAGTGGCGGTGTTAGGACAAATGTGCCAGCGATACTGTTAAGTTATGGAACAAAAACAAAAAGAAGAGCTAGAAAAAGAAGACTCTCTTTCATTAAGACTTTTGTGCATAATATACAAAAGACTATTGCTGTTGCAGTGGTTCAGCAAGTCTAACATCAAAAAATTGTATCACCTAACCAAATACAAACTGACACATTAGATGTATCATGCTTGACTGTTTACAACTGCTCTGTCAAGCTAAGACATCAAAAAGATTGACATACACTCTTAGAGTATCTAAGAAAAATCTCAGTCATCTAATACTTCGACTGTATTATAGAACTGACCCAAGTCTAATTGATTTAATTCAACTCCAACATACTTCGACTGTATTATAGAACTGACCCAAGTCTAACCCTCTCCTTGAGATTTTTCGTGGAGACTCCAAGCTTTGTTCTTAGAAACTCAAATCTAGGCCTTGAGACAGCCTTAGTTAGAACATCTGCAACTTGATCTTCAGATTTGCAATATCTAACACTGATTTCACCTAGTCTTTCAGCTTCTCTGATTGCATGAAATTTGACATTAATGTACTTAGTTCTTCCATGCTGGACTGGATTTTTGGTGATAGCTATAGCAGATTTATTATCCACCCAAATTGCAGTAGCTTCATTAGTATTTTGTTCCAAGTCAGTCAAGATCTTTCTAAGCCAAATGGCTTGATTAGCTGTTGCTGCAGCAGAGACATACTCAGCTTCAGCTGAGGATTGAGCCACCACATCTTGCTTCTTTGAATTCCATGCAAATGCACCACTTCCAAAAGAAAAAACATACCCTGAAGTGCTTTTGCAGTCATCCACACTTCCAGCCTAATCACTATCAGCATAACCTTCAAGCTTGCAACTATCATTCTTCAAATACCATATGCCATAGTTGAATGTACCTTTAATGTATCTCATAACCCTTTTAGCTGTACCATAATGAGTCTGACTAGGAGCTTGCATGAATCTAGATAATAAACTTGCAGCATACATTATATCTGGCCTAGTAGCAGACAAATATAACAAGCTGCCTATCAAACTTTTGTAAATGGAAGCATCAACCTTTTCGGAATTATCTGACTTAGACAACTTCTCATTCAAAACCAGTGGAGTAGCTATTGGTTTTCAATTTTCCATTTTGAACTTCTTCAAAACTTCCAGAGCATACTTTCTTTGAGAAATAAAAATGCCAGCATCAGATTGGTGAATTTCCATCCCAAGAAAGTATTTCATATCACCCAAATCAGACATTTCAAACATATTTTTCATACTTTGTTTGAACTGCTCCATAGACACTTCATTATCTCCTGTAACTAGCAAATCTTCAACATACAATGAAACAATGAGTTGCTTCTCATCCTCAAGCTTTTTAACATACAATGTAGCTTCAGTTTTGCTTCTTATAAACCCTTCTTGCAGCAAATAGGAGTCAATTCTATTATACCAGGCTCTAGGAGCCTGTTTCAGCCCATAAAGAGCTTTGTGAAACTTATACACTTTGCCTTCATTTTCAGAACCGTGAAAACCTTCTGGTTGTTCCACAAATATCTCCTCCTCAAGCAAACCATTTAGGAATGCTGACATTACATCAAGGTGATAAACTTTCCAGCCTTTCATTGCTGCTAAGGCTAGTAAAAGTCTTATAGTGTCATGCCTTGCCACAGGAGCAAAAGTGTTTGAAAAATCAATTCCTTGTTGCTGAGAATATCCTTTCACCACCAATCTAGCCTTATGTTTGTTCACAAAACCATCTAGATTTAATTTGATTCTATAAATCCACTTAACACCAATCACCTTGCAATTTTTTGGCCGGTCAACAAGCTGCCAAGTTGAGTTTTTCTCAATCATTTTGATCTCATCAATCATTGCTGCTCTCCATTCATCATGCTTAGCAGCTTCTTCATAGCTTGTAGGTTCTAATGTTGCCACATTGCACCTAGCATAAACCTCATCTAATGATCTAGTGCCCCTAACTGCAAATTCAGTATCACTTTCAAATTCTGAAATTTGTTCTTGAGACACAACAATTGGAGTCGGTGCTGCAATTTCATTTTTCTACTTGTATACAGGACCAAATCCGCCCTCTCCAAGCTTATTTTCATCAGAAAAATGATTTGTCGCTGCCTGTAGAATATCCAATTGTATAGAAGGAAACTCTTGAGACCTCTCCCAGTTTTCTCCACTAAAAATTTCCTTTGAGTGCTCATTTTCCAAGTCTAGCAATTGAACTTCGTGGATATTTTCTTTATCTGTAATAAAAATCAAAATGTGATCGGCATAAGAATATAAAACGAATTTGTAATGCTTAACATGAAGCTACTTCATTGCATACCTTGACTGCTTCTCCTCCTCCATATAAAGAAACCAGAGATAAAAACCACAGCTACCCCAAATATCACCGATAAACTTGCAATGAGTATTCGAATTCGGTTTGATTTGATACGTTTCTCTCCTCCTAAATAAGAGCAGATTTTCTCAATTCAGTTCATTGTAATCCTTATCAACAAATTAAACTAAAAATAATTAAACATATAAAATATAAAAAAAAATTAAACTCATATTCAAGCACAGCTAGGCCTGAATAAACATAAATTGTACTCTATGTTTTTGTAATTTTTGATGTCACTAAGATCTTCATTTGATATGATTTGATTAAATAAATTTATAAAAAGTAAAAAAACTCGATTCTACAAGTTCAGTCTCTTTTTTCGAACTAATATAGAGGTTAATTATTTATCCAAACTAATTTATTTAATTCAACTCCAACATACTTCGACTGTATTATAGAACTGACCCAAGTCTAACCCTCTCCTTGAGATTTTTCGTGGAGACTCCAAGCTTTGTTCTTAGAAACTCAAATCTAGGCCTTGAGACAGCCTTAGTTAGAACATCTGCAACTTGATCTTCAGATTTGCAATATCTAACACTGATTTCACCTAGTCTTTCAGCTTCTTTGATTGCATGAAATTTGACATTAATGTACTTAGTTCTTCCATGCTGGACTGGATTTTTGGTGATAGCTATAGCAGATTTATTATCCACCCAAATTGCAGTAGCTTCATTAGTATTTTGTTCCAAGTCAGTCAAGATCTTTCTAAGCCAAATGGCTTGATTAGCTGTTGCTGCAGCAGAGACATACTCAGCTTCAGCTGAGGATTGAGCCACCACATCTTGCTTCTTTGAATTCCATGCAAATGCACCACTTCCAAAAGAAAAAACATACCCTGAAGTGCTTTTGCAGTCATCCACACTTCCAGCCTAATCACTATCAGCATAACCTTCAAGCTTGCAACTATCATTCTTCAAATACCATATGCCATAGTTGAATGTACCTTTAATGTATCTCATAACCCTTTTAGCTGTACCATAATGAGTCTGATTAGGAGCTTGCATGAATCTAGATAATAAACTTGCAGCATACATTATATCTGGCCTAGTAGCAGACAAATATAACAAGCTGCCTATCAAACTTTTGTAAATGGAAGCATCAACCTTTTCGGAATTATCTGACTTAGACAACTTCTCATTCAAAACCAGTGGAGTAGCTATTGGTTTTCAATTTTCCATTTTGAACTTCTTCAAAACTTCCAGAGCATACTTTCTTTGAGAAATAAAAATGCCAGCATCAGATTGGTGAATTTCCATCCCAAGAAAGTATTTCATATCACCCAAATCAGACATTTCAAACATATTTTTCATTCTTTGTTTGAACTGCTCCATAGACACTTCATTATCTCCTGTAACTAGCAAATCATCAACATACAATGAAACAATGAGTTGCTTCTCATCCTCAAGCTTTTTAACATACAATGTAGCTTCAGTTTTGCTTCTTATAAACCCTTCTTGCAGCAAATAGGAGTCAATTCTATTATACCAGGCTCTAGGAGCATGTTTCAGCCCATAAAGAGCTTTGTGAAGCTTATACACTTTGCCTTCATTTTCAGAACCGTGAAAACCTTCTGGTTGTTCCACAAATATCTCCTCCTCAAGCAAACCATTTAGGAATGCTGACATTACATCAAGGTGATAAACTTTCCAGCCTTTCATTGCTGCTAAGGCTAGTAAAAGTCTTATAGTGTCATGCCTTGCCACAGGAGCAAAAGTGTTTGAAAAATCAATTCCTTGTTGCTGAGAATATCCTTTCACCACCAATCTAGCCTTATGTTTGTTCACAAAACCATCTAGATTTAATTTGGTTCTATAAATCCACTTAACACCAATCACCTTGCAATTTTTTGGCCGGTCAACAAGCTGCCAAGTTGAGTTTTTCTCAATCATTTTGATCTCATCAATCATTGCTGCTCTCCATTCATCATGCTTAGCAGCTTCTTCATAGCTTGTAGGTTCTAATGTTGCCACATTGCACCTAGCATAAACCTCATCTAATGATCTAGTGCCCCTAACTGCAAATTCAGTATCACTTTCAAATTCTGAAATTTGTTCTTGAGACACAACAATTGGAGTCGGTGCTGCAATTTCATTTTTCTACTTGTATACAGGACCAAATCCGCCCTCTCCGAGCTTATTTTCATCAGAAAAATGATTTGTCGCTGCCTGTAGAATATCCAATTGTATAGAAGGAAACTCTTGAGACCTCTCCCAGTTTTCTCCACTAAAAATTTCCTTTGAGTGCTCATTTTCCAAGTCTAGCAATTGAACTTCGTGGATATTTTCTTTATCTGTAATAAAAATCAAAATGTGATCGGCATAAGAATATAAAACGAATTTGTAATGCTTAACATGAAGTTACTTCATTGCATACCTTGACTGCTTCTCCTCCTCCATATAAAGAAATCAGAGATAAAAACCACAGCTACCCCAAATATCACCGATAAACTTGCAATGAGTATTCGAATTCGGTTTGATTTGATACGTTTCTCTCCTCCTAAATAAGAGCATATGTTCTCAATTCAGTTCATTGTAATCCTTATCAACAAATTAAACTAAAAATAATTAAACATATAAAATATAAAAAAAAATTAAACTCATATTCAAGCACAGCTAGGCCTGAATAAACATAAATTGTACTCTATGTTTTTGTAATTTTTGATGTCACTAAGATCTTCATTTGATATGATTTGATTAAATAAATTTATAAAAAGTAAAAAAACTCGATTCTACAAGTTCAGTCTCTTTTTTCGAACTAATATAGAGGTTAATTATTTATCCAAACTAATTTATTTAATTCAACTCCAACATACTTCGACTATATTATAGAACTGACCCAAGTCTAACCCTCCCGATCCTTAAAAACCACTGGTCTAAACCATAGAGGCTCCTCCTCCTGCTTTAGTTCTTTACTTCAGCTAATAACTACACATAAAGTATATTATAATGTAAATAATCTTATTTCATGAACTACCCAAAATATAGAAAATAAAATCAATAGGAAAAAAAAGGAAGAACAAAAAGTTATGGTGAGAGAAACCTTTTGCTGGAAGAGTTGCACCCGCGGTTAGGTTAAAGAAGGGATTAAATTCATATCTGACGCTACAGCTTGGATTAAAAGCTCTTCCGCCTTGCCGTCCAGTCGGAATATATGTTCTGGCTCGTCGCAAACATCTACCGCAATCCGCACCTGATAAGTCCGGTGTACAATCGACCCTGATGTAACTAGATATATTCTCAACTTTAGTCGCGTATTTTGAAACACCTGCCGGTCTATTTTCCGCCATGGCTATAGTCTCATTGATCTCCTTCAGAACAAACTGCTCGAAACGGTCTTGCTCGGAGGTAGTCACAATCGCAGACCTACCGTTCAAGAAGGAAATTGTAGGGGTTTCAGTGACAACCGAAAAGATGTTTCGGTTGGAGTACCGTAGGTCGCATTCTTCGTACCAAATCACCGCCGTCTTGTCGACGGGACAACTTCGGAAAATGCCGGTGGCGGCTTAGGTGACACACGCTTGGCAGGCGCTGGTAGAAATATCCCCACGGCAGAGGAAAAGACCGTATACCATGTCAGGGCTCTTCCCCCCGGTTGTGTTGTAGAAAGAAACACCACGGGTAACATTAGACGAGAGTGAGGACAAGAGGGCATCACGGTTGGCTTGGTAAGTGCTGTTTATGGTGAAAGTGGTAGTGTTTAGACAGTACGGGAGTCCAATTCTATGCTGTTGAGCTTCAGTTGCAGGGCTAAGCAAGGAAAGGACTGTTAGTAACAGGACCAGGTTTATGAAATTGGTGGAGGTGTGCCTACGTTTTGTAATAGAAGGCATCTCCTTATTTAACCTTTGGATCGTACGACAGAGAGACCAACTTTATAATTATATATGGATGTCTGTCCTGTCAGCCGTATAGAAATGCAGACCCTAATATAAATTCAAATAATAATAATTCGAATTAATCCAAACACATTGATTATTCAATACTAATTTAAGAATGAGAAGATAACAAAATATGAATATTATAAGTTAAAAGTGAAGTTGATAATTGAGATCCAGCATCCTAAACGTGAGTGCTTATTGGACCCACCACACTCATCGGAATAATTTTAAGGTAATGATGAGGATTTAGTGATTTACCCAATGCTTTTGTTGTTGGACCCACCACACTACTACCAAATATTTTATATTAAATAAATGGGCAAACTCCTTTGCTACTAAATTATTAATAATTTCATATTTTTATCATTCAATTTTAAAAAAATTTAAAATATTTATTGAGTTATATGAAAATTCTTTTAAAAATTTAATCGGTAAGCTCTAGATGAGGATTCGACGATCGATACTCATCGAATAAAAAATATATGTAACTTTAGATCTAAACCAATCTATAATCCGTGTCAAAAATCGAAGAAAAAAATTCTTTAGATTTTAATATAGAATAATATTAAAGGTATAAAATAGCTTTGTAAACTAAAAAAATATGCTTAAAAATCATGTCCAAATATATTTGAAAAAGTCATAGAAAATATAACGAGTACGCTGATATAATAGAGTAAACAAGAAAGAAGGCATTGTAAGATTTGAAATAGAAAAGGGAGAGTCCACTTTCAAGTATTATGATCATGAGTGATTCTACAATATTATTTAAGCTCGTGTGCATTACTATTTCTTTATTGCAATCCAGACTATATGGTTTATAAGATGTGGAAAGTTTTAACTCATCCGCCATTGTTGAATTCTCATTCAATGAATTTGCCCCTGCATTTACGATGGCAGGATATCGGTGCATTGTATTTATTATCCCTTTTCTAGTTCATTGTGTTCAAAATCCAATAAGTGGATTGGATTAGTTGGATCAAGAATCGATTAAAATATTGATCCGAAATAATATATTGAACCAGTTAATTCGTAAATAGAGGTGTTCATGAGTTGGACCAAGTCGAGATTGGATCGAGCCTAAGCATGATATTAATTTTTATGTTTGTCAAGCTCGGCGTAGTCTGAAATATGAGCCTAAAATTGTGTTTAATTCCGTCCATATTTGCAAAAGATTAAATCAAACCCATTTTAAGCCCACTTATATTTAAAAAATATATATATATATTTTATTTTATTTTAATATTTAATAATTTTATATATTTTTTATTTATTAATTTTTTTTATATAGTCATCTTAACATTATTTTAATGTTTAAGTTAAAGTAGTATTATATATTTAGTATAGATTTGTTTTTTAATGTGTTATAAATTACATGATATATAAAAATAACATAATATAAAGTATTATAAACTTAAAAATAGGTCGGGCGGGGCCGAGCTCGAGACTTGAATGTTCAAGCTCGAGCTTGACTCGTATTTTAAATGGGCTTAATACTTTTACCCAAACCCTCTCAAATATTAAGCGGACCTTTAAACCTGGACAGATAACCCAACCCATGAACATGTCTAATTGGCATGCAAACTAGGTATCCTATATAGACAATTTTAATCAAAAACATTTTCGTATATACTTTTCTATATTGCAATTATTAACTCTCAATTTCAAGGTTCTTATGAATGAGCCTAAAATATGTTTAGTTGGAAAGGTAAACTAAGTGGTCACCTAATTTTTGGATAAATTCTGCTTTGGTCACCCAACTTTAAAAACTTTCAAATTTATCACCAATTCTAAAATTTAAAATTTTTATAACAACCTGATTTTAGTTAGTGTCGAAAAATACAGTTTTGGAGTTCAATTTCATGAATTGAGTCCGTGAAATATTGAATAAAAGGATTTACGTCTTTTGTATGAAAATATATTAGTGGACAATCAAGTAATCAAATCTAGAAAATCATTAATTATAGTATAGAGGTTAAATTGTAATGTGTAATCTCTATTAAATTTTAAATTAGAAATGTTTGAGGGCTTAATTATTAATTAACCAAGAGACTTAATGATTATTTAACCAGTATTAAATTAAGCTTAGTGGGATGGACTGATCATGATCATCCATTTCCACTAATTTTGTCATGATTAATTATTAGCCATTAAATTAAAAAATTAATTAAGGTAAATTAGTGTCTTAATGACATGTATACAAATATGAAGTGGGAGAGAGAATATAAATATATATCATCCTCTCCACCATTGTCGTTCATTGCTAGGAGGGTTTTCTTTTCTTTTTTCAATTCGCTCCCAAATCTTGAAGGTAAACATACTTTTCTTTTTGAATTTTTTTTATGAAATCATGGTCTTGTAATTTAGCAGACCCATGTGTTAGAAATTTGAATTGGTATATGTTTACCAAATTACCATGTTGAACCTTAGTGAAATTTTAGTTGATTATGATGAGTTATAACAAAATATGTATAGATTTTGTTAAGATTATATTAAAATGGTAGTGAAATTAGATTAGTATTAAATGTTTAGATATATATAGTTAATTTTGATATTAGGGACTAAATTAAATAAAATGAAAGTTATCACTCTAATGAGATAATATGAAATTTGATTTTGATTCAATGATAGATATCAAAAAATATGAGCATTTCAAATATAGGAATTGAAATGAATAGAATGCAAACTATGTTTAATTGATGTATTTTTCATGTGATTGTGTGAAAACTAATATTGTTTCTATAATCGAATTATCGTGCGTAGCTAAAGAGGACATCGAGCCGTCTCGAAATAAAGGAAAGGCAAAGCCCATAGACAAGTAACCTTTTCCGGTTTGTGCTTTCATAACTTGTTTTAGTTCATAGTTTAACTAAGTATTAAATTGAGTAAGGTGACATTGGTACAAAGGTAAGTTTTACCTATGACTTGATGTTTAATTGAAATTGTTACTTAATGAAAGATGTGACGACAGCATAAATGTTGACATGGATTTGACGATTTGGTATAAATATTTTAAACTAATAGCCAACGAACAACGGTCACCACTCACCACCAGACTTTAAAAAACGAAATCCTCCTTATACCTACTTTAATTACAATGATTTAATCATGCCTATTAACAAAAAACAACCACATCAACATTCCTGTTATATCATTCGTACAAATGGGAAATTGAAATTTCGGACATCGAATCCTACAGTAGTTAGATTAAATTCTACTTTCACTATGGGCCAATTTTTTCAGCGGGCCGAGATATTAGACATTGTCGTCTGGTTTATCGACGGATCTGTTATTGAGGACTGATAGTTCGTAATCATTCTTCCGACCGAAAATGCAGGTCTTTTCGGTTCGCGAAGAGTAATCGTATCACTTCCTAGGAGAACTACTACATCGGACATGGTTGGTCTATCTGTCGGATCTTCCTGCACGCATAAAAGCCCGACATGTATGCACCTCCTTATTTCGGGTATCGAGCATGATTCCAGGAAACAAGGGTCCATTAATTCCAATTCTTTCCCTTCTTTCCATAGCCCCCAAGCCTGCAAAACCCCAATGCATTCATTTAATCAATATTTTAGACATTAGTGAACACAATGTTACAGCTGTACTTACATATGCAAGCAGTGTTTGGGCATGTTTGGTTTGGTAGAAACCGCTGTTTTTTTCCCCGGAAAGAATCTCTAGCACTATCACGCCGAAGCTAAAAACATCGGATTTCACCGAGAATAATCCCTCCATTGCATATTCCGGAGCCATATATCCACTGTTTCACCACAATGTTGTTTTCTACTTTTAGGAATTAAATATCGAAATTAAAATTACAAAGCAAAGCATATTTAGCTGCTCACAATGTTCCCACAACTCTTTTAGTGTTGGCTGCGTTCTGGTTTTCACAAAAGATCCTTGCCATCCCAAAATCTGATATTTTGGCAACCATGTCTTCATCCAACAACACATTGCTGGGTTTTAAATCTCTGTGAACGATTTTAAGCCGAGAATCCTCGTGAAGATAAACAAGTCCTCTGGAAATTCCAGTAATTATGTCGAACCATGTTTTCCAATCAATTTGTGAGCGTTTCTCAGGATCTGAAATTGAAAAATTAAAGATCAATTAATAAACAAAATCAAAGGGTTAATTTCATTCGATGTCCCTAATTATCGCCCAGAGTCTAAATTGGTCTCTAACTTTAGAATATTGTAATTGAGTCTTTAAATATCAATCAAGTCCTTTTGTAAACCCAGCTACCTTTTGGAAATAAAGGTTAACTTGAATATGACGTTTAGCATATTTAAAACACATAGATCAATTTGAAAACATGTTTGTACTTATTGATAATTTGGTTCTGCCATGTTTAAAAAGAAAAATAATCTTCCTCAATTTTATTGGCACGGTCTTTTTTGGTCTTAAATTTGGTACTTGATTATCAAATTAAAAAACTCAGGTATCAAATTGAGCATTGAAACCAAACTCAAGTGCTTAATTAGGATAAAAAAAAAAGACTCAAGTATTAAATTGAAAAAAATTCAAATACCAAACTGAATATTCAAGCCAAATTAAGGCACCAAATTAAGACAAAAAAAAGGAAACTCAAGTACCAAATTGAACAGTAAAATTAAGCTCAGGTACCAAAGAGTATGTTAACTCTTTACAATTTCATCTACACCAGAGGCAATTTGCTTCTAAGGCCCTTGGAAAATTATAAAATTATAAATTAGTATAGTGCTAAATTAACTTTTGGCCTTCCAAAATTTTTAATTCAATTCCAACCCTATAATTTTTCTTTCTACCTTCACCAAGTTGTACATGTTTCAAATATGCTATACGTCTGATTCAGACTAGTATTGAATGCCTAAATTAACAAGTAGGTTGATAGAAGTATCGGATTAATCTAATACTTTGATAATTCAATCAAAACATTTTGAAATTTAGTAATCTAGAATCCGCACTATAGTTTTGGGACTTAATAATTTCTAAAGAAAAAGAAACAAAAAAAAAAAAAAGAGTACCTACCAAAGATAAAGAAATCAAGGCTTTTGTTAGGCATAAGCTCATATATAAGCAACTTTTCATCACCTTCAATCCCACATCCCAATAGCCTTACAAGGTTTCTATGTTGAAGCTTTGTAATCAAAATAACTTCATTCTTCAATTCTTCTAAGCCTTGCCATGATTTCCTTGATAACCTTTTAATTGCCACTTCCTTCCCATTTGGTAACACACCCTTAAAATCATTGAACCAATTCACAATTTCAGACACCATGATCCAAAATGACCAAAACTTAGACCATAACAACACTCAAGTACCTTATAAACCGTTCCGAATCCACCTTGTCCGAGCTTGTTTGAATCCGAAAAATCATCCGTAGCTACCCTTGTTGTAGCTAAATCGAGGAAAGGAAATTCTTGAGCAGTCACCAATTCGCCTTCTTGTGTTATGATCACTTCTTTGGGATTTGCCAATTCATATAGTAATATTGTCTGGCTTCTTTCCTCATCTGCAAATACATTTTACAATTTGATCATTTAATACAATATCAAAGACGGTTTTAAATTTCTTTTGTGATTTTACCCTTTTGTTTCCGTTTCTTCAATCGGGTGTATACAAAACCCGAACCAACGACAAGCGCAACAACCAGTACGGCGGCACATACGACAGCGATAATCATCCCAATGCTCCATTTAGACCCTGTTTGGAGACCAAACAAGTAAGATAAAATGTTTCAAAGAAAGAATCGAATTAAATGATGTTCATATACCTGTTTTGGATTCAGGGTACATTAATGGAGAATTCATGACATTATAAAATTTATACATTTGGAACCTCACGTTACAGTTCCTACTAAGAACACTTCCTCCTGTCCGAGACCGGCAACAGCCATTCAGATCTTCAAGTGCCGAATCTAAACAGCTATGACATGTATCACCAACAATGTCCCTTGTGCATTGAACTAGCCCATATAATGTTTCCTTCTTATTAACCTTCACTTCTCCGGTTTTGAACATCAGCTCGGAATCATACGCTGCATCGTTCGATGTATTATTCATTAAAAACGTCAATACATCATCGAACCGACCGGGATTCGATATGTTTTTCTCTTTGTTGTTCGAATCAGGGTATTTTCCGGTATATACCATCAACGAACTGTTTTGAAATGAGTACTGAACTTGACAATCATCATACCATACGATCGCTTCTAAGGTCTTGCAATCGTCAAGGACGTCTCGGCTAGCCTTTTTAACGCAATTTTGACATAACGTAGCGTTCACATCTCCCCGACAAAGCGCTCGTACGTAGACATGATCGACGCCTTCTCCGATCGAGGTACTATAGAAACCTGTACCCGAAGTATTGGATGGTAATGAGTCTAGTACCCGTTTAAGGTTGTTCTCAAATGTGCTGGTACTTGAGTAGCTGCCTGTATTGTCTGAACAAAAGGTATAAAGAGGATTTGAAGAAACTTTAATGGAGAAAATGAACATGATCAACAAAAGCATGGCTGAAAATGCAGAATTGTCCATTTTAAAAAAAAAAAAATGGAATATGTTTTCATTGGATTAATTTTTTGTCTTAATAACTGTAAATGTGGAAGTCGACTTGATTAGAATATTCAAATTAATATGGTCAAGCTAACGAACGTCAGGGTGAAATTTACACTACTGTAGCGAAGCTGGAAATTCAGGCAGCATTATAGAAAAACTCAGACCAGACCTGAGAAGTCACCCCTGTAATTTTTTTTTTTAGACAAATAAATTAAAAACCTAAATTAGTGTGGAAAAATCAAATTGTAATAGTCTGCTCATGAAATTTAAGAACTTAACCGAATCGAATCGAAGTCATCTTTGTTGTTATTGGCTAGTTCAAATAACTGACGTTGTTGGCTATTCCAATTAAAGTCATGATTTCAATTTTTTTCTTGAAGACATCTTTTTTTAATACAAAAAGAAAATCATGTGAATATTCTTTTAAAAAATTCATGTGAAGATGATGAGTTGAAAGGATGTTTAAAAAAAATGAAGGGAAAATGAGGACTATTTCCAGGGGCAATTGTTTTTGTTTACAAGAGACGAAAGCTGATAGTTAGTACTGCTTCTACGGGTATTTTATATAAATCCTATACACTGGCTCTAGGTTACGAGGAATAATTATATTTAGTACTTGTGTGATTGTCATTGTTTTCTCAAGCCAATCGAATACTTTTTTCAGTATGCTCAACTTTTGACTAATATTGTTATTGTCATTAGTTGCAAAGGCAACCAAAATTTTAATTATGGTCAAATTTTGCTTTCTGTCTCTTATTATATTTTCAAATAATTTAATCTCTTTAAATAATTAATCATGTTTGGATTAAAATGATGCATTGCCGACTTGAAAGAAAATGTAAACTTGAAAGAGATGTTTTCAACGTATTGAATGAATAATAATGCACTCACAATATTTACTAAAAAAATACTGATAACGATTTATTCTTAGTTTGGGATTTTATAAAAGTCCATGGCTACTTAATTAGCATACCTAAACTGAATAAATCAGAAAAATAATTACTATATATTATATTTATATGTATAGTTAAAGCGAAACTAGGGGCCGGCAGGGATAGCCTCATAAGATGAAAAAAATTTCATTTAAAATTTTTAGTAAAAGTAAAATTACACTTTAACCCCTTAAAAATGATAAAAATTTAATTCAAATCCTTTAACTATTATAAAGATATAGATTATAGTAAAATTTACAATTTAATTTCACCTCCCCTTAAAAAAAATTTCTGGTTACGTCCCTGAACACTTAGTTGTTAGATATTATCAAAACTAAAGATTTATATGTATGTATGCATGCATGCATTCTTTTCATATTAAGGAAGTATGAACAGATACTACCATGTAATCACACCAGTATATTAAAAAAAAACTAACTATATTCATCCTAATTAACTTGTTTATCCTGTAAGAATAATAAATTCCAAATCTCAAATTATTTAAATGCAAATAAAAATAATCTTTTAAATTTTAATGATTTATTTAACATTGTAATTTAAGTTGTTTATATTATTTTAAATATGTTTCATGTTTGCAATTAAGTCGACGGAAGAACGTGAACGATATAATATTAAAATTTTAAGGATTTAATTAGAAGTTTAAGATTTTTATAAAAAATTAAAATTTGACTCAGATATCGTGTCAATTAACCCCAAAAGAACAATGTATAAGAATAATTATTTCGATTAAAAAATAAGAATAATTAGAGATTGAATTGGACCTTCCAAAAAACAAATAATTATTTGGCCCATTAATCTCATATTTGGACCATTGCTTAAAAAGCTCACTTAAAATTGGAGCTATGCGGAATATATATATATATATGTCAATTGAGTAGAATAAGTTTACTTGAATCGAGTTAATTCGAGTCAAAATTGTTTTAGATTTAGATTGAAAGTGAAGTTAGGGGTTGGTGAGAGTTTTGATCCCTTAAAAATAAAATATTTTAATTCAATGTCTCTAAAAAATAATAAAAATATAAATGAATATATAGTAAAATTGTACTTTAGCCTCTAAACATAAAAAAAAATTTATTTAATCTCTTAAAAAAATGGCATATAAGTTAATATATAGTAAATTTACATTTGGATCCCTTAAAAGTTTTATAATTCAATTCCAAACCTCCTGAAAAGTTTTTGGCTTGGCCCCTTGATATAGATCATTTCAAGTTCAAAATTTCGAGCTTTTCAAGTTAGATCATTACAGGATTCGAATCATTTCGAGTGCCGACCACTTTACGTTTAAATCATTTTAACTTGTTAATCCGAATCATTTTAAATTCAAATTGTTTCAAGCTCATGTCATTACCGGATTTGCATTTGGATTTATGATCTAATCAAATAAATGATATTGTTTCATTTCATGTCAGCTTATAATGAAATTGCATTTAGATCCCTAAATCATTGATCCATTAAAACAATTCATCTCTTAATGAACCAATCAACAAAATACAAAACCAAGATTTTAAAAAAAAAACAAAACATATTACGATAATAAACATACATAAAGAACGTCAAAAAGCAAATCAAGCACCAACAATACTTCATAATTTCCATCTTTTGGATGCACGTCGAAGTTTAACCTTGTTCGATATCATCCCATCTTTACCAATAGGTATCTTCCCTTCCCTCTTAATCCCATGTTGCTTACTCTTTATGCCCAACGTATCGTACACGATCTTTGTCGACACATTGACCCTTAATTCAGCTGTTGCAGTCATTATTGCTTTACAAAGATTGGTCCAAAGACGAGTCTCGACATCCATTCGATCAATCAACTTATGAATTTTACCCTCTTGGTTTTTCTCCTGGTAAAAGCAATGGATAGTTTTGTTCCACACTTTATCTTCTCCATAATAGAACGTTAGGAAGGTATCGTTGTACAAGATACTAGAGTCTCTGTTCGGATTTTCGATACCGAGCTCGTACTCTATTGTTCTGTGACCGGACCCGTTGTTGCAGCTCGTCAACGGGACTGAAAATTTGATGATAGTGTAAGTGGGGCTTCTAGGATGTACGGCTAGCCATAGACAAAAACCAAGAAGGCCTACTATGTAAACAAGTTGGAGAAGCCACAAGTAGAAGTTTTTGGTTTCGCACATTATTGCTGCAAAGAGAAATGAAAAGCAAAGGAGGTTTCCAGGAAGGATTTAATGCAATTATGCCAATTTGGTTTTAATTGTGTGAGGGTAGACAAGAAAAAAAAAAGTGATGGTTTGAGTGAGAATAAAGTCTAGGAATATTAAGAGTTCCATTCATTGATGGATATGGGAAGTTTAGCAACAACTTTTATCAGTGTTTCTGGCCTTTGTGGGGTGAATGAAGAACTACATTCTTTTCTTTTAGAGTGCTATTTGACTTTACGTGACACAAGCTTTCAAGGACTAGCTATTAGCATTGTTACTGTAAATGATAATTGATCCTTTTATGATTCATAGTTATTCTTCTTAATAATAATATTATCTCTAATATTTGAGTTTGATTTTTTTTTTTTTTTTTTTACGAGTGCAATATGCTGCATTAGTGCGTCTAATATTTATTGATGAGTTTTTGCATTTTTTTACCAAAAGCATGAGATCCCCTTTTAAAATATATATTAAATTATTGAAATTTGAAATTTAATTTATTTTTAAGAATTTAGTTTATTTATTTTCAGATTTTAAAATTCAAATTCAATTGTTGATACGTTTAAATTTTTTCTTAAATTTGTTGGTGTGACATTTTGAAATTTAAAAAAAAAAAAATCTCATTTGATAATCATGTAACTAAAAAAAACTGGCGTCATAATGAACTTGAATCTAATAAAATAATTTTAATAGTGTTAACAATTAGATCTAAATTTTAAAATCTGAAAAGTAGAGATACTAAATTTCTAAATATATAAATATAGATTAAATTTAAAAACTGGTGACATCTTTTAACCTTTATTTTATCATATTATTTTTTATATTGAGATGCCAACATGTTTAAAAAATGGAACAAACAATATTAAAATAAGGATTTTGAATGTAAAACTCATGCAATAATAACTTATTTAAGTATCCAAAAAGAATAAGGGTTTGTTTAAAAGAAGTCTATAATTAAAAGAAAGTCGAAAGGTAATTACAGTCATCCTTTTTTTTCAATTTTCCAAGCTTAGAAAGGTTTTCAAAAGTGCAATCATTCATAAATTCCATTAAACTCAAACATTACAAATCAACTCAAATAAATAACAAAGAAAATGCATGAATCAACTGAAATAGAAAGGACTTCTCTTGCTCTTCCAAGTTAACAATATCAACCCATTTCAACCAATTGCAACATCCCAATTTACATGAATTTAACCCAGCAACATCCGTTCTGCATCCTTAGCCTCAACATTTACACATATTGCAAGTTAGATTTGGTAAATCAAGATCAATTTGATAAATTATAAACTTTAAGAACTAAATCTATTATTATATTAATCAAAATTATTTATGATTAACGAAATCAATTATCCTTAATTACTCATTTTCGAAATTCACGTGCATTTTTCGTACCAAACAAAACAATTGTACATAGCATTGTTTCATTGCATGTATTGCATTTAAAAGCCTAAATCGTTCATCCAATAAAGTTCATTTGTTATTTGTCTTCACAAACTAATGAACAAATACAACTACAAAGAGAAAAAAAATTGGTAATTACAACAACAAATATATAAACAAGATCAAAAGTAAATCAAGTACTTAAGTGAAATCGAGCACTTCGTACTTTCCATTTTTTTGATGAATGTCGAAGCTTAACCTTCTTCTTCTTGTTCGATATCTTACCATCTTTACCGATAGGTATCTTCCCTTCCCTATCGATCCCATGTTGCTTACTCTTTATGCCCCACGTATTGTACCTAATCTTTGTCGACAAATCGACCCTTAATTCAGCCGTTGCATTCATTATTGCTTTACGAAGAGCGGTCCAAAAACGGGTCTCAACATCCACTTGATCAATCACTTGACGAGTTTTATCCTTCCCTTGGTAAAACGAAGGTATAGTTTTGCTCCCAACTTTACCTTCCCCATGATAGAACATGAGGAAGATATCGTCGTAGTGTATACCGGAATCTTGGTTTGGGTTTTCGACATCGAGTTCGTATTGTATGGAACCATGATCGGACTCGTTGCTCGTATTTGCCCCCAGGATTGAAAAGTTGGCGATGGTGTAGTTGGGGCTTTTAGGACGCATGGCTAGCCATAGACAAAGAGCAAGAAGGCCTAACAAGCCAATGACTTGGAGAAGCCACAAGAAGAAGCTTTTGGTTTCACGCATTGTTGCAAAGAGAAATGAAAGCACAAAAGAAGGTTTGAATGGGATTTTGCCAATTTGGTTTAATTGGGAGGGATAGAAAAAAGTGATGGTTTGAGTGAGAATAAAGTTTAAGAATCTTAAGAATTAATTCATTGGTTGAAGGATAAGGAAGTTTAGCAAGAGCTTTTATTAGTGCTTTTTGGCCTTTGGTTGAGGCAGCTTAATCCTTAATTATTTGTATATGCTAAATACATATAAAAAAATTTTAAAAAGTGCCCATCAATCATAATTCCAAACATATAACATTACAAATCAAATAAAAACTGCAAGAATCAACTGAAATAGACAGAACATTTCCTGCTCTTCCAAGCCGGCAATATCAACCCATCTGAACCAACAGCAACATCACAATTTACATGCATTTCATGGTGCACACTCTTCCATGTCAAAACCTTAAATCTAATCACCGACATTATACCTAATCGAAAAAACACAGTTCCATGTTGCCTATCATCGGCTGTTGACAGCAAGCGTAGCTGCATGGACACCGAACTGACCATTCACAACCGTAGTTGTCTTTGGTTCTTGGAAAAATGGGTGCAACAATGGGGTCAACCCGATTTGTTTATTTGTGTAATAAACGAACCCTTTCATCGAATCGTAATAGATTCCAATATGCTGGTTCGAATTCCTAGCTGTGACATTGAACGTTATTACAGCATTGTCGAGCCTGGTTTTTGAGCCAAACTAGGAACCGTGATATCTATCATGTGGAACCTTTGACGATAAGGGCGTAAATTGATAAAATTAGATGTCAACAATGAAAAAATACCGTAAAAAAAACGGAAAAAAAAAAAACACAGATTTTATGTGGAAATTTTTTCGAGAAAAAAAGAATCACAGGCAAAAGAGAAAAAAAGAATCACAGGCAAAAGAGAAAAAAATTCACTAATATCGAAAATCGAATGATTATAAGAGGAGATGATTATGCCTATTTATAGGTTGAAAAACTTTATTCTAATCAGCAACTAATAAAAGTAACGTAGTAAAA
This sequence comes from Kokia cookei, assembly GCA_039519145.1. Lineage (NCBI taxonomy): Eukaryota > Viridiplantae > Streptophyta > Magnoliopsida > Malvales > Malvaceae > Kokia > Kokia cookei. Next base: position 44,678,714 of record CM076907.1, read on the forward strand.
TTGAAACACTTTATTTTAATTAAAATAAAATAAATGAACTATTCTAATTAAAATGAAATAAAAAAATCTAATTTATTTAGATTTTACTTTTATTTTATTTTATCATTAAATTTTATTTTAACAACAATTTTAATCACTTAATCTTAACGTAAACTAAGCCGATAAAGAAAACAACGAGAGCGAATAAAAGGAAAGACAAGAAAATGGCGCGTAGGAATTTGATTCTATAATTTGTGTTTGATTACCATTTTCAAACTTCAATTTTATTATCTTTATTATATTTTAATACCATAATTATCTGTATTAATCCACTTGCATTTATTTAATTATGCTAGTAATTAGCTGTAATGGTTCTCCCTGTCCACTTTACAATAAAAATAATGAAAAGAAACTCGGAATACGAAATCACTTTACTCTCAGCTATGATAAGATCCAGATTTGAACTTGCACAAAATTTCTTTCACCACAACCTTCATTCATTCACAAAAAAAAACCCATCCGAAATAGTGTTTCCATCCGCGAAGGAAGAAATTTTAGAAATGGCAGAGGGCATTTTGTTCGATCTTGCTGGAAAAGTGTTGGAGGGTCTGGTATTGTTAGCAGCAGAAGAGCTTGGAGCAGCATGGGGTTTGAAAGAGGAAATCAATAAGCTCCATAGAACTGCTTCGACTATCAGAGCACTGCTACGTGATGCGGAAGATCAGCGCAACAGCAACAATCACCATCTCTGGCTGGAAAATCTTAAGGATGTGCTTTACGATGTGGAAGACTTGTTGGATGAGTTCTATTGTGATGCTCTTCGGCAGAAAATAGTGGCAGGCGATGGCAAGCTGAAAAAGGTACGCCTTTTCTTCTCGAAATCAAACCAACTTGCTTATGGTCTCAAGATGGCTCCTAAAGATAAAGCCATTAGAGAGAGACTAGACGCTATTGCAGCTGATAGAGCCAATTTCCAGCTCAATGACCGCCCTGCAGAGACACCAATTGAACTTAGGGAGAGGAACCAAACATATTCCTATCTGTGTTCAGAAAAAATAATTGGAAGAGATGCTGATAAGAACAAAATTGTACAACTGCTGCTGGAACCAGAACCGAAACAAGATTTTTCTATTGTTCCCATAATAGGCATCGGAGGACTAGGAAAGACCACGTTAGCTAAAATGGTGTTCAATGATGAAAAGCTGGGGGATCATTTCGAGCTAAAAATGTGGGTTTGTATTTCGGAAAAGTTTGAGTTAAAAGTCATTGTGGAGAAAGTCATTGTGGCTGCGACTAAGACAAAGCCTGAAAGGGACCTTCAGCTGGAAACACTGCAACATCATCTTCGAGACATAATTAAGGGAAAGAAGTACTTGCTGGTTCTTGACGATGTGTATCAAGCCAATATTGAAGTTGAGTTATGATCATCTTCCATCGCATTTGAAACAATGTTTTGCTTAATGCTCTTTAGTCCCAAAGGATACTTCGTTTCCGGTGCCAGACTTCATCCAGCGTTGGATGGCTCCAGCACCGAAGTGAAGATGAAGACACCAGCTATGAGTACTTCAAGGATCTGGTTTGGAGATCATTTCTTGATTGTGAAGGAATGGATTATTTAGGTGAGAGTTGGTTCACAATGCATGATCTCATGCATGATCTTGCCTGCTCTGTTGCTGGAAAAGAGTATTGCATCGTGGGTTTGAAAGCAGGAAATGTAAATGAAAGAAGTCGCCATGTTTCATTTGACGATGAATTTAGTTCCTCTCGGGAAATTCAGAACACCCTTACTTGAAGCAACCAAAGTGCGGTCTTTAGTTGGAAAAAAGTGTCGGTACTTGAATCAATCAAGTTGGAGTATACTCATAGCCAATTGTAAGAATCTGCGCATGTTGGATTTGTCCTGCTCGGATATTGAGATGTCACTGCATGCCATTGGAAACTTGAAGCATCTAAAGGCTCTTTATCTTTCTGAAAATGAATATCTATTAAAATTGCCTAGTTCATTGTCGAGGCTTCAACTTTTGGAAACATTAGATCTCGATGGGTGCAGTAATCTTAGAACATGGCCGAGCAAAACAAGCAGATTAGTCAACCTCAAGCATCTTCAACTTGATTTTTGTTCTAAATTTGATTACATGCCACGTGGACTAGGGAAGCTAACTCGCCTGCAAACATTATCTAGGTTTGTTGTGGGGAGAACAACAGGTAAGAATGTTGGTCGCTTAAGCGAGTTAAATGGGTTGAACAAACTTAGAGGAGAGCTGCATATTGTAGATTTAAAAAATGCTATTGTGGAGAAGGGATCTACTTACTTGAAAGACAAATTGAATTTGAAATCCTTAGTATTGGAGTGGGGGTGCGGGGGAGGTGAGGATGAAACGGTTCTTGGATGCCTCCAACCACACCCAAATCTAGAGAAGCTGGTGGTGAAAGGGTATCCAGGAAGCAAGATGTCAAGCTGGCTGTCTTCCGTCACGAATTTAAGTGAACTAATATTAGAGGGTTTTGCTAATTGCCATCATCTGCCACCATTGCATCAGTTGTATTCCCTCAAAGTTATTAGGTTTTCAAGATTAGAAGCTTTGGAGAATATTTCCGAGACTGAAATGCAAGAGGAGTTGGTTTCGAGAAAATCAACAACAATATTTTTTCCATCCTTGGAAAAACTAGAGATAAATGATTGCCTGAATCTTAAAGGATGGTGGAAGGGTGATGTTGGTGAAGCTTCAAATCCAAACTTGCCGTGCTTTCCTTGCCTCTCACATTTAATTTTCAAGCATTGCCCTAAATCTATCCACTACGCTTCTGTTACAAAGTTGAAGTTGAAGAATAGCAGCTCAAAGCCATTCCAAGAAACAATGAAGTTGAAGATGACAAAAATAGAAGCACCATCATCATCAACTTTACATCCTCTCTCCAAACTGGAATATCTGGAAATTGATGAGGCCAAAGATCTACATTATGTACAAGAGTTTCTGCAAAACCTAACTTCTCTTCAGATTTTGATGATTAGAAAATGCATTAACTTGACATCAATGCCAGAGGGGATGCGTTTCTCACCTCTTTGATCTACTTGGAAATTATTGATTGTCCCCAATTATCGAAAAGATGTCAAAGGGATACTGGTCTGGACTGGTCTAATATTGCTCACATTGAAAACATTTGGATTGACCAGGAACGCGTTGTGGAAAATTGAATGAATTTCAAAGGTACAAACTACAATTCAATCTTCCTTTTACCAAAATTAATGAAAGGTTGGATATTTTGGTGATTTTATTTGTTTTTCTTTTTCCTAATATTTCATTTTCAATTTTTTTTTTTCAGTGTGAACAGAAGTCTTTTACGAAGCATTAATGTCCTTATTTGGTGCTGTATGCAAAGGCAAGAGTTGAGGGATGTTGGTGTTCCTAGGCTTGCTGGTGATACTGTTTCTCCATTCTTTATTATGTTTTCTTGTATTCCTATTGGCTACTGATGTGTTTTTGACTTTAAGTTTGGAGTTGGGGGGTTTCTTCTGATCTGCTCCTTTGTTTCTACTTTCTTTTGTCTTTGGACCATGCTGTCTTTTGTTCCACGGCATCTTTGTACCATGCTTAGCTAAAAAAATAGGATTGTACTTAGACATATGGCCCGGCCCGAAGGCCTTCTCAAAAAATGAAACGATTTGGATAAAAATATAAGTCTAAAAATATATTTGGGTAAAATAATAAGGTCCATTTAAAAAACGGATTAGATCTCAGGTAAGATTTTTTTATCTTGATCTTGATTTGATCCGACCCAAATTTGTAAAAAAAAAAAAAAAATTGTTATTTACTTACTGCTTTTTACTGTTTGTTGCTATTTTATTGTTGTTTTATTACGATTTTGCTATCATTTTATTATTATGTTGTTATTATTTTATTGTTAATATTTGAATATTGTATAACTCTTGTTTTATTGTTAATTTTGTTATTATTTTAAAGACTTTTGCTTGTTAAGTTGTACCTATCTTAGTGATATTTAAGTATACATATTTTTTAAATTTATTTTAGTATTTTTGATGTATTATATCTTTTAAAAATTTTATGTAAAAATATTATTAAAAAAATTAATATAGGTAGGAAGGATCGGGCTCGGATTTTAACAATTTTATTTACAGTTAACTTGAGTAAAATTTTAAATTCATTTTTCATTTTTAATTAGGTTACTAGTTCATTGTAATTAGTTGAACCATAAATTGCTAGCTTTCGTATACAATGTGAATTCCAACTTCTTAGTGCAAGTTGCTTGCTGATTGAAACATGAATTATTTTGCGAGTATGTTCCAGATTCAAATTACCTACCTATTTTGTGCTCATTTATTTTTATGTGTACATATAAAAAATGAAATTTAATTTTTTATTTTTATTTCTTGAATTTTAAATTTTAAATTTAAATACAATCACTCAAATCGTATTATCAAAAGAATTTTAATGAATTCAACTCAAACTTAGATAATAATATCAATGACCATACTTCAGGTTGAAGCTTTAGAATTCAAAATTACAACCATGTTGGAATGAAATAGATTGTGGAGTAGCTTCACATCTCCTTCAAACTTTATAATATAAGCCTAACAAATATGAATCAATTTGGATGTGTTCTATAGAATAATCAAAACCTTGGAAGACAAAAGGCGAAATGATTGTGCTCTCAATGGACAGTAACTCACATTTTTAAGTTTAATCCTAACTCACACGAATCAAGATTTTGTCTTTGTACAACATAATCAACTCTCGTTTTCGTCATTGGATGAGTGTTTCCAATGGCAGAGGACACTTTGTTCGGACTTGGTGGAGAAGTGTTGGAGGGTCTGGCATCGTTAGCAGCAGAAGAGCTTGGAGCAGCATGGGGTTTGAAAGAGGGAATCGATAAGCTCCATAGAACTGCGTTGGCTATCAGAAACAATCACCAAGTAACTCACTGGCTGGAAGAGCTTAAGGATGTGCTTTACGACGTGGAAGACTTGTTGGATGAGTTCTCTTCTGATGCTCTTGGGCAGAAAATAGTGGCAGGCGATGGCAAGCTGAAAAAGGTACGCCTTTTCTTCTCGAAATCCAACCAACTTGCTTATGGTCTCAAGATGGCTCCTAAAGTTAAAAGACATTAGAGAGAGACTAGATGCTATTGCTGACGGAAAGGCAAGAGTTGAGCGATGTTGGTGGTGATACTGTTTCTCTGTTCTTTATTACGCTTTCTTGTATTCCTTCCTATTGGTGTGTGTTTGACTTTAGGTTTGGACTTGTTTCTGTTTTTTCTGATCTGCTCCTCTGTTTCTACTTTCTTTTGCCTTTGGACTATGCTGTCTTTGGTTCCACGGCATCGTTAGAAATTTCAGTATTTTAGAGAATAATTCTTTTGTCTCAAGACGGCCTATCATCAAAGCTAAAACAAGAAAACAGGGAAGACCTGTCTCAAGAAATGAGATTCCCTATCTCAAGACACATTGCTAAATTTTTACGAATTGAGTTTGAATTTGAGTTTTAACTCCGTATTGATCTCGCTAAACCCCTAAATACATAGAATATGGTGATTTGACTTTCATTTATTGTGTTTGAATATCTAATTAATCAATTATATGAATTAAATTAATTCGAATCACCTTAATAATATAATGTGATGTCATTCATCCAAATTTGATAATTAAATCAACTGTGGATGTAACATTTAATAGTATCATTAAAATTATCTACTTATTTTGCGCTGATCATAACTACAAATAAAACGTACTAGTGGTACCTCAACAATAGACATCATAAATGTTTTATTATTTATAAATATAGACTCATTAAATGTATAATAAAAAGTTAAATACTCGGAATCATCTGATCTATTATTTTGAGATTTGTTATACATGGTCCAATATTTGATTTATTGTTCAATTTTGATATATAGTACATACAAATTATTGAAATTCGTTCTGATTTTAATTTAATTATTGTTTAAACTTCATATTTTTTAAAAAATAATTAATCCCAACCCTGTACTTAATTAAAGCCAAGAATTTCAATTTTCAAAGCTTAAAAAAAAGATTTTAAAAAGCGGCATCAATCATAATTCCATTAAACATAAACACATTACAAATCAAATCAAATAAAGCAGAAAATAAAATGCGAAGAATCAACTGAAATAGACAGAACATTTCCTGTTCTTCCAAGCCGGTAATATCAACCCATCTGAACCAACGGCAACATCACAATTTACATGCATTTTACGGTGATCACTCTTCCATGTCGAAACCTTAAATCTAATCACCGACATCATACCTAATCGAAAAAACACAGTCCCATGTCGCCTATCATTCACAAACTCCTTCCACCGACTGCTGTTCACAGCAAGCGTAGCTGCACCTATACCGAACTGACCGTACACAACCGTAGTTGTCTTCGGTTCTTGGAAAAACGGGTGCAACAATGGGGTCGACCCGATTTGTTTATCTTTGTAATAAACGAACCCCTCCATTGAATCGTAATAGATTTTAATATGCTGGTTGGAGTTTCTGGCTGAGACATTGAACGTTATGACAGCATTGTCGAGCCCTGGTTTTTGAGCCAAACCAGGAACCGTGAAATCTACCATATGGAACATTGGACGATGAGGGCGTAAACTAAGCCATACAATGAAGAAAACAATTAGAGCAACTAAAAGGAATGACAAGAAAATGGCGCATAGTACTTTGGTGACTCTAGTGGTGAGGCTTTCACGAACAAGCTGCGCGTAGTAGTGGGAAGAGTGGTGCTGTTTGACGGGTTGTGGCTGCGGCCGGGTGTCTCGGACCGGTAACCTATCGGAACTCGACATTGTTTCACGATGAATCGGAGAAGGGTTTTTTTCCGAGGAAGGTATGGTGAATGAAAGGGAAGTATTTGTAGGGAAGGGTGCATGCTGAAGAAATTGGAGTCTTTTCTTTACTTTTGCATGGCTATGGTGGGAGAAAGGAATCAAATCAAATGGCCATTTTGTTTACTCAATTAATGGGTTATGGATACCTTAAATTATGGTATGATCTATTGCATCAACTTCTTAGTTTGTGTGTTGGATCGTATGCTACAAAATCAGAATATATGCTCAAAATACTATTTTCATTTTTTCAAATTTAATATTTCAATTAAAGTCCTTTTAAATTTTTATATTAATATATTCTATAATTATTTTTTTACCAATATTATGAATGTGTCCTAATTTAATATATATGACATTGTTGTTATCAGAAGTGGCATAGTTAGGGGGCTTGTAACGGTCCCGATTTCCTTAAAATGAAAAATTGTCTAGTTAGATCTTTTAAAAATTTTAAAATTTTAAATTAATAAAATTGTAATTACATTTTAACATTTAAAAATGATAAAATTTTAATTTAATTTTTTAATAATTATAAAAATATAAACTACTAAAAATTATAATTTAATTTCTACCATTAAAAAGAATTATAACTTGGACCCTCATTATCGATATTCTAATATCATAGCTAATAACTTGTGTTTAAGGTTGGATGACAGTCGACAATAATTTTTTAAGTATATAAAAGAATATCAAAACTTTAAAGAAAAGGATAAAGATGACTTTAAGAAATTTTAAAGCTGTTAAGGTGTAAAGGTTTCTTGCAATCTATGGGCTATGGCATGTGGGAGCTGAAAAGTTTGCATAAATTTTAGGAGAAAGAATATTATTTTTAAATGGTTTAAAATATGATCCAAGTCTTTATATTTTTTTCTATTTCAAATTTAATTACTTTATTTTTATTTCAAAATTTTTATTTTTTTACAAATTATTAACACCTTTAATTTTCTTTCCTATATATTATTTTGAATTTAAATATTCTAAGTTTCAATAACTTTTCTTAATTAAAAGTATAAATTGAAAATTTAAGTGTTAAAATTTTAAATATTAAATTTTTATTACTAAATTTTATAAGTGTTGAATTTAAATTAAAAAATTACTTGGTAAATTAATAAATATAAGTATTGAATATAATTATGTTGTTAGATAAAAGTAAATATTGATTTTTAAAAGATTATTTATTTTTTAATTTTAATCTTATTAATATAGTATTTTATATTATTTTGGATAGTTTTGGATAAAAGATGAATATATTAAATTGAATATTTCATTTTTATAAAAGGATAATTTATTTTAATTTTTTTAATAAAATAAAATCAACTTAATATTTTCTACATTAAGTGATAAGTAATTACCTACACACTTATCTTATTGAACACTTTTTTGTTAAACAAATTTAAAATAAGTAAAAAAAAATTAAAATTATTATCAAACACATCCTAAATTAATATAGAAACAAAAAGGGATAAATATCAAGACTATACATGAATACTAATTTAATGTGCAATGTCATACATGAACTTTGATTTTATGCGATTTTATACATTAAATTTTGAATTGATTCATTTTTCAAAAATTACTAACAATATTATGGAATTTACATCATTTTACGTTTATATATTATATACGTAAATACTTATATTAATCTGATAAGAAAATAAGTGTATAAATTCATATATACACATGAAGCTTCATGTGTATAATAGCATCAAACCGAATTTAATATCAAATTAAATATTAAACTAAGATTCATATATAAATTCGATATTTACTCCAAACAAAAATAATGCCTTGAAGATGTAATAATTTCATGCGAATAGGACCAATTTTGGTTCCATCCTGTATTATTGAAATGAATTGTTTCCAATTGCCGATCCAATGTGACCAAATAGGGTATGCCCGAGGGGTGAACGGCCCATTAAGCAAACATGCTCATCTACTCGTTTGGACTTTGGTCCGATGGCAGAGCAGGGGCCACCATTGTTTATATGTATGGTTAAAATTTGGTGTCACTCACTACACTTTGACAACATTCGAAAATTAGTCCTTGCACTTAAAATGTTAAAAATCAACTTCTCTTACTCTTTTTTTTTTTTTTGAACATTTCATTCCAACCATTTACAATTTTAATATTTTCTATCAAAATTGACATATTAATTAACCTGTCCTTGTATGATGTGACATGTGATTAACAAAAAAATAAATATGATAAATTGACAAATTTTGCCGCAAACTATTAACCACAAGAGTGATTGAACTATGATCGATTCTTAAAGTGAAAAAGTAGAAAAACTAAATTTTTAGTGTTTAAAATACAATGTCTAAATATTAAATTTTGAAGAAGTACAAAAACTAATAGCATATTTAACCTATATATAATTTGGAAGCAAATATCGATTAATTAAAATTTGAATCCAACCCAATTTCATTAGATTATAAAAAGATAATAATGGAAACTCGCTTAACTAGATTCTGAAATTGACCCAGACAAAAAGTAACTCGAATTCAAAATGGTTTGATTTGAAAGCTTAACCTACAAATCTAGATAATCAGAACCCAAAAGAGACCAACAAGTTCAAAATTGATCCAAATACGAAATAACCCAAAACCCTAAATGATGAAGGATAAAAGGATTTAAAATACAAATCCATTCCAATCGATCATATTTGAAACACCCATCACTCCAAACAAAAACTAAAAGAATTATAACTACGCTGACAAAAACATATTCCTTGGGACAAAAACTCCCATCTGTTTCATACCTTGTCCATTTCCTTCAAACACCTTTGTCTTACATTCAGTTTGTGTGTATATATATTCATGCCGGCCCGTGATGGGAACTGTACGTTTTGTCTTCTTAGCAGTTGGAATTATAGCCTTGGTCACTGCTGTTAACAAATAACTACACAAGATAAGCTATGCTGGTGTTTTGTGTTTTTTTCTATGGTGGCATTCATCAAAGTTGCAGGCATAGTGTTTTGTGGTTGTAGTGGTGGCCAACTCATGTATGATTATGGTATTGATTATTTGCATCAATCATGGCCGATAAAGGGAGAAGTATTACCATATGATTATCAAACTACGTAAATATTCATCATTATTTAGCCTATTCCAAATCTAAGTGGAAGCTGCAATCATTCTTCTCTTCCTTAATCTCCTAACTTCCATCACCTAACACTAAACAAAATTAGAAGCAAAGTAAAGAGAAATATACCATGTTTTCAGTATCTTTTATATATATATTTGAAGATAAGGAAGGGGTGGGACGTGGTATTGAGTTTTAGAGGGTTTATCATGACTTGAAGAGAGTGGTATTGGGTTCAGCGCTTTTTGTTTTCTTGGTGTGGGACGATGGGTGAGCAAAAATTGGAGATAAAGGAATGATAAAAAGAAGAAAAAATTGGAAAAACAAAATACTCTTTTGTTTTGTGTTATTTAATTCGTTGTTTAAAATGTTTTGGATTTATTGTTTTTTACGCACTAATAAAATTTTTTTTTTTTTTTACCGGTAATTATTTGATAGATCATTTGTCTATGATAAGTATCATTATACTCATTTTAGATATTTAATCTTTTCTTTTTTTTTTCAATTTGGTCCTTAAATTTTTTTTGTCCACCTTAATTCCAAAATTTAACAATGGTATTTTTAATTTGATCCTTCATATTGGATCCCACTGTCTTTAACTATTTTTAAAAATTTTTAAAGTTTTATAAAATTTTAATAATTTTTTTTTTATTTTTAATAGATTGAATGTGAAATCATATTTTAATTCCATCCCATTTCGATCTCAATATTTTTTATATTTCATGTAAACTATTTAAAATTGAAGTTGAATAATATGATATTATATTATGTGGTGGGAACCTGAAGGGATAGCAGCTAGCAGACATTGTCAAAATTGTAATCGAAAGAGGGAAAAAACATAAATTTTCGAATGGAAAGAGATAATTAATGAAGCGATGATTGGCAGGGGCTCCAAATATAAATTTGTCCCTTCTATTTTGTACATAAAATTGATTCATACCCACCCACCTAACAAATAAATAAAATTATAATCACTTCTATTCATATCAAAAGAAGATAACATAAAATGAATTGATTGAATTTTTTTATTTTAATTATCTAAATCTATATTTAAAAAAAAAGGATAATTATTATAATAAAGATATGTACAAAATTAAAAATAATAAAGTGATGTTTACTATCTTGTTTTGTTTTTATTTTACCTAATTAGGGATGGTTTACCAACCATAAATTACTTGAGGATAATTATCTACTTGTTTATCGTAATCATAATTCATATCAAATCATATAGAAATGTTTTTTTTAATATATTTATTTTCTATCAAAATAATTTTATTCCTTATTAAAAACTGCTCATACCCTCTTTTCAACTTATAAATAAGAAGATAATATGTTTTAGTACAATTTATCTATGCCCTCTTACATTAATAATAATACACATATCAATCAAGTTAATACTAACCGATAAAAAGTTATATTTATTTACAAATATATAAATTTTATTGAATAAAGCAAAAGTTATTTGATAGTATAGAATAACACTGCCTAAATGACTTCTGCTGCTCCATTTATCATTATAATGGTCATATGGTGCCACTCCCAAACTTATTCTTCTTAATTATTGCTTAATTATCAATATCTTTTATTCATTATATATTTAATAATGTTTTACAAGTAAATTGGTTTTCATATCAACGTAGTATCATAATTTTTTTTTTATTTTTTTGATACAATATTTAGAATTAATTATAATATTTTTTAATTTTTAAATAAAAAGATAATATGTTTTAATATATTCAAATTCATGTTTAATATCAACTGAATTAAAACTCAATCGATCGGAGTGATTTTATAAATAATAGTAAACAAGATTTATGGATAATCTGATATAATTTTTTTTTTTAAGATTTAATTAATGAAGTAGTTGAACAACAAAATATTTGGACTCCATAAAAGTAGTGATATAATTTTTTTAAAATTTTTGAAAATAAATCTAAATGATTAAAAACAAATAAAATAAATAAATGAGAATCAATAAGTATGCGACGACAAAAGGACGTCACATCCACCATTTTTTAAAGTAAACTTAAGAAAGTATATTCAATAATATATATATATATATATATATTATTTTTAACATAATATTTAAAATTATTTGTAATTCTTTTTAAATATAATATATTTCAACACATTCAAATTCATATCTTTCTACATTAATAATAATATTCATATCAATTTAAAACTCAATGCGCAACATATTTCAAAATCATCTTAAACAATTTCTTTAAATAAAAAGATATGACATTGCTTCAACAAGTAAAACATTTTTTTTCTTTTAATAGAAGTAATAATCTAAAGGGTAAATAAGCAATTATTATATACCAAACTCCACATGATCATCTGCCCACTCTGTATATTTTACTTACTATAAATAAATTATAAAAATATTCACGAATTTTTTTATTATAAAGTACATAAATGTTCCATTCCAATCCGTGCCATACCACCAACTCATCCCATTTTATATATATATATATTCCAAATTTTCTTTTATTCTTTATTTGTATGCTTCAATTACATCACCATCATCTTCTTCTTCTTTTTCTAAACCAATTCGTTTTCTTTAACAAAAAACTGAAACAAAATCTCTCTCTTTGGTAGCTTCAGCAAACTCAGCTCATTTAACCATTTATGTCAGTTAAACTACCTGTCTTTTTTTTTTTCAAAAAAGAACAAGGGTTGGTTTTTTTTTTTTTTTTTTTTGTCTTCGTTAAACAGGTTTGGTTGATTCATATATTCATATACATATATATATGTGTGTGTGCAAAGTTTTTTTTAATCCTTGTTTTATATTTCAATCAGGTGTTAATTAAGTCTCCCATTGGAAAACGCAATAGAATCTCTTCTATTATTATATTTTATTATTAATTTCCCTTCATTTTCCCGAGAAAATGATGGCCATGACGGAAAATCCAAAGTTGGTAAGCACAAAATCTCTCTCTGGGATTTTCAGTTTTCTGCAAATATTTTCCCGACGAAAAATTTCAATTCCGTTAATTTCTGATTTTGATTTAGGATTTCGTATCTTCCTACGACGGTGGTGGGTCGGAAGAAAGGATATCCACACAAAAGAATTCGGGTTCGGATCATATCAATGGAAATAATAAACCCGATAGTTTTGTTATTGATATTGAAAGCTTCTCTCATGGAGGATCCAATATTAAAGAAACCAACCCAAATTCAAGAATCACAGTAAGTTTTCCCTTTTTAATTTATTTTCTGGGAAAATCTCAAATATGCTATTTCGCATCAAGTTCCCAGTTTTATTTTTTCATTTAGTCATCTCAAAAAAATAATATATAATTAAAATGTCATTCTCAATAATTACATTTGGTGTTCTTTTTTTTTTCTTTTTGTTAATTGCAGAGAAGCCTTTCTCGCAAAGGGTCTCAGAGAGGTGATAGAGATTCTTTTGTTTCCAACTCTTCTTCTTCTTCAGGAGGTACAAAATTTAAATCATCCCATTGTTAATTTGTTTGTTCTTGAGAAAATTTTCCCGGGAAATAATGGACGGAATTTACCACTTTTTCCCAAGCTTATAATGGTTTAATTTTATCGACCTGTATTGAGTATTGGTCCGTTGCTTCTTAATTTGCATATGCTGAACAATTAGTAGACAATAGTGACATGTTTGTTGTTTCACGTAATGTAGATTTTAGTAGTTCGATACACTCTCCAGTTTAAAAATATTTTAATTGAATATTCAAAACATCATATAATATTAACTGAATATTTTAAAAATATGAATTCAAATATTATCATACAGATCACAGATCGAATTATAAACACGTATATTTACTACATGTCTGTTTTTTATTTTATTTCTGAGATTGGGGATGGAATTATTAAATGTTGAACTGAAACATGATAGGGTCGCCGGAAAAGCTAGTGGCGGTGGCCGAAGAGTTCGCCAATCATATAAGCAATCCACAAGTCCATCATCAGCTCATTAGTATTACATCTGGTAATAATATCACAGGTGCAACTGAAAGTAGACTCAATTTAAGGAGAAATAGTATCAAGCGATCTCCCCCACCATGGCTATCAGACCCCAAGAGGATTCTCATGTTCTTTGCCACCTTGTAAGTTGTTTTAACCTAGACTATTATGATCTTCAAGTCACATCCTCACTTTCTACCATCATCTTCCTTTTCTCTAACTCCTACTATCCAATCAAATCATCCATGAAAGTATGTTTGGTTAGGGCTTGTAGGCGTCCTTTATACAAATGTCTGCTTGTCTGCAAGTCACGTCCATTACACTGAGAACACTCACTTTCCACCACCGGTCTCCTTTCTCTAACTCGTACAATCCAACCCAATCAAATCAAATCAAATCAAATCATCCATAAAAGGACTTTCCCGTCGAGAGCTGATCAATACAAATGTCTGCTCTCGTAACCTATCCAGTCCATTAGAGCATGTGTGAAGATCCCTACTTCTCTTGGCCTACAAAACGAACTTCCCTCCCTTCTTTGGAACATGTATGTGAATAACTTTCTTAGCAGTTTTCGGCACCTAAAACTACAACGTGAACCGCCTTTAACAACCAACCCTAAATTCTGCATCAACAATATGTTATGCTGAACATGAAAATTTTCTTCTTCTTTTAATGGCAGGTCGAGCATGGGTACAATTTTGCTGATATACTTCACATTGACAATTAGCCGAACAAATGCAGACGAGAATGCTTTAGATTAAGTGCGTAGTTAGGAACCATACACTCTCGCCAACCTACATAAGCTGATTAAAATGTTTGTTGCTATATGTAGCACACACATGGGAGTTTAATTCATGGCCCACCAATATAAATGGGTGCAAGTCTTTTCTTTCTTTCTTTATTAACTAATATGTTTGCTTTTGATGAGAATTATATAACACCGGTTAGTGAATGTTTTAGACAAGAAATTGTATATTTGCACTATGACCATTCAAATTTGGAAATTTCAACTCCAATCAATTCTAGCTTCAACTCATCGTAAAATTAGTTCAATTCAAAGATGGTTTTTACTTGAATCAAAATAGACCCAAAACAATCTAAACCGAAAATGATTTATACAAGTATTTAAAGTAAAACGATGGATGTCTCGGATTTAATTGATCTCAACTTGAAACAAACCCAAACTCTGAATGAGAACCTTAAACCATTCCAATTTAAAACGATTCAAAAATTTCAAATTGACTTAAACTCAAAATTAACCCAACTTTTCAACTTAAAAGGTTTTGAAGCTTCTTCCATTTTCTCACCAAAAATTGGTATCGAGGATTAAGGGGTGTAGTTACAAGATTGTTTTTCAAATGACTGATGTTTTAAAAATTGAATCGGTAGTCAAATTGATCAAATTACTAATTCTCGATTCAACCAGTTCAATCGTAAACCCAAGAACAATTAAATTTTTCATTAAAAAGAACCTCATGCGTTGACATGATGGCTAGGGTGTTCGTCGTCCCATGTGTGACTTGAGTTCAAGTCACGCTAATGGCGTTGTTGTTAGGGTTTTCCCCTCCTCCTATAATTCATCAAAAAAAATTATTAAAAAGTTTATAAACTAATTCAACGATTGGTTTTTTTTTTTTTTTGGTCTCTATTTTTGGTATTTTATTGATTCCAACCAAATCACTCAATAATTTAATTTATACATCCGGATCGATATACTAATTAATTCTTGATCAAATCGATTTATTCGATGGCTCCAACATGTCAAATTACTACTTTGTACCTAAAACAATAGTGGGAAGTGGATACTTACAAACAGAATTTAGTAGCCCAAAAGTCAAATTTCTTGGGCAACGGACAACCATTTAAAAGGGCTGATTTTGCTTTCAACTGTAATAAAAACACACTTGAGCACTTAATTAATGTTAGCCTAATAGCATAACAAATCTTTAGTGGAATCCCATATTCAACACTGATAAAAATTAACATGGTAAACAATTGAATCTGAATTTTGAACATTTAAAAAAAGAAAGATTAAATTCTAAATTTACGAAAATAATATAAATATTTATGGCATAATTTAACTTAAAATAATAACCTAACTTCAAACTATATCTAAAAGGTCACCGTCCATTGGATCAAGTGGTGCAGAACTCGATGTACCTTTAACAAAAGTCTCGAGTTCGAATCTTATAAATATAGAAAACAATATTCAGTTTAGCTTTACTCGATCGATATTTACTCGGATAATATTTATATTTACACAAGAAACCTTGGAAGCCCTATTTTATAACCATAGTTTTGAACGTCTTCTTGTACTTGCTGTCTATATTCCTTAAAGCTAAACCTTCTATAAGCCGAAGGCTTATTGCTACTACAACCCTCAATCACGGTGTCATAGGATGGACAAAGGAAATAAGCAACCGAGAACCTTTCTTTTGTCGGATTAGTAACAGCACAATGTTGTACACTTGTATAGCAATCATTGCTCCATGCTTGAAATAAATCTCCAATGTTTATGAACAAAGCTTCAGGGTTAGGTTTGACTGCAACCCATTTCCCATCTTTCACTAATCGTAACCCTCCAACTTGGTCTTGGTACAGTACTGTGAGGAAATCACTGTCTGTGTGTGGCATTAGACCGAACAAAGGGATCGGACATGTTGGGTATCTGTTCAACCGGAGATAACAAGTGCTCGGTAACGAATGTTCTTGGAAGAACGTGGATTTTTTACCTGATTTCTCTGCTAAAATTTCGGCTAGCTTCTGAGCAAGACTGGCAACTTTTGTAGCGAACCGGTGTAGGGATGATGAACTGGTTTAACACATTTAAAAAAGGAACAAATTAAATGAGTAAAATAATAATAATAATGTGAGACTTATTATTGCTTTTATTTGTGAAAAATAAAATCTCCTATGAAGAGTTGGATCCAAAGTAAAACAATAATACTGTATTTACAAGAGCCTCATGCAAAGGTAAAAAAAATGCCAGAAATATATTCCAATTGATTTTTTATTCAACTCATTCCTTCCATCAATCCAATCCAATTCAAACATCATTAAAAAACGTCAACTTTTTGTATGATCCCACAAAATAATTTCTTTTTAAATCATTATTGTTGCACTTAAAAAGTGTTTTGGTTAAAATATGCCATAAAATATTTGTAATTTAGTACTTATATTTTTATTTTTAAGAATTTAATCCTTTTATTTTTTTAGATTTCAAAATTCAGGTGTAACTATTAATATTATTAATTTTTTGACGGTAATAATGTATTGACAAAAACCTCATGCAAAGGTAAAAAAAAGCCGGAGAGATGATGGAACTGATTAGGTCACCAGTTCATCGATCTATTAATTTTATTAAAAAGTTATTAAAAACTCATAAAATAATAAAAAATAAAAAAAACTATTAAATTGGTATCAATTCTCAATCTAATTGGTTCAAAATCATTTTCCGATTGATACCTCAATTGATTCTTAATCCAACAAATCCGGTTCAAACATCATTGCAAAAACGTTAATTTTTTGTTTGGTTCCAAAAATAAAATTTTTTAAATCATTATTGCACTTAAAAAGTGCTTTGGTTTATTAAAAAAAAGTGTTTTGGTTAAAAAAATGCCATAAAATATTTGTAATTTAGTCTTTATATATATTTTTTTAAGAATTTAGTCTTTCTATTTTTTAGATTTCAAAATTAAGTATAACTGTTAACATTATTAATTTTTTTATTAAATTTATTGTTGTTACATTTTGAAATATTAAAAAATGTTCACTTGATAATTATGTAATTAAAAAATAACGGTATAATTAACTTTAATATAACCAAAAAAATAACAATATAAATAGATAGTTAAACCTGAATTTTAAAATTTTAAAAATAAAAAATTAAATTTCTAAAAATAAAAATATAAAAACTAAATTCTAATTTATCGAAAAATATAACCAGCACTTGGTACGTGAGAAGAGTGCCGATGCTGCTGGCCGATGCATGCAAGAGAGGAAAAGAACATATGCATGCAATTGCAAGGTAAGGAAATCCTCATGATACGTTGAATGGTTTTATGGTAATAAGTTTTAGCCTAAATTCTGTCATTAGCCCTTATACTATGCATAAGTTTTAGATTTAATCATTGTATTTTAATTTCGTCATGCTTAAAATATGCTATAAGTCCTTGTACTTTGTAAAAAATTTAGAATTTAGTCCATTTACTTTTTTTTTCAAGAATTTAGTCCCTTTACTTTTCAAATTCTAAAAATTCGTCTAATTATTAACACTGTTAATTTTTTGTTAAATTTTTCGGTATGAGATTTTGAAATTAAAAAAAATACTCACTTGATAGCCATTTCAGAAAAAAAAAAAAAAGGACATAATTAACCTAAATTTAACAAAAAAAACTCAACAATGTTAACAGTTGGAATTGAGTTTTGAAATCTTAAAAGTAGAGAGACTAAATTCTAAATATTTGAAGAGTACATGGACTTATATCATACTTTAACCTTTGGTCATCATTTTCAATCCTTGTACTTTTAAAATATAAAAATTTTAGTCCTGATCAAAGTAACTATTAAATTAGATACAGCAAATATATTATTGCATATATAATGTCATGTCAACTTGCTATATTATAAATAATTTTACTCATATTATATTTAACTTCAAGATTTAGTTCATATCCTTTAATTTGAATTAATTTGACCCAACTACAATTTTAAGTGTTATGACTTAATCCAAATTATTAATATTACAATATTCATTAATCAAAGATTGAGTGGATTTTTTAATGGTTAATTGTTCAAATAAGGGTCAACTCATTTCAAATGTGCTCAAATTAGGGCTTCTTAAATTCGTATATTAGTTTCAAGTTATGTTTTTTTTTTCTCTTTTCTTTTCTTTTCAAGTAATATCTAATTTATCTCTCAGGTAAAAGTTAGACCCTTATATAACCATTTTAAAAAGTTTGACGTTTATGTGAGTAACCTCTAAAAGATTAAGTCCTAATTTAAGCATTTACCCTCTTTTTTAAATGATAAATTATTTTTTTTCATGTTAAATTGAAAAAAAAAAAAGAACCATTTGCAAAGTTCAATATAAATGCATGCATAGTTTCAAGATTGTGAAGAAAAAAAAAAGAGAATACCTGAAAGTAGTATCACCAAGGCAAGAGATATCGGTCATAGGGATATGAAAAGCTTCAGACCACGACAGTTGGCTTAAACAAGTAGCCGTCGGCGTTCCCCACCGGTAACTACCGGCCGACTCCTTCATGAACTTGACCTCCCTACACTTATGTTGAAACGGTTGCTTAAACACTTTGACTTGCTCATCTCTCATCTTCTCCAATACATCCCTCGAAATCCCATGGTTCACCACTTGAAAAAAACCCCACTCGTTAGCAGCCCTAGCTATATCATTCTTACACCTCTCCTTCTCTGGCGAATCGAGGCTTAACCGGCTCAGATCAATCGAGGGAAGCTCAAGTTCCTCCACCGCCGCGAGCCAGTCGTTGTTTAAAGGCTTGGTGGTGTCAAAAAGGGTCTTGTAGGTTTCATGGAATGGTGGGTCCGAATCCATGCCTAAGGACTGGTGATGATTTCAATAAAGAGAAAACATTATGATGTTATATAACATATTATTATTGTTGCCTCACAGTCTTTTTAAAAGACATTGGAGACAAAGATGAATTTGCATGTCTTTTTTATAGCACTTTTGGCGGAATCAATAGATATTTATATTGGTATATGTTTATGCATTTATTATGCTTATCATCTTTCTACATCCTTCTTCTTACAGTTTCTTTTAATATTATTTATTTATTTATTTATTATTATTTTCTCCTTATGTAATAATATTGTTATCAATACAGAAGAACATGGATATGAGTGCGTTGAACCGCATTATTTTTTTATTTATAAGTTAGGGAGAGACTATACATAATTCTTAATATTATCTCAAAAAAAAAATATGATCAAAACATAGATAAAGATTGTGAAAAGGTAAAATCTCTTTTAAAGTTTTAATATTTGAGTAAGAGTATATATTAATGAAAGAGAGGGATATTCATATAAAATTTAAAATGGTTTTATTTTTTTTTTGTAATTTATTATATAATTAATATTTTAATAATTTGATCATTTTATTTTATGTTCCATTCATATAGATCATACTTGTTAAGTTTGACATAAATTAATATTTTCAATTATTTGTTTTATGAAAAAACTTTCAACTAGTAGATATGCTCTTTTCAGTAGAAATAAACAACATTAAGCGAAAACAATAGAGTCAAACAACTCTTTTGAAAAAATAATTATCAGATTGATTTAAAAAATTACGCGTATGACAAATACAAATATATTGATGAATTCAACTGTTGTTTTGTTAACATATCAATTGTAAAAAAATTATGAAAGTATGTAAAATTATGTTAATATTACAATAATATAAGTGGATCTCTCCTCACTAATGATTATTAATCTTATAATAGATATCTTCTAAATTGAATAGAGGTTACACAAAAATATATTGTTGTAAGAAATTATGCATCATTTTCTTAATATGTATATTTATAGGTTATGTCCCATCAATCAATGTGATCCACAAGTCAAAAAGATAATTTGTCTAGAATTATTGTTTTTCTTAGTTGTGTCGTTATCTTACTTTAGAATATACATGATATTTACTATAAAATTTTTAATTGAATAAATATTACTAGTTAATTAGATATCAATTTAATTTTAAAAATTAAAAATATTTTATTTTTTAAATAAATTATATTTTTAAAGTATTTTTATTATTTAATATCTTTTATATAGAAAATAGAAAAATATACACGAAATTTGAACCTATACCTCTTTAGTTGTTCGCATTTATATTTTATTATTCAACCAAAGCCTTAACTATTATTATTTATATGAACTTTTTATAAATGTATTGTTATGTAATTTTATTTTCCACCCTCATCGTGAACATGTATTAAAATGATGTCATTTTCTTTAGGAAAATTAATAAATTTTGTTAAAAGTTTTTTTTTCATTTTATTTTATCAAAATTGTTTCTCATATGTAGAAAAAAAAATTAACAATTTAAATAAAACACATTAACAAACACTTTTCATTTTATGTAAATTAAACCAATGAAACTCAGAATTAAACTATTTCCAAAAACAATTTTTTAAATCAAAATTTAGATAAATTTGAAGTTTAAATGAAAATGCATATGGAGAGGATGTAAAGTCCATAGCAGTGAATTTGACAGCTACAAGAGAAGAGACCCATGCAAAATGCATTCATTGAGCAGGACCTTATTTCCATGGCCGGCTGTCATTCCCAACTATATTATATACATTATAATATGAAGTTCATGAAAGACAATACAGTTTATTTCCATGTCGGCTGTTATTTTAATCTTGTAATAATTTCTTTCTTCTGCCAAAAATACAAAATAATAATGTTAAAATGCTATTTCGACTCCCACACACGGTCTAGATTCTACATCCCATTTTATTGCCCTTTTAATCATCAAAGAAACATTAACGGCTCAACTTTCTCAATCTCAATAAACAAACAATTCAACACTTTGTTTATTTGTGGGTTAAATCCTTATTTCAGCAACAATTTCCATATCAAGGCTTGAATTGTTGTTTTATTTAAGTTAGATCCTAAACTCGATAATCATTTCTATATTGGGGTCAGAACTAGGTAATTATTTTTATATTAGGGTTTGAATTTTTTTGTCAAAGTTAATCCTTGAACTTGGCAATTTTTCTCATACTGGGACCTGAACTTAGCAATTATTTCACATAGCGGCTTGAATTTTAGGGTTTTCAAAGAAATATCAAGGACTAACTTGACAAAAAAAAAAAAAAGCCCCGATATGAAAATAATTATCAAGTTCAGACCCTTAGAAACGATTTAACCCTTTATTTGAGGGATAAATTTACTTGTAACAGTTATTCATTTTAATCTCTTTGACTTTAATTCATTTTTTTTTGACCACTTTAACCCTAATCTTTAAATTCTAGTTAAATGATATTTTATTGGATGAAAAAGTTAATTGAATTTTCACGACATGACAACTCATGTTGTTACATACTATCATATTAGATCCATTAAAATTTTAACAATTCAATAAATTGTTCCTTCTAAAACAAGACAATTTGGCTAAATTTTAAAAATTAGAAGCCAAAGAGGTCAAAATAAAAAAATAAAGTTAAAATAACAAAATAAATAAAATTCAGGGACTAATTTATCATTATACCTTTTACTATAGTTGGAAGTTGGTTAATTCTTTATGAGCGACAAGCTTTGTTTTTTAGCATAGATTGACGGATGGCCACTAGGGTCATTCTCACATCACTTGGATTCGCAACAGGAAAGTGGCACAAATCTCCCTATTGGATTCGCATACAGGGCTAAAGCACCAATCATTCCTTGAACTTAATAGCGTTTTTTCAATTTAGTCCTTAATTTTTTTGTTGTTCGCATTAGTCTATAACTTAGCAATTTTTCTTGGCTTTAGTCCATGTTATCACAATGATCAAAATTGAAAAAAAAAAAAAAAATCAAGTTTCACAACTAATGTGAACTCAAAAAAAAAAAAAAAATCAGGATCAAATTGAAAAAAAACCAAATTTAGGAACCAAATATTACATCATCCATTTCATATAAAACAATATAATTGACTTTTGGTTGGAAAAGGAATACTTTGGGTGATGTCACACCACATTTTGAAATATATATCTCCACATTTTAATTAATCATTGAATCTAAAATTGTTTATAATATCTCACCAACTCATAAATAGAAGGATAATTCGTTTTAGCACACACGATCTCACGTTTTTCTACATTGACAACAGTTCTCATATCAATCGACAATTGTTGAGTAGAATTCTTAAATGAAAGATAAAATTTTCTTAACATAAATTTTTATTTATAATACTCGATTTTAAATTTTATAAAAAAAAATTAATTTGTTTAACACTCGATCTAATAAACATTAATTTCTAATTATTTTTTTTGAAAAAATTTGCCATTAATTTATATATACATATAAAAAGAATTGGGTAGCTTTATGATGCAATCATAAAATCAAATCAAGAATGCGACCACTCCGAGCTGTGGTACATGAATATCCTTTTCTTTTCCAACAAAGTAGAAAAGAAATTTTAATTTGGCCATTTGATTTTTCCTACTTGGTATTTCTATTATACCATACTATATTTTCATCTTTTCAAGTGTCTTTTTAGTCCCAAAAAAAGACAAAACAAAACTAGACGTTTGACAAATAAATATGTAAAAGATTAATTGTCTGCAATTATTAAAAATAAACCAGCCATGCATTTATATTATTTTCTTGTTTTAAGAGCTTTTCATGTTGGGTAATCACATTATGTTTTCAATTAAATTTAAAGTTAAATTGGGTTAAATCATAAATAAAGACAAATTCTTTTAACTTTTATTTTTGTAATTTGAATATCAATTTTTTTACCAATTAACAATAAAAAGTAAATTCTATCAATTGCCTAATGTCACTCTCACGTTCTCAAAGCTTATAATAGCATAAAAGCTAGCTGACATGAAAATAATATATGTAATAATAACAAATTGTTAAATTTTTTATTTATTTGTACTCACGTGTATTTCATGCTAACGCATAAAAATCAATTTTTAATAAGAGAATCATTTTTTTCTTTAATTTGATGTACGTATAAAGATTAATTTAATAATTTTTCCAAGTAGAAAGACTCGTACTCATCTTTCCTACCTGGTTAATATTTGCCATAAGGTTAGTGGTCTCCACCATGTTGTTGAAAACGTTCTGAGCTATAATATAATATTTACCTGTATAAACATTAAAAAAAAAAAAAAGCAAAAAAGGAAAATTTAAGTCAAGTATCAGATAGCAACTAGAACGTCACTGTATGTAAATGTGTACATCTACCATATCCATATTGAAAACAACTATACTTACAAGGAAAACAATGCTTCACTGCTTATATATAAAGAAGCCATATACACCTATATATATAGGTGAAGGAGAGACACTGTGTGAATGCTTTAAATTGTGTAGTTGAGGAAGATTGAAGGACAGATATTTCTCTATATAGTAAAGCTATCAATCACTATAGTTATTGATGTAAATTATTAGGTTAGGCAAAAACAGTGGTGGTGATTGTGAGCTTATGCTTTACAGAAGAACGCGCGTCTCATGTGATTATCAGAGAAAATGCAAATGGCTGCTGCACTGTCATGTTTGGAATGGGAGTGAAAGATAAAGGGGAGACTTGGAAGAAGGAGAACCAAATGAAAATTTTAATGCAATATTTGTGAAGGAAATTTTTGGTATACGTTTATACATACTTGGCTGAATCTACACCATTTGAATCCAATCATAGAAAAGAACCCATGGTCTCTGAGATATAAAAAATAGCATGTCGGTAATATACGTAGCACAAACCAGACTCACATGCAGCTTATGAGTACTTTTATTATATATATATATATATATATATATATATGTGATTTTTACAGAGAAATTCTTTGTAGGAGGGCTTCCATGTGCATTGCTTTGATATAAAACGACATCAGGATCCTTACTGAAGGATTTATTGCTTAAAATACTTGCAGCAAAATATATCCCTTCCCCTCACTGTTATTATACTGTATTTTTTGGTTAAGAAGATACCAAAGGTTGCAATCAGAGCAACATGGCTTGCTGGGCTGGATATAAACAGAATTTGATTTTTAATTCAGGTGTGTCCACAATACATAAATATTGTTGAGTAATTTCTAGTGTCCCTTTCAAATAGTATCATTTGCTTATTTATACGATATGATACTATTTATTGATAAGATAATCTAACTAAATTCTATGCATGCAAATACATATCCTGCTCTAGACTGATCACGTGTTCATATGATTTTGAGCTCATGCAACTTCATAGCGCGGGACCTTGCCATACAGGGTTGAGCTTGGCTCACCAATATGCAAACTTACACCATGAGCTTAGATCCTAGGTCAAGCCAACGAATCTGCGAACTCCTTAAAATCTGATCCAAACTCAAATTCAAGACGGATTTAGACCAACGATGATATATATATGGAAACTCCAATCCAATGTTATGAACAATAACTTTTATCACTTCAGCTGTAAATTTTTATGGGCGAGTCCAAATGGAACATTAGCACAGGGTATGAACAGGCATTGGTTGTTGATCGTCACCTAACGTAAGTCAACTTCATATATGGAAATGTTGGACTCATAGTGATACAATATTATTCGAGTCACTGAGTTGAGGGGACTGGTGGACTGGAGAGGATAAGGGCGCTGAGTTACCAAGATCAGCTTCTCGAACCTCACCTTACCACCTGCTATATAATGGTGATGCACACTATGAAATTATATTTGAATATTTTTGAATAAAAATATTAAACGTGAAAAATGAAGTCGGATAAAAAAAAAAGTAAGTATATTTAAAGTATATGTTAAGTTTATATTTTAATGTATATTATGTAATTTATATTATATAAAATTGAATAATATAAGTGATTTAGGGTTTTCAAACTTTCTTTCTGCATTGTTCTATTTCTTTTTTTTGTTCTTGATTATTCGGCGGCGGCATCAGCTTTAATGTTTATCGTCGATCACCAGTATTCTTTCCCCTTAATTTTTTATATTTAGTTTTTATTTTTTTTAATATTTTGGTTTTCTTCTAGTTTTTATCTGCCTTTGTGGTACACTTTTCCTCTGCCTTGTGGCGCACTTTTGCCTTATAGCACGTTTTCGTCTACATTTGTGGTAATGGATAGTTTTCTTACAACGCTCAGCTCTGATTTGAGGTTATCAGTGGTCTTTTAATAGTTTGATCCCCTTTTGTGATTTGTTTTCCAATGCAGTAAGATCTGTTTTGCGAAGCAGCCTGCAAGATTGTTGGTTTTGCTCACCACTCCTACTTCGATCATTAAGCGTGTAGGTGGATAAGAACAAAGAGTTTTATTTCTTGCTTCCTTTCTCCAGTGTTTCATCTCATCCTGTCGTTGTAGCTCACTGGACATGTTTTGTTGGTCTGATGTTTTGTTTTCTATTTTTTTTAATTTCTCTTTTTTTTGTTATTTTTCTGCTATATTTTAATTTTGTTTGGATTGTTTGTCTATTTTAATTTTTAATAAATTCAGTCGGCATATTATTAAAAAAAATTGAATAATATAAAAAAACCAAGTTGTCTATGTTTAACCTAACATGTTTTTATATATATATAAATAACTAGGAATAAATTGGGTAAGCTTAAAATAAAATTTGAGGTTTATATTTTGGGTTGGGTTAAATTTAGGGTAAATATGTAGGTTTTTTTTACAAAATAATTAATTATAAAAATGGTTCTGAGAAAAAATTAATTATGAAAATGAGTTGTTTTAAATAGTACCCGTTGCTTGACACACCGGTGATACCATCCCTTTTTCCGTTAATAATCACTTAATAATGTGTTTAAAAAAATAAGAATTTTTTGGTGTCACTACTGTGTCAAACAATACCGATATATATTTTTTTCAAAATACCTTTGAACATTTCGGTATATTGATGAAATTTTTAATTTTTATGGTGTCACCGATGTATCAGTTGATACTGATCAAAGCAAAAAAATTTAATTAGGTAAAAAAAGCTAAAAAAGAAAATAAAATGAGGGCCCCGTGACCAAACATTTTATTTTCTTTTTCTAATTTTTTTTTTCTATATAAAGGGGGTTTGGCCCCTACCCCACCATCCACCGGTAGGGAAAAAAGTGTGTTTTTTTTTTTTGGTGTGTGTTTAGTGTTGAAATTTTGGGAGGAAATTTGTTTGTGTTGGAATTTTAGGAAAAAAGTATTATAATTATTAAGATATATTTTTATTTAATTTTTTATAAAGGATATAGTTTTATATTTTAGATTATTGTTAATTTTTAGATATAACTTTTGATATTTTATTTTTGTTTAAAGATTAGATTTGTGTTTAAGATGTATGGATTGATTAAGATAATTTAGTGTATGTTTTTTTTGTAATAATAATTTGTATATTATAATATTTAGATTTAATGTTTAAGATAATAAAAATAATATAAATAATTAAATAATTGTAAAATTGGGATGGGGAAAATTTTAATTACGGGAATGGGTTGTTTAATATAGTTTGTTTGTGTTTATATTTATATATATTTTAATAAAGATATGTAAATTTCAGTTGAAAAATACAAGTTATGTTAATTTATTGTTTTTTGTTTAGTCGGCGATTAAATTTTTTATTGTTAATGAGTTTTTTTACTATAGCAATCAATCACACAATAATGATAATTAATGTGCTAATAAAAAATTCTGTTATTTGTTAGTCATAAATATATTTATAAAGCTTTTTATTTAATTAGAAGAATTTAGCTAATGCGATAATTTAATATGGATGGGGTGAGTACCGTGTGTTGAGGGAACGTGTTCATGATCCGAACTATCGGCCGGACAAACATATTATGCCATATTTGGATGCCGTCGAATTTGAATCAGCGACATTGATACAGATGTTTGATCTGAGGGCCAACTTAATATATGCCTTGGTTGAGTGGTTGCGCTCGAAGACTCACACATTTCATTTGTCGTGTAGGGAATGCACCATCACCCTAAAAGATGTCACATTACAACGCAGGTTGCCAATTCACAGTGACGCGATCACGGGTTCATGTAAAGTGTTCAAATTTGCGGTGCTTTACTATCAGTTGCTTAGCCACTTGCGCAATAATGTTGAAGCTAGATTTATGAATTTAAAATTTTAATTAATTGTTTTATGATTATTTAATTTATTTATTATATTAAATAATAAATCATTTTAATTATTTTTTATAATTAATTAAGATGTTTACAACAATTCCAAGTAATATGTCAACAAATAAAAAAATCATACTTGGATGAATTTTTAAACTATCTACTTGGAAATTATTTTTAATTAACTTTTAAAGGATAAGGAATAAAACTAAGGTAAATTTTGTACATTTTTCTATCACTCTACCCATTATAAAAGGATGGTATGAAATGAGGGCGTCACGTCATCCTGTATCTTTTTTCAATTATTTAGTGAAATTTTAGCAATTTTTTTTTTCTGTCGTTGATATATAACTTTAGTAATTTTTTACCTTGAACCTCGAACCTCAAAACCCGATCTCTTAATTTAAACCCCGAACCTCGAATCCCAACCTTAAACCTTAATTCCAAATCAATAACCCTAAATATTAAACCAAATTCAAGGTTCAATGCTAAGGTTCGGGTTTAAGGTTTTGGTTTAGTGTTTAGTATTTAGGGTTTGGGATTTTGAGTTTGAAGTTTAGATTTAAGGTTTTGGGTTCGGGTTTAAGTTCAAGATTGGGGTTTAAGATTCGAGTTTTTGACTCTAGTGCAAGGTTTAGGGTAAAAAAAATTATTAAAATTATGTATCAATAATATAAAAAAACTGAAATATCTTTCAATGATTGAAAGGGAATACAGAATGATGTGACCCCTTATTTCAGACAATCTTTTCTCCCTCCCACTGGACTTAGAATCTCCAATGGAAAGTTTCAGCTAAACTCAACACACTCGTGTTAATCCAAACACCAAGTTGTTGCGAGATTGACTGGGAAAATTGTCCAAACAGACCTCACTGATGCCTACTTGCATGCCTTAGTGCTGCTAGATATTTTATCATAATTCATAGCTCATACACGAATTATATGCCTATATATTAACCTTGACTCAATCATGGCCGACACTGAAATAGTGGAGGATCAGTGTCGATAATTCCCAGCTAGCCACCATCCAGGAAGAGCAGCGCAGTTATAGTTGCTTACAAATGGGCCATCGAAAAGTTTCACGTCCTGTCAATACCAGTGAGCTAACCAGCCAGCCTGAAACCTGTAGAAATTTATTAGGAGATGGATCTTTTTTAAACGGACCCAAAAAAAAAAAATGTGCAATCAATTAAACACTCTGTCGGAGAGAAGAAAAGAGGAGGTGACTTTGCTGCCTCCATTATCATCCACACGGAGGGTCGATGTTGTTAATCATAATGAGCATTATTAAGTGCGGTTGATTTTAATTGGAAAAGGACGGATATGAATAGTATATGTGCGCGTGTGGAGACATTGAGGATTGACGACGAGTCTAGTAGGTTCCGTGTTTGAGTGGTGGGATAGTGTCGTTTATTAGGTGCCCACTGTTGGTCCCTACTTTTATTCATTTTATTCCCACTTAATCATCAACACACATCCCTCTCTACAACCTTTTGAATTTTAATATTTCCGGCACCCATGCCGTCCTGCTCAACATCTCATGTGAATTCGGAATTATAATTTAAGGGCTAGACATGAACAATTTGATTCAAAATAATATAGATTCAAAGTTGATTTGGTCTAGAGAGATTAAAAATTTTAACCCAAATTGATTCAATTCAGATTAAGTTGATTTAAATTTTTTTTTTTAATTCTAATAAGGATCAATTAATGTTTGTAATTACACGTATATAGAATTTAGTTGGATAATCAAGTCGAAATCAGAATTCATGCAACATTAACTACATAAACAAAATTAAAGCTCAAGAAAATATGATTTATTGAATTTTAGCTCATTGACATGAGTACGATTACCTATGCTGGAGAACGTGAATTTGAGTGTGCTAAAACATATCATCTTTTTATTTATGTGTTAGAAAATGATTATAATTAATTTTAAATTTTGTGTCAAATAATACAGATATATAAGAAATTATAATGAGATGGTTAGAAAAATAGGAAAAAAAAATGAAAATATGTAGATACAAAGTAAAGGATTTTATTGTGATTGAGAATTTTATCATAAATTAAAGCACAAACACTAATGATTAACTCATCAGTGCTACGTTTCGGTAAACTTTATCCTAACTCCCATGCGCAGAGATGGCGGTCAATCCCAATATAGCGGCCAATCCCAAGCTCTGTCTATTAAAAAATCTATAATTGAAATTTTTATTCCGTTTTAAAATAATTCCATCGTTAGAGATGAATAAAATTTGATTCGACTTGAAATTTTAAAAAAATTTAAATTTCAAATTAAACGAAACGAATTATTTGAATTATTAAATTGTATTTGATCGAATTTAGATTTAGATTAGTCAAGTCAAATTTTTAAATTTTAGTAGAATTAACAAATTTATTTTTTTTTTATAGGTGAAGGGGTTTGACCCCATATCATTTAAGTAAGGGTGAGTATTTGATCGAGTCGAGTCGAATCGAGTTAAAAAAATTCGAGTTAGTCGAGTTGACGAATCTTATTTTAACAATCGAACTCAATTTTAATTTTTTTCGAATCGAATCGAATTGAGTAAAAAAAATTCGAGTCAAATTGAGTCAATTTAACGAATCTTATTATTTATACCCAATGTTGCGTTTACATGGACCTGTTGTTTAACTAGTAGACGAAGTACAATATTATTTAATTACATGAACAATATAATGGTTTTGCTTTTTCACTTATCGAGTAAATATTTATTAAGACGACGTAGTTTTGACTTTTAAATTAATGGTTTTGATTTTTAACTTCAGAAAAGGTAAACATTTATCAAAACGAAATAGTTTTATCTTTTCTTATTCGGATTTTCAGATAACTCAAATTGTGTAATTCATATTCGAGTTAAACCGAAAAACTTAATTTTTTTTATTCGAGTTGATCCGAATAACTTGATTAACTCAAATAACTTGAACTATTCAATTCAAAATTTGAACTGTTTTTCGAATCGAATTGAATTTTGCTCACCCCTACATTTAAGCGTTTGTTAAGAGCTTTAACCACTATTTTATACAAGTTTAAAGTCTTATATTGGTTGAATTTTATCTTTTGATTACTAGTTAATTATGCTTGATTATGTGAGTTTGAATGTGCAAATTGGTTGGTTTAGTAACGATGCGTTGAAGGTTATGATTTGATAATGTTTGAATATGTTTAGATAGGTTAATTGGATGAATAAGTTTTGTGACATGTTTTAGGTATGTTTAGATTCATTTGATTATATGATTTTGGACACCAAAAAAAGTGTAAGATTTTGACATTTGACTACTAAGTTTCGAGACTGACAAAATATGTCTCAAAACCACTAAAACAAATTTCATTTAAATTAAAAAACTTTGAAATAGGGAATAAGATGCCTCACCTTGTGACTGTCGGAGAAGGGGAAAGCATCATTGTTTTGGCACAAAACCTATAGTTAACGACAATGATAATTCAAATAATTTTCATTTTGAAGAACCGGAAAATATATATTAGATGCAAGTTTGAATTAGAGACGAGCATATTTAAAATAGGTTGATAAAATTATAAATTTGTGGGTACTTACCACCTGAATAATTTAAATAATACGTATTTAAAAAAATAGAGTCAGTAAAGCCTAAGAGAGTTATTTCTTTTTTGTTTTCAATCGGTGACAAATCTAAATTGTCTTTGCAGTAAGTACATATACATATATATATATAATTAATTTAATTCACGTGTTTTAAACATATTCCACATCGTTTTTGAGCTACCATTTAACACCAAAATTAACACATAAACTAATAAAAAGACCTAATTAATATAATACTAATGCATTGAGGATTCAACTAAAATGTTAATTCATACTCTTTTTGTCCTTTCCAATATGATTGAAACTTTTTTGCTTTCCAGAGGGAGTATGTTATCACTTCAACTAAACTATACTATGACTGATATAAGCATGAAATTACTTTGAATAAATATGGTTTAATATGTAAATTTAGTTTTAGTTTAATTCGTATTGGTATCATTGTAAACAAATTTGAAGGACATTTATTTAAACACGTTCAAGCACGTAATATCTTCTATTTTAAAGGGCATAATATTGTTGTTTCGTGGATGTATAGTGTACATCACATTTAGGGTCTGTGTTGTTTCAAGTGTAGGTAATTTAAGATTCAATTTATTAGTCGAATGAATTTTATCTCGATTCGCATGAGTATCATTGTCAATGTAGGAATATGTGGATTTGAGTGTGTTAAAGTCCATTATCCTCTTATTTATGAGTTGAGAATGAATTATGAGTAGTTTTAAGCATTATGTCAAAAAAATAAATATGATCAAAACCTATGATGAGTAGGGGTGAGCATTTGAACGAATCGAATGAAAAAATTTGCAGTTAATCAATTGACGAATCCTATTTTATCATCCTAAGTCGATTTGAAATTTTCTCGAATCGAATCAAATCGAATATATTTGCTCAAGTTAAATTTAAAAAAATAACATTGGATCCTTGTAACTACTATCATCCACCTTAATCAAATTTATTATTAACTTTCATCACCTCATAATTTATTTATTAATCTTTTATATAAAGATTAGCTTCTTTTCTTGCTTAGTTGTTTCAATTATCTTCTGATTCTTGTCACTATGTATTTTAAAATTAAAAAATATATTAAATATAAAAATGTAATTTTTTTAATAAAAGTTATTTCAAAGATTTAATGTAAAATTGATACCAACATAAAATTTTAACATAGATATTTTATGGCAACATTAATAATTAAATTTTAATGTAAAAATTCAATATGATTAAACAATTTAATAATATAAATAGTACAGAATATAAAATTTAATTTAATAATATAAATAGTAGATATAAATAAAATTATTACTATTTAGGTTTAAGGATTTTTTTGAATGATTTTGATTTTTGATTTGAGGATAAAATGTGAGAAATAAAAGTTTTGAGTGGTTTTTTTGATGTAAAATTTTGGAGAAAAAATATTTAAAAAAAAAAAATGGGGAAGGGGGGATGGGTTTAGTGTAGATGGGTGGTGAGATGAGAGGGGAGTAAAAGTTTGGTAGGGGGAAATGATGGGGAGTAAAAGTTTTGGAGAAAAATAAAAAGTTTTGAGAGTTTTTGGAGTAAAATTTTAGAGGGAGAATATTAAAAAAAAAAAAAATTAGGGGGAAACATGTTTGGAGTAGATGGGAGGTGGAATGAAGGAGGAGTAAAAATTTTAGGGGAAAGTGAGAAGAAGTAAAAGTTTTGAGAGAAAAATAAAAAAGGTTTAGGGTAAAAAATATATATATTATAGTTTGATATTCGGTTTATTCGAATTATTCAAATTATTAAAATTCAAAAACTCAACTCGATTCGAACTCGATAAAAATAATCTAAACTCAAAATGACTTGAATATGAAATGACCTAGTTGTAAACTCGATCAACAAACCCTAACAAATAAAATCTTAAATTTCCTAAACTCGAAACAAATCAAACCCAAAAATGGGGTGTTAGGGTCCTTATTCATGTGTAAAAGAAATAACCCTGTTAATTTATTTTTTTACACTATTTTTTAAAAAATATGCCATATCTAAGTTATTTACGTGATAAGTATGCACGTATTTATAATTTTATCCATGTGTTTTTTCTCAAAAAATACAAAATAAAGGCCAGGCGGTGAAAAGACATTATTGGTACAACATTGATATGTTGAGTTCTTAATTAAAACCTTTTTTAGTTTAGGAACAAATTTAAAATTTGGGCTATAGTTTAAGGACTTTTGATGGAATTAACCCTCAAAAGAAAAGTGGGCACATGTTTAAAAAGATACGAACTATGAGAAGGCCCAGTAAATTAAGCCTACGCACCTAAACCATGAGAAGGCCCAGCATCTGATGGACGCCCGCCCAGCCCAAAATTTAAATACGTTGACTTTTGTAGTCAAGTAGATCGAACGGTGTATATTTTTTAGTTACAGCAAAAGAAATCTGTTTCCAATCTATACAACCAAAAAAAAAAAAAAAACCCCCGAAGCCACTTCGAAGGAAAACCAGAGAAGAGAAAATCAAAGATGGCGCCACCGGCAACTATACGGTGGTGCGCGGTCGTATTAGCGCTCTTTTTATCTCTCTATATCTCACCTTCGATCGCCATTTACTGTGACGAAGACGATTGTTATGATCTCCTAGGGTCAGCTCCCTCACTTCGAATTTATCTCTCTCTGTTCGTTTTTTTCTTTTATTTTAATTTTGAGTTTATATTTTATAGGGTTTCTCAAACTGCTAATGCCTCGGAGATCAAGAAAGCTTATTATAAGCTCTCCTTGAAATAGTGAGATTTTTCTTCTTTCCTTTTTTTTTTTTTTTTTTTAAATTCTTCGATCTCTTTCTTGATTTAATTGTATCTTAAAATAGAGTTTTTATTATTTTTCTTTTAGTCATCCGGATAAGAATCCAGATCCGGAATCTAGAAAGCTATTTGTGAAAATTGCCAATGCGTACGAGGTAAACTGCATTCCCTTGTCTTTCAATTTGTGCATTACATTGAATTTGAGATTTTCTTATCAGTACTGTGAAAGCTAGTGATTAAAAGTAATTATTTTTTGGTTGCAGATTCTGAAAGATGAAGCCACAAGGGAGCAGTATGATTATGCAATTGCACATCCAGAGGAGGTGAATTTAAGTTTTTGTTTAAGGCATTTTATGAAATTTATTATGATATGTAATATGTACACTATGTTTTCGTTTAGCTTTGTCACTATTGTTACTATCATGGATCATTTGATTTCACTACAGCTGACCTTGTAAATTACTCTGTATAATTAATCATCTAATTTCTGTTCGTTTTAGGTGTTTTACAATACAGCCCGTTACTATCGTGCATATTATGGTCACAAAACGGTGAGGATTATTTTATTATATCTATGGTTACCAAATATTCTTTCTGCTTCGGAGTAGGGTTTTGGATTTACTTGTTTGTTAAAACTCTATATGCGTGCTTTCTAGGATACTCGTGCTGTCCTTGTTGGTGTTCTGCTGATTCTTTCGGTGTTTCAATATTTCAATCGGTTGACAAGGTATAATCAGGTGAGTTACTATTGAGTATTATCTAAATATTGGTATTTCTGAATGTCAATTGTATTTGGTCGACTTTGGACGTGGTTAATATTGGTAGATAGACTTAATAAGATTGAACTTTTCACACTGTAACCTCTTAGTAGTTTACATGTTACACATTTGACCCCCTTTTTTTTTTTTTTTCCCTGCTTTCATTTTTCTGGATTCAGGCTGTAGATATGGTGAAGAAGACACCTGCTTACAAAAACAGACTGCGGGCATTGGAACTTGAACGCAGTGGAGGAACCACAAAGAAGAAGAAGAGTAACAGGCAAATTGTCAAGTATATCTCATTTACCTTTTTCATTTTTGGCCCATAGAATTAGACTCCGGTGTTGTGCCTTCGTTTACCTTAGGCACATATACAGTAGTGTGGTTTTGTTTACATTAACCATATATAGAGTAATGTGGTTTTGTTTACATTAAAAACACATTGAGCAATGTGCACATGCCGTCCTTTATAACACTTTGTTTTCTTTTTTAATAGAAATTACCATATTTTCATTGTAGGAAAAAGGAGGAAGATCTCAGCAATGAACTTGAGCTGGACATTAAGGGAGCTGAAAAGCCATCCATCTGGGAATTAATTGGTGTCCGTTTCATTCTCCTCCCTTACACTATTGCCAAGGTTAGGATACCAGCTATTAAGCTAAAATAGCGGCAATTTTGGGTTAAGATTACCAAATATGTTGGTTATAGCTGAGTGTTTGGTCTCGCTGTTCTTGTATTAGCTAAAAACTTCGACCCTAGTTTTTAAACTGAAACTGGTTACTGGCTAAATTTCTGTCTCTCCAGCTAGTGTTGTGGTATGGCTGTTGGTTCTGGAGATACAAAGTCAAACAAGCTCCATATTCTTGGGAAGACGCAGCTTACTTGACGAGAAACTCCCTCAGAGTGCCTCTTGACACGTGGCTAAACATCGGTAATTATGCTTAAGTTCCTCCATTTTGCTTAAAGGCAACACACCCTATAAGGCATTTAAACGATGTTTGATAGATGATAGAACCGTAGAATGAGTGAATGACTTATCAAGGTAGTCATATACTCGTACAGTCGTATGTGCTGATCAACATAGTGATTAGTAATTTTGTACTCTTATACTAATAGATGAATGCGGGTTTCATCCATTCCCCTTAAATTCGTATTTTAATCAAAGCTTATTATTTGTGTTTATTAGATGAATCAACAAAGGAGGATCTTCTTCAGAGGCGGTTATGGATAAAGTCCAACTTAGATAGCTACTTATCGGAAATGCGGAAAGAGCATAAACGCAGAAGATAGGAAAGCTTTATCACATTGCTTGCTCGAGATTGTTCACGGAAACTTCAACATTCAAGGGAAAAAAAACCTTTTTACTCATAAGGTGATTTCAATTTTATTTATACTTGAAAGAAGAGAAGACAGTTATTGCTGATCACCAAATTTTGATAAGGAAAGCATCCGAATCTAATTCTTCTAGCAAGGGTACTCTAACATAATCTTCTATATTTCTAAATACGAAGTTATAGTTTTAGATAGCTGTGTTGATGTTCTAGTCAGTGCTGATCAGCTATATTCATATACGAAATCATGCTAACTCGTATCACTGATGATAAATTGTTTGAGTTACTCGTTTGTGATATTGATTTCTTTTTCTAGAGATGATGAGTTTAGAAAGTTGTCATGTTCATGCTAAAGTTGAAAATTGTTTGGACATCCGAGTTTGATCTTCAAAGAGTGGGAATGTTCAGATGCTTAAGTTAGTAAATGACTCGAGGTCTTTAGTCACTTATTTGAACTTAATCATTCAGTGTCACTGCCCATTTATATTGTCGGACCGCAGCTCGGCAGTTGTGGCAGGGTGCGGAACTAAATGTGCATTCGTCCAATCATGCATATAGGTTATGGTGTTGGGTGCAGTAGTAAATGTGCATTCGTCCAATCATGCATATAGGTTACGGTGTTGGGTGCAGTAGTAAAACACATTGTACTCTTAAGGAAAAAATACAGGTTTGAGTCTTGTAGACAACATTGTTAGGAGGAGATAGTTATAAATCTCGAACATGAACCATAAAACGAACCTAAAAGATAAAAAGAAAAGAAAATTATTTTATAGGTTCCTATATGATTTCTTTCTCTTTATTTTTTTTTCACATATATGACTTCTTCAATCGTATTTAAGATATTTTATGTTACTAACATGGATTGGGAACTTGGAAAAATGAGTTGAATGTAGAATATTGGATTGTTGGAACAATGTTCTTATTATAAGAATAATTATTTATAATCTACTCGAACATGGATCTTAAAATAGAAATAAAAAACATTAAAGAAATGTACAACCTACTTTATTTCTAAATCCAAATTAATTTAGTGAATAACTCAATCGGGCAAAGCAATTGAAATGAATTTTTTTTGAAAACTAACTCGTTTTAAGGTTATAAGTTGAGCTATCAAGTTGGATCATTATTCACTATTGATCTTGTTTCACTGTTTACTTTAAATGGTGAATTTTTTTTTCAAATTATCAACGATTTACTACTGTTAATCTCGAACACCATCGATCTTCATCAACCATCAATCTGAAATTAGAACCCTCCATCAACCAGAACTCCCCTACTGTCTGCTATAGTATTTGTGGATTGTACATAGTGAATATGGCAATATATGATTGTAGATTATTTACATCATTTTATATACCATATGTGGTCGAAATATATGATCTACACGATTATAATTGTGGATTATTTATATTATTTAGCATAATGAATATAGTCTAGATGTGCAATGTATGATTTCAGTTGGTAAAAATATTAAAAATTAGATTGCATTTTATTATTTTTACTTAAAAATAATCAAATGAATTTATATATGTTAAAGAGTAAATAAATTATTTCGTTAAAAATTTCATCTATTAAAAATTAATATTTATACATTAATATGATGTGCACGTGAAGTACTATATATAATTATTTAATTATTCAATCAATTTAATCAATTTTTAATCATAAAAATAAAATAAATTTTTAATAGAAAATATTAATATAGTAAATCACGTGATTTTTTTTATCACTCGTACTAGTTTATGACCATGAATTGGTAAATCAATGGACGCACCGCAGTCCTATACTTTAAAATTTAATTTATTTAAAACTCAAATAAATCCCAAGAGGCCAAACCATGCCACCCTCTCCAAAATACTGTGTCTGTCTCTCTGTTTACCTTATTTTCCACTTTCATGCACCAAACGCCATTTCTTCACCCATGCCTCGATCTCAGGTCATTTCCCTTTGAAATAATTCTCTCTTATCCCTCATTTTTTTTCTTTTGAATTTTTCTTTTAAATTTAATGGTTAATTTTTTTTTGTTTAACAGATTGGATACTTGGTTGCTGTAAATAAGAATCTCGAAGAGGTGGCTTCACTCCCTAAGCTCCCCCTCTTTCACGGCCCTAATTTCATCGGCCGGAACGATGTTTCCGTTCCCGATAAGAGACTCAGCCGCAAACACATTGCTTTGACCACCTCCCCTGACGGCTCCGCCGATTTAGTCGTCGTAAAAACTCCTTATCTTAACTAATTTATTCCTCTTTTTCTTTCTCACTGTCTGTTTTTGATCGATTAGTGGAATTTTTGTAGGACGGGACTAACCCAGTGGTCATTAGGTCCGGCGAGGTGAGAAAGAAGCTCGTTTCCCGCGAAAAAACAGCTATTAACAATGGTGATATTATAGAGCTGATTCCAGGTAATCACTTGTTCAAATATGTATCAGCTTCAACTGGTGAAAAAAAGAGAAATTTTAGTGAAGCTAATAGCAATGAACAAAGCCCAAAACTTTCTGGAAAGAAAATACGAAATCAAGGTCCCAAAAATGAAGAAATTTCAGCTGAAAAATTGAAGGTATTTATTAAATTTGAACCTTTTTTGCTTTTTTTTTTCTTTAAAAGCTTTATTTTTTATTGTTTTTACTTGATAGGCAGAGGACAAAGACAGTAATAAAGAGCAAAACCGTGTTGAGGCGATTCGGGGTTTTCGT
Organism: Kokia cookei; assembly: GCA_039519145.1. Lineage (NCBI taxonomy): Eukaryota > Viridiplantae > Streptophyta > Magnoliopsida > Malvales > Malvaceae > Kokia > Kokia cookei. Next base: position 44,717,482 of record CM076907.1, read on the forward strand.
GTTCCGAATGATAAGTTACCGCATACATTTCGATTATTGAAAGTTCAAGGCTTGCCAACATGGGCAAATACTAATTCCGTTTCTATAGGGGATGTGATTGAGGTAGTGTAATATTAGTGATTCATGTTATGCATAGCCTATTTTAACTTCATATATTGCTGCTTGATTGTTTATTACATTGTTAGGGTGATGTTCTACTCGTGGTCCTCTCTAATTATATGGTAGATATTGATTGGTTAATATCAGGTGAATTCTTCTTTGGTGTAGTTCTTCTTGTTTGAATGAGGCTTTTTTGTTTTTTGCTTATCTGTTTTATACGGCTTTCATGTCGTGCTTTGTGTAGCATGTCCGAAACTTGCAAAAATTCCCAATGTATTGGTTATTCATGGAGAAGGTGATAGCAGGTTGGATCTTATGAAGGTCAGCTAAGGGTCTAAATATATTATTTTAGCTTGAGTTATATGGCTTGTGGAATTTCACTAATTTGCCGCTCCTTATACAGAGAAGCAAGCCTACCAATTGGATTCTGCACAAGCCGCCGTTGCCTATTTCATTTGGGACACACCATTCGAAGGCAATGCTCCTTGTGTATCCTCAAGGAGTGAGAGTTATTGTTCATACGGCAAACTTAATATACGTTGACTGGAATAATAAAAGTCAAGGTTTATGGATGCAAGATTTCCCTTGGAAAGATCAAAGTAACTCTACGAAAGGATGTGGATTCGAAAATGACTTGGTTGACTATCTCAGCACATTGAAGGTACCAAATTTTCGTACAATATGTAGATCTAAATACGATTTTGCCTTACTAATCAAGTTTGAGTAGATTGGTAGGCAGTTGTCAGGGTATTATCATATAATAATGCCTTTCTTTTCTGGAATTTTCATAGTGGCCCCAGTTCACTGCTAATTTACCATCTCTGGGAAACTTCAACATCAATTCTTCCTTCTTCAAGAAGTTCGATTACAGTAAGGCTAAGGTATAATTTTATCTGTTCAACTAATTTCGTTACATATGTAACCAAATTTGTTTCCATCTCATAATTACATGGGACCATATAAACACTTTGATAAATTTTCAGGTTCGACTAATTGCATCCGTCCCTGGATATCATACTGGTTCCAATTTGAAAAAATGGGGCCATATGAAGCTGCGAACTGTTCTCCAAGAGTGTGTTTTTGATAAAGAGTTTCAGAGATCTCCTCTAGTTTATCAGGTATTGTTGTTGGAGTTCTGTTATGTCGAGTCATGCAGTGGTTTTGGGTGAATTTATTTTCTATATGTCCTCTCGTTTGTCTGGGTTCTTCACCATATAGATTAAGAGAAGAACTAGTCATATATATTTTGCTGTCGCTGATAGCTTTTTTTTTCTTGTTCGACATACTGCAGTTCTCCTCCCTCGGTTCATTGGACGAGAAATGGATGGCTGAGCTAGCATTGTCTATGTCATCAGGCTATTCAGAAGATAAAACACCCCTCGGTTTAGGGGAGTCGTTAATAATATGGCCCACCGTTGAAGATGTCAGATGCTCCTTAGAGGTACTATCAAGTTGGTTTTTCCTGTTAGCCGTTTATATACGGAAGTGCATGGTCGTCTGCCAACTATTGTTAGTTCTAAACATAAGCTAAAACTACTCGCTTTTTAAAAGCATATTATGAATTTGGTGTCGAACAAATTCACTCCGGCTTGATTTTGGTACTATTTCTCGTAGGGTTTCTGTTATATTCTGTTATTCTACCTTGTTTTCTAGGGTTATGCAGCTGGAAATGCAATTCCGAGTCCACTTAAAAATGTTGAAAAAGGATTCTTGAAGAAGTATTGGGCAAAGTGGAAGGCAAGCCATACCGGGCGCTGGTATGCCTATTTCATCCTTTGTGAAAGAATAAGCTATAAATACGAGTTATTAGTGTTGATTCTTAAGGTCCTATTTTTCCTGGTGTTTCAGTCGTGCAATGCCGCATATCAAGACATATACACGCTATAAGGGACAAAATCTGGTGTAAGAATTCGTTCAAGCCCTACATATCATGCTCGTAAAAGCTTTTATTTTTCAGGATTTGTATTTCCTCTGCTACACCTTTTAACCACAAAAAATAAAAAACGAAAACCGGGATGTAGCTCCCTTTTCTCATCCGGGTTTCTGAAACTTTCTTCATGCATGCAGTTGGTTCTTACTAACTTCAGCAAATCTTAGCAAAGCTGCCTGGGGAGCCCTTCAGAAGAACAATTCTCAGTTGATGATCCGTTCTTACGAGGTGCATACATCTGACCCAAATGTCTATAATCTTCTCATAATTTGAATCCTCCACTCATTTGTGCGGACCGTATTAACACTGTGTTTTCTGTATAAATCCATCTAGCTGGGTGTGCTATTTTTACCATCTCGTATCAAAGTAGATGGTCCCAGTCGCAAAATTTCCTGCACCGATAACGGAGGCTCATCAAAGGTAAAAATACCCAAATTTCACCAGGATAACCATGCGATAAACAAAACGACTTTTAACCATTACCATTGTTATCTAAATCAGGGTACCGGTAAATCAAACTCACCCGGAAATCCCATACCAGCAACGACAAAGCTAGTTACACTTGCTTGGCAAGGAAGCAAGACATCCGAAGTAATTCAATTGCCTGTACCATACGAACTCCCTCCTGAACCATATTCATCCCAAGGTTCCTACAGCTTTTATCTCATGCCATCATCACTTACAATGTTTATAAACTGCATTTTGTAGTTCATCTAACTTATATATATACACACATTTACCGTGCAGATATTCCATGGTCATGGGACCGGCGATACAGTAAGAAGGATGTTTATGGTCAAGTTTGGCCTCGATAAGTTCAACTGTAGTGCTGTTTAAATGAATCATCACCTTCATTGTTGATTTCTTTTAGATTTTTGCACATATGGATTTTGTATAATGTAGGGCTAAACAAAAACCAAGAAAATTGAAAACTGTAGTTTCATTTGGTTTTGGTTCGGTTCGTTGGGCTTTTATTTACAAATTAAAAATTGTAATTATTTAATTAAATCGAATTTTATTTTTAAGTTTTTTTTTTAAATTTTTATAATATAATGCATATAATGTTTAAATTAGTGAAATTCCCTTTAAAATCTTATATAAAAATGAATTTTCAAAAACTTCAAAAATCACTTGAGTAATTTCTGGTAACAGAAATAAATAAAGGGTAAAAATGTTGATTAATTGAGTTAAAAATATAGATATATATCAATAAAATTTAAAATCCAATTTCTCATTCTTTTCACAAGTTATTTATATACTAGATAGGTATAAATTTTAAAATTGCATATGAATTTTGGTTTAATGTGTAATTGTATACATAAATTTTATTTTGGTGTAAATATATATACGAAGCTTTAATAGTGATTTAAATGTATATTTGGAAATTTAATTTTGATTTAATAATATACATTTAAAAAAAAAATACATCAATTTATTTTTATATTGGATAAGTAGAATTATATATGTATGCAATATATAAACATAAAATGATGTTATATCAATAATTCTGGTAATAATTTAAAAGAATTAGATCAAATCAAAATTTCATGTATAAAATTACACAAAATCAAAGTTCATGTGTATAATTGAAAATTAAATCACAGTTTATGTATAGTTTTGGGATTTATCCCTAGTAGATATAAACATATTTTCAATTCGATTCACAAATATACTTTGATACTTTAAATTAATTGATTAAAGCATTTTGAAGTTTGAAACTAGGGGCAAATCCAGGAGTGCTGGCAGGGGCTCCGCTTCCCCAAAATAGGAAATTTTTCATTTAGGTTCTTTAAGATTTTTAAAATTTTAAACTAGTAAAAATAAAATTACATGTTGCCCCCTTAAAAATTATAAAAATTTGATTTAATCCTTTAAAAATAATAAAGATATAAACTATTAAAATTGTGAAGTTACATTTTTACTATGGTACAAAATAACAATTTAATTTCGACCCTCGAAACAAATTTTCCGACTTGTCCATGTTTGAAACCATTTTAAAATTTAAATTATAATTTAAAGGTCGGTTATACAATTAACTCCGTTTAGAAACGAAAACAATAATAATGTGGTAAATAAAATCCGCGAATTATTAAAAAAAAATAAAAATTGTCATTTTAAAGATCAGGACCCAATTATAATAGAAAGCATAGTTGAAGGAGGCTTAACAGAATTAACCCTAACTCTTACCAAACCAGTGAAAGGAATAAAATCCACCAATTGTAAAAGCATGCATGATGCATCATGGTTTTGTTTTTGTTTTCAACTTACAAGAGAACAAAATCCGAAGGTTTTTAAGAGCATTTATATCACAAAATCTTCAAAAAAAGAAAGAAATCCAGAAAAGAAGAAGAAAAATAAAAACAAAAACAGAAAATCAGCAGCAAAATCGGCCTCACAGTTGCAATATATCGGATATTAGCTGTTAACAAACACCACATTACTCGCATTAAAATCAACTCTCTCTCTAAATCCACTCTCACCACCAAACAATTCTTTTCTTCCATCTTTTCAAATGGATGTCATCTTTGAAACCCAAAAAGGCAAACCATTTTCCATTGAAGTTGGTTTCTTTGATTCTGTTCTTGAAATCAAAGAAAAGATTCTTAAGTACCATGGTATCCCCATCCCTCACCAAACCCTAATCTTCAATGGCCATGTCCTTCAAGATGATCGTGACGTTGAGTACTGTGAAATCCTTCAGAATTCCCGTATTCAGCTCTTAGTTTCTTCTGATTCCGATACTAATAACAACACTAAACAACCCCAACTCAATGCCGCCACCGCCGCCGCCGACCATCAACTTTCTTCGCCGGCCAAGAAGATACACCCTTCGTCGAAAACCGTTGTTCCTTTAGAAATGGACGTAAACGACAACGTTTTACGATTAAAAGAGAAGATCCATGGCCAAATGGACCCGGTTCCCGTTGACAGCCGATCCATACGGGAATGTGAACTGGCGGAGAATAATGACGTTGATGCTAATATAAAGCCATCCCCGACCGGGTCCGGTACTGGGTCTGCGGGTACGGCGGCGGCGAAGAAACTGAAGCTATTGGTTTTGCCAAAGTGCGGGACGAAGAAGATACCGGTGGAAGTGAATGCGACGGATAATGTTAGTGAACTGAGAAAAGAACTGCAAAAGTTGCACCAAAGACTCCATTTTCATTTACCACAAGAAGGGTATTTCTTTATTTATAAACAAAATGTTATGGACGATGATCGGTCGTTTAGGTGGCATCAAGTTGGACAAGGTGACACCATTGAAATCTTTAATGGCAGTGTTACTGGTGGATCATGAAATGTTTTTTTTCTTTTCCAGTGTTGATTTTAAACTAGTTCAGTTATAATTAGGATGATTTTAAAAGGAATGATAATACTTGGGTTTGTTTAAAAAATTTTATATTTTTGTTATCAATAGTTTTACCCCTTTATTTTGATTTTGTTTGTGTTTAATTTGTAAAAGGAAACCATATGGTTTTTGTTATGAAGCAATCTACGCACAAAATTAAAGATATTTGGAGGATGATTGTGGGATTATGATGGGACAGGTTCATCATTGAAATGGTATTTGAATAAATAAATTTACATTTTAAAGTAAGGATCAATGCAATATAAATATCATATTATATAGGATTTTTTTTCCCTTACGCGGAACCTGTGTCATTTTTTTTGGTTCAATCTAGTATTTGTATTCGAAGTTAACACCGTTATTTTTTTAGTGTTTAATATTTAGGTTTTAAGGTTTGATAAGAGTTAATTGCTAATGTTTTCATGATTTTGTTAATAAAAGTGTTAATCGTGAATTTATTCAACCGTGTGTCTAATTTACCAAAAAGAGTTCGACGGATGTGATTTAATCCAAATTTTTGAGTAAATTTGATGAAAATTAAATGTTAATATTATTAAGTAATTATAAATATTCATCAAATTAACTCTAAAAATTCACGAAAGAATTTTTTTCAAATATAAGTACCACACTAAACCAGAAAATAACACAAGTATGATACCAAAAAAAAATGTCATACCAAATTTAGGTAGTACACCTTACCTTTATCGTGTAGGTATCAACTTTTGAAAGAAAGACTAACACTTCATACGAGAGTTTAGGTTCGATACCTTACTCCAAGGATCAGACCCAACAATGGTCGAAGAGTCTTTTCCGTTGCAAATATAAAAACTCATAAGCAAGACTGAGAGTGGAGTCGAATAGGAGGACCATAACTAAAATTTATGAATACATATAGACTTCATGGAAGGTGGTGTTGAAAGGAATAAATATCAAATTCGTACATAAATTTTGATCTTTTTATAAATAACATTTTGGATTGACTCAATTTTCAAAAACCACTAACAACATAATCAAATTAGTACCATTTTCCGTTGATATTTTGCATACACAAACTAGTAGATTAATCCAAAACAAAAATAAATGTTTGTATCTATTTCTTTAAATATGTACAATTGAATCAGAATTAAAGTTTCATGTATACATATGAACCACAATTCAATATTATAATTGCACTAAATCAAATCTCATGTATCAAATTACACATTGATATAAAATTCATGTATAAATTTGATATTTATCCCAAAAACATATAAAATTTAATTTTGTTCATTTCAATCCTCCCCTGATCTTATTTTAAAGTACAACCCATTAGCCCATTTCAATTAGCTTCAAGAGCCCATTCAAGAAATAGACCCAAAATTTCCATTTATTGTTTTAAATATTAAAAATAATTAGTTTTATTATTTCCATAAAAAATATTTTAAAACAATTTGATTCTTAATTTAAACTTCTTGGAAACTTGGTAAAAGTCAGTCCACCAAACACCAACCCTGCAACTTGCAGAGAAAATTAATTCCATGTGGGCCACATGACAAAGACACCTGGGACCACTCCACTTTAACGGGCAACTTTCCGTCAATGACGACGTCTCCTTCCCTTTTATTTCTTTCACTTAAAACCAACACCTTTAAACGGAATAACTAACGACAGTAAGACCCACCACCTAACCTTATCACTATTAGATTCCAATTCCCTATGCTCAACGGATTAAGTAACGTTACCGTGTCCAATAACATTATACGTCACCTTACCTTGCGTGTCAAATTCTTATTCGTTTGTCGTTTACGAAGTTTTACTATAAAGCAAGCCCACCGCTTGCCTCATTTTCCATCTCAAGCAATTTGTTTGCTCTGTATTGCGAAATTTCCTTCTCGATTTTCTCTTCAGCCAAACAAGATGCAGATCTTTGTTAAGACTCTAACCGGCAAGACGATCACTCTCGAGGTCGAGAGCTCCGACACGATCGACAACGTGAAGGCCAAAATCCAGGATAAGGAAGGCATCCCTCCAGACCAGCAGCGTCTGATCTTCGCCGGAAAACAGCTCGAAGACGGCCGGACTTTGGCCGATTACAACATCCAAAAGGAGTCAACTCTCCACCTTGTCCTCCGTTTGCGTGGTGGGATGCAAATCTTCGTGAAAACCTTGACCGGCAAGACAATCACTCTCGAGGTCGAGAGCTCCGACACGATCGACAACGTTAAGGCGAAGATCCAAGACAAGGAAGGCATCCCTCCAGATCAGCAACGTCTCATCTTCGCCGGAAAACAACTTGAAGACGGCCGTACCTTGGCCGACTACAACATCCAGAAGGAGTCAACTCTCCACCTTGTCCTTCGTTTGCGCGGCGGGATGCAAATCTTCGTGAAGACGCTTACCGGCAAGACGATCACTCTCGAGGTCGAGAGCTCTGATACGATAGACAACGTGAAAGCCAAAATCCAAGACAAGGAAGGCATCCCGCCAGACCAGCAACGTCTCATCTTCGCTGGAAAGCAGCTCGAGGACGGGCGGACTTTAGCCGATTACAATATCCAGAAGGAATCGACTCTTCATCTGGTTCTACGTCTTCGAGGTGGGATGCAGATCTTCGTCAAGACTTTGACCGGTAAGACGATTACTTTGGAAGTGGAGAGCTCGGATACGATTGATAACGTGAAAGCGAAGATTCAGGACAAAGAAGGAATTCCACCAGATCAGCAAAGGTTGATTTTTGCTGGGAAACAACTGGAAGATGGAAGGACTTTGGCTGATTACAATATTCAAAAGGAGTCCACTCTTCACCTTGTTCTCCGTCTTCGTGGTGGGTTCTAAGCCTTAAGGTCTCTATTAATGTGGGTTTTCTGGTTTTACGTTTAGTATTATGCCCTGTTATGGCCTTTTAAATAATTTCAAGTCTTTGTTTACAAGTTTCATCTATGTATGGTTTCTCTTTGAATGGAATTTGCATATTTACCTAAATTCTCTGTTCTTCTCAAACGATTTTGTTTTGGATATGAAAGATTTCCTATGATTAGTAATTGAAATGCCAATCAATTGATTAATCCAAAATTGATTATGTGACCGGAAAGTTTATGTCAATGAATTTTTATAATTGGATTAATTGACTCTAAATTATTAGCAAAAAAGAATCGACTCTAATATATATTTTATTAATTATAAAAATTTGATTAATTAATTAATTTAGGATAAATTATATTCAAGGCATTATATTATTAATAAATTTAAATTTTAATTATTTAACTAATTAAATTATTTAAAAATTTTCATTAAAATTATTATTCAAAAAGTTTATTTAAATTATTGGACCGTTAAATTTTTTTTAAATGATCTAATTAATAAGCTTCAAAAGATAATTTGATTTTCGGTACGATGAATCATTTTTTAAAGCACTATAACAATAATAATATTAATTAAATTAAAGTTTAATCAACAATCCCTTCATAATTATTCTAATTTTAATAGTTAAAATTAATAATATATTTTTTCAAAGTAAAGTATCAAGGAGATTGTTGTATTAAAAGTATATTTTACCCTTTCTATTAAAAAATAAATTAATTTTTATACATTAAATCAAATAAAAAATTAGTTATTCTTTATAAAATATCATTTATTTTTTCAGTTAAAAACTAGTTTATATGTGTTAGAATTAAGTGCATGTGACACACCACATGTAATTATTGATAATTCTATCAGTGACACTAATTTTTAAAGAATGAAAATTTTAAGGATCAATTTACTCTTTTTTTTTTTTTTTTTTAACATAAATATCATTATAAATTATAATCACATCTATTCCTTTTAATATAATATTAAAGAATAATACGTTTTAGTACGTTCGAACTTATGTCTTCCTGCACTATTAATATCAATTGACAATTTACTTTTTGATCAAATCTATAAAAACAAAATCATCCATTTGAGTTAATGAGATGTTACTCTTAATAAAAAACCTCCCGTCATACTAAATTAAATTATATATAAGACCAATAAAATCAAGGCCGTGAAATATGCAAACCGCTCCGATATCATTTCACAAGAGTAAATAAATAATTATTACATTATTTAAGTCCATTCGAAAATAAATAAATAAAATAAAAAAGAATCCTCACCTGATAATAGCTCCTTAAAAATCTTAATCCCAAGGACTCAACGAACACTCCGCAGGCAATTTAGGGTACCGATCAGCATCCTGACAATAATCATAAATCACAAGGTTTCTTTGTACCCAAGCAAAATCCTTCTTCTGAGAATCAGTTAAATGCCAAGCCTGGTATTGATCCCACCATTTCTTAGTTGTAGTCGAGACACAAGCAGGGTACGGGTCTTCCCATTGGCACCCATCCACGCTAAAATCCTTGTATGATGAAACGAACGGAGCCTTTTTCCAGTCCGTTTTCTCCAGACCACCTCTAGTCGCCCAGTCATCGGCGTTCCATATACTGGAGAATAAGTACATCGGCTTCTCGTTGGGGAAGAAATCGTTTCTCTCGCCGTTGTTTTTGAATACTCTGATCGGAACTCTATCTACGAAGAATCTGTGTTTTCAATCATTGAATTTTCACTTTCAGATTTCAATAACAATGTACTTGGGTTGTTTCTATTTGAAAATGACTGATTTTATTTGGTCGAATTCTGGTTTCGGTACTTTTACTATGCTAAAAATTGCGATTTAGTCACTATTGATTTCTTGGTTTAATTTTTCTCTCGGTTTCTATGTTCTTTAAAATTTTGAAATTTAATTTCTCTCCTTTTATTTTTAGGGGTCTAGTCTGTGTACTTATCTAATCTAGAATTTAAAATTTAATTGTTAATATATAATCAAAATCAAACATAATAATAGAGGGACCAAATCAAAATTTGACCAATTCAGGGACTTACGCAATTTGGTGGTCATTCCACAGAATGGAATAAGAATGAAAGTCTTCAGTAGGATCAAACCAAAGCATATGCCTCATTTCACGACCACCGACTCCATTTTTATACACGTTTGTCTGAATTAAATACGGCTGTCCTGTCCTATTCCCCAAGAACTCAAAATCCAGTTCATCTCGTTCTGGTCCTGCCCCATTTTCAGAACACATCTGCAACACCACCACCCTTTCAAAGCTTCACCAATGGAAATATATATATATATATCATAATATAAAAAATCATCACAAAGAAATACATACATAGTAAGCTGTAACAACACCAGCAGAATCACCTCCGACTAACTTCAGTTTCATACTGAACCACCCAAATCTATACCTTTGCTTGGTTTGAAATCCACACCCTGAAAAATTGGTAAATTAATCAATCAACTTCATTAATGGAACCAGATTCTATGAAGAGACAAAGTTTAATGACATACCTGTTTCTTTGTCTAAGGAGAGGAACCAGGTGTTACCATCTTCAGAGGTTTTGAAATGATTTTCAGACCACATTATACTGAAGTTGTCTTCAAATGGAGATTGTGAAGTAGCTGCTGCTTCAGATGATGAATGAAAAGCGGCTGCTAAAGCTGTGATGAAGAAGAGAGAAGCCATTGGAGAGACCCTTTTCTTCATTTTGCTAGATTTGATGAGGTTGATGGATCTCTGAGAGGGGGGGGGGGGGGGGAATGCGGATTGAATGATGAGTATTTGACGATGGGCGAGTCCATGTTTGAAAGGGGTAGAATGGTATTTATGTGTATTAATGATTTGAATGTTCAAATTTGCCCTGCAATGAGGAATAATACTTCTTATTAACAATGTGTGTCTTAATAAAATGACGAAATAATTTATTAGAGACATAAAAAGTATTTTTTATTTAAAATAAATAAAAAATAATCGAATATATTAATTTTGACTCAAAACCAATCTTATAAAGATGATTTAATAGACAATAATAGAATATTACAATTAAATTAAAACAATTGGAAAGCAACATGGGTATTTTAGGGAATTTACAAATTATAAAAATGGAGAGTGGGGTCCATTTCTTACATGTCATAACGTGACTGTGTTTTTATTTTGTCTTTATAAATAAATAAATAAATAAATAATCAAAATGTTCTTCGATTTGAAAACTGGATTTTGAGATCTTCGCTGTTCACTGTCGCCGGAGCAGATCACTTTAATTGATGCCTTCATAATTGATGCCTTCAATCGTTATCTGCTTGTCTGAAAATCAAATATAGCAATACATTAGATTCAAAATTAATCTTTTTCCCATTTTTATTTTCATATCTATTTTATGAAAGTAGGAAAAATGGCACTCAAAAATATGATTTTTTTTTCTCTTCATATATTTTATCCCCCAATAAGCTCTCAAATGTATGGCACTCATTTTGTAATAAAATTTAGTCTTTTTTTATCCATTAATTTAGTTGTTTTTTTTTTTTTCATCTCATAGAAACTACTCAAAATATGTAATTGCAACTTGAGAGATTAATAATAGTTAAAACACTTCGTCACATGGTAGGGAATGGACACATGCTCATAATGTGGCACTCACATGCACCATATATATGTATAATCCTTGGGGATCACATGCAATAATGTAATAAGAAACATGGGTTGTTCACTGTCAAACATGCCCTTTACTCCATGTCCGAATTTGTAATATATACACACACATTCAACTAGATTTACTGATGCATATTATTGCTTGGTTCCTGTTGTCTGCCTTCCTTTGGTTTTGGTTCAAAGAGGACTAGGCAGTAGGTAAAGGAAACATAACTTTCTACCCAAATTCAATTCAGCCCAATTTCATCATAAAAAGTTAACAAATTAAATTCGTCAATTCAAATTTAAATTCATTCGAATACATAATTTAAAATGTTTTGAACTCGAAATGATCCAAATCTTTAATGATTTAACTCAAAAAATTCGAACTTCAAAATCGAATGACCTGAAATATAAAAAACTCGAACCTAAAATTAAATCGAATCCAAAATGACTCGAACTTGAAATATATTTAAATTTAAATAAATCGAAATTTTTAAAGCTTAAATTAACTCCTTAACTTAAAACCAGCTTCACAATAAAACTGTTTGTTAAGTCTAGACATAGTATTTAATAATAATCTACAAATGATTGGAAGAAACGTAAGTAAATTTTTTTTTCTAAACATTTAAATCAAATTCAATTTATAAAATTGTTATTATTGAAATAATTTATTTAAATATCACTTTTGATTTGAATAAAATTAATTTAAATTTGTAAAATTAAGAGAAAACCTATAAGAATAACAAATAAAAAAGGTATCTAAACACCCTCTTTCATCGTGATAATAGCATCCATCTAAAACTGATTAGGTGAAAAACGATATATTCCTTGCTTTCGTCCCACCTACAAGATCCTCACTTTTTTAACTTTATTTTGGGGGTTTTTTTTTTTTCACAATAATTTACTTCTTATATTTTTTATTTACTGACTTTATTTTTTATTTTTAATATTTAAGATTAAATGTTGATATTGATAAATTAATTGATGTCACATTTTAAATTAAAAAAATATTTTTATAATAATGAAGCTAAAAAATAATATTACATTAACTTAGAATTTAATATTTTTTAAAAGGTTAATAATTAAATTTAAATTTTAAAATTTTAAAATAAAATTATAAACACTAAATTTAACTTTTAAAAAATAAAGTGATTTATGGTATATTTTAACCTTTTTTCCTCACTTTTTCGCATGTGACAACTGAGTTGATATGGTGGCTAAATTAGTCATATATGCCATTTTTTTAATTGGCTAAATAGGTTGTTTTTTTGAAGAATTAGAGAAATAAATCGATTTTGAAGAGAAAGATGAAAAGCGCATCTAGTTATGCGTGTTTTCTGCCCAGTTAACAAAAAAGCTCGACCCAACTGAGCGAGCTTTCTTCACAATTGTCGAGAAAGCTCGTCTAGTTGGAGGAGCTTTTACTGACATGTCAAAGAAAACGCGTCTAGTCGAACGCGCTTTCTTTGGAATTTAAAAAAGATGGTTCTAGTTAGACGCGTTTTTCTGACATATCAGCCTGAACGCTCTTTCACATTATCTTTTCAAAATTGGACTATTTTCTTAAATCTTAAAAAAAAGGAACACATATACACAAATTATCCTGAAATGGCTTTTAAACATTCATCACAAAAAAGGCTACGAATAATGGTGAGCTCTTTATACTATAATTTCAATCCACCTAGCAAACATTGCGTATCAATGCAGCAGCGTCGATTCCCCCATCTTCCCAATTTCCATTTAGCTTTGCTTTACCTACAAGCTATGTTCTTTTATGGCATATTCATTTTCCTTATATTTTCAATATGCCATGGCGAGGAACCCTTCTTGCATGCGTATTCAGTGCTATAGGCAATATGGAAGAACAGATCGATTCGGTGGGGAAAGCTTTCGTCGACCATTACTACCATCTCTTCGATAACGATCGGCCGGCGATGTCTTCCCTTTACCAGCCGACTTCCATGTTGACGTTCGAGGGACAGAAATTACAAGGGGTCGAGGACATCATTACTAAGCTTACGCAGTTGCCTTTCGATCGATGCCGACATGTGATCAGCACCGTCGATTCGCAACCGGCTTCTGTTACTGGTGGCATTGTTGTTTTCGTCAGCGGTAGTCTACAATTGTCCGGCGAAAACCATCCTCTACAGTTCAGCCAGGTACGTTGCTATTTCTTTGCTCAAATGTTTTGGTCTAATCATGGTTACAGTCCCTGTTTCCTTCTTCCTTTAATTTCAGTAATTTAATTATGATTTAATAATTAAAAGTTCTCAAATGATTTTCATTAAATTGGATTATGTATAATTTTTAAAATTAAAAAAAATTGTTCTTAGGACCCATACAAAACCACATGGAAGCCATAGAAGCAAAAAAAGGAACATCGATTTTTATTCTACTTTTATGAAATAATGTTAAAGAATCTTATAATCTCAGATTCTAAATTCAAAACCTTGGAAGTCTCTATCCAACATTTTTATTTACTTATTCGTCCTTCACATGTATAATATTAGCATTGCACTAGTAAATTTCTTTTATTTTAAAAATGCCACGTAATTGAATGGTAGCGAAACTAAAATCGTTGATTAAAAGTAGAAGACAAAAAATAAGTCAAATGTACCAAAGAGTACAAGGAGTGGAAGCACAATTACATCCAACTGTTTTACTTCTCACACGTAGGTTAAATAATTTAATATAATTGTTGCGTAAAATATTTTAAAAACTTAAATATAATATTAAATTATATTTAAAAATTTTACTGTAATGATACATAAGTTATAAATTAATCTAATTTTTATATACTTTAAAGTTTTAAATAGTTAATATGAATAGGAGTATTTGAAAATTATTTTTGCTTCAAAAAGCAAAAAATTAAAAGTACTTAAATCCTAGCTTAACGTTTTCCACCACAAATTTTGACCCCAAAAGCCAGAATATTGTTGTTGCGGTAGAAAATTACTTTTTAACTTCTCAAACGCAATGAAAACGAGAACTTAATAACATTAGTTACTTAATTTCTGACGTGATTACAATTATATGTATTGCAGATGTTTCATTTAAGTCCCACACCTCAAGGAAACTTCTTCGTGCTCAATGATATATTCCGCCTTAATTATTAATCTTTATATTACATATGGATCCATCATCTCTGCTGTAAACTTATGTTCTTGAATAAAATGAAAACTAAAGTTTTCTTGCCCCGCATTTCGTTTATTTTTTTTTTATTAAATCGTATTATATAAATTTTGATATTGATCTGAGTAGTCCAATTCGACTTTGTCCCAATTTTATCAAAGTTAATAAATGATAACTATAATAATCTTCATTCATGGCATTATCAATTATTTCGCATATTATATCCCCTTTATTGCTTTAACATCAAAGCTCACTTACTCTCATACTCGAGTTGGATGAGTTCGGATTATTGACTTTTTATTATTAAATTAATTAGATCGAATTGAGTTTAAGTCTGAATTTCTGTTAAAATACTCTATGGGCTACGGGTTTTTTTGCAGATGGATAGATGGGCCTCAAATCAGTTGTAATAAACTCATATTTGGACTGGTTGTGAATAGGCAAGTGAAATCGGCAGCTACTCAGACTGCAACTCAATTAAATTTAAAATCGAGTTAAAATGGACTTTTAAATCGGAAGTAAAGCTTTTTTGGTTGTTTTTATTAAAGATGTTATATCTTGAAATCTTTACTTAAGGGGGCATCGAGCTTTTTTCACTCAACTCAACAGACGTTGATAGAAGTGTAAATGAGACATCAATATTCGCAAATTATTCGAGTTTGACTCAAAGAAAGTTCGAATTTAATTGGACGATTATCTAGCTGAGCTAAAACTATTGGCTAAATTGAATTGAAGCACCACGATGCTTGATCGAATGGCTCGCGATCCTAATCGAGCTTTTCATTTTCATATATTTTTATATTATGCAAAAAGATCTTAAATACGAACGAATTAACTTCGATTAAGCCTCATGATAAGCTCAATCTCAAACTAATTATAAAATCTTGAATTTTGAGTCAAACTTGAGCTAGATAATAATAATAAGACGAGGAAGACGACTTGTGTTTCATTCAAAGAGACAGCTGCCCAAAACATGGCTGCAACAATCAACAATTCTCACCATAACCAACCTAATCAGCTATTAATTTCCAAATAGCTGTATTCGATTGCAACATGATTTGGTCACAATCAATTTATGATATTATAAAAATAAATCCCCAAAGAATTTCAAATTGGTCCATAGTTGATGAAAATGATATCTATGTTTAGGCTATTTTAATTACCAAATAATATGAAATGATTCTTTGATGTTTTTGACTTTTTTGATAGTTTCTTTCCTCTATTGGGACCATCCTTGAAATATTACCATATTTGTGTAAGGTGAAAATCCAACGCCTTTCTATCTTTAGTCCTTTTATTTATTTGATATTTTGTAGGGTAGATTTTAAATTAATCCTCAAAGCATGTTTTTTTCTATAATTAGGCTTTCTTTGCCATTTATTCGTTGGTTTGAACATTAAAAATGTACGTATACATATCTTTATAATTTGATGTACTTGTTTTAAAAGTGTTTCATGTCAATAGGCGAGAAGACAAGAATTGTGTGATGAGGGGTCAAAATAGAAGTAAAAAAATTTTGTAGGGCCAAAAATGCAAATTTTCATTTCATCAAGAAACTAGAAAGGTTTAAATTAAATTATTAATACTTGAGAGGGGTTAAGATTGGAATTATACCATCAACCAAGGGGGTAGCAAAGTAGGGGTACACTAGTGCTTGCAAGCTTCTGAAATTCAACTCGAAAAATACTCAAACTCGATTAGTAATTATCAAGCTAAACTCAAGAAGTTTGAGTTATTAATCAAGTACTCGAATTTGAGTTTAACAATACTCAATTCAAGCAATTCGTGAACCTTATCAAACTTTTCGTTTTAAAATATATTTAAAATATTTTTATATTATTAATTACGAATTATTTTTAAATTTGAAGCATTAATTTATAAAAGCTTAACCGAGTCGAGCTTGAGTAGCTCAATTATATCTCATCTCGAGTTTAAATATAGATGTATGATTGAGCTCGAGCCAAGCATCAAGCTCCGAAAATTCGAGTTGAGACCAAACTCGAACTTGCCAAAATTCAAGCTTGGCTGGATTACACCCTTGTACCTAATCCCCTACTTATCTTTGCATGTAAAATCCGACCCTGAAATGGACAAAAAACACATAATTGATATAATACTAATATTTTGATAATTTAATTAAAAATATATTTTTTATTTAGGGATGAATTTAAAATCTAAACTTGGTATAATCAATTCACAAAATTACGTCATAGTTAACAAGAAATCTTCAAAACTTTAATGAACTGAGGTCAAATATAATTCTTTTCTGTCTCTCTCCCATATCTGCAGGAATTTTTGCTCTCATTTATCATTTTTCTCTTATTGGAAAGGGATAAGGATAAGGATGACATTAATCAGAGTTTCATGTAATCTCATTCTATTACCTGAGTTGTCGTAGTTGCCTTAAAAAACACATAATCAAAAGCCTGAGTTCCCCATTTTACTCGATTCTCTCTAGTTTTCAATCTCGTCTTTCAAAACCCATTTATCTCACCTTTCACAGCTTCTCATTTGTTCTTCATTTCATGGTCTTCATTCATTTTCTTTTAAAAAGGATAATTGATCTCTATCTGTTTGAGTTTTTTCCTCTTAGACCTTTCCTTCTTTGCATCTTTTTGCCCATTCATCAATACCATTAGTCAACAACATGAACAATGGAACCTTGCTTCAATGCTTGGAGGAGATTAAGGAATAGTTGCTTCTCTCTTGAATCTTGTAGCTATCATCAACGTGCTCTATAGGTAAATTCTTATATCACTCGATTAATACCAAGCTTTGTTTCACGGGCAATAATAATATAGTTCCCTCAGTCGCATGTATTTTATTCATTGGATATGCAGCAACTTTTTGGCTTTTTTCTAATGTTTTTGAAGTGTTTTTTGTGATCTGAATTGCAACTATTTTCCCACCAGGCAAAAACATAATCTCTCACATTTATTTGGAAACTGCTGTTCCATTGTGTTCTTAGTCCATTATCATGTCTACCAAGTCCAAGATCAAAGGGATCTACAAAAGTTTCAAATACATTTCTCAACTCTGTGGTAACTCCCTTTTCATAGACAGTACTTCTGTATGTATGTACGTATTTATTTGAGCATGTTCTCTGGTATTATTGCTTTGCAACTAAGGTAGGAAAAGGGTTTTTTTTTTTTGCTGTAGTTGTGAAGGAGAGAGAGATGGAAATTGGGTACCCCACAGATGTTAAACATGTAGCACATATTGGCTTGGATGGCCCTCCTGGCAGTGGCACTGCACCAAGTTGGGTATGTTTTTTCTAAATATTTTGCATTACTTTTACATACATTTGGATATTCAAATACTACTATCATTGTAGGCCAAAGTGGTGCGTGTTGTGTTTTATCTCTTAAATTGTTGCCTTGGCCTGGATCCCTTGTTTGCAGATGAATGAATTCAAGACAGTCCCTGATTTCACAACAACATCAATAGGTACAAGTTTCCTGTTTCAACATGGTTCAAGTTACCTTATATTTTGTGTGTATAGTTATGTGTGCACGTTGCTAACAAGATATTGGTCCGGTGACAATAATTTAAGTGTGTTCAAGCTTGTGTTATTCTCTTTCCCCTTGAAACGAAAACGAAAAGTGAAATTTGTAGTAAACTTAAGAGGTAAAGGCCTTTCACCTTACACTCAAATATAATTAATATATATGTATGCTTGCACGTTTAGATGTAAATAAATAATAGAAATACAGAGAATAGTAGGCAAAAAGTCAAGGTTATATCATGTGCGTAGTTTCATAATGAGACAACAGTAAAAACAAAGACCTTTTTTCAAAGATCATGGGATTTTTTTTAAATGTCTTAGATGCTAAGTTTGAATGATATGAAGAAAGTTTTTTAGATTATTTGCTCCCAATAGGAAGAGTTTTGGCTCTTTTGTCACGAGACAAAACTTTCATCTCAAGGGGAATCTATATAGGCTTACCTTGTCCTAATCATAGATCATTTCTCTCGTCCCTTGCAATAACTTTACTCTCGTTTTTCATAAGTCGGATTTTGGTTTTGATCCCTTTCCTGTGATCAAATGTGGGATTGAGTCCCTATACTTTTAATTTAACTATTCCAGTACAATTGTCACTTGGATATTTCTTAACTACACCCTTTCCAATGCAAAAGAAATTCATGTCAGCACGATGACTAAATCTAAATTTGAGCGTAGTAGAGAGATCGAAACCATAAGTTGGACCTTTTTTTTGTCACATTCCTCTTCTTTTTAACTATGATCTCAATATGTTATGACAGATTTTGGACAATCCATGGGATCCCAACCTGCAATAGAGATGATAAGGAACCTATCAGCCAAGGACATGCCAAATGTTGCCAAGAAACAAAAATGGAAAAAGAAGAGCAGTTCGTCAAAATCTTCAGTAAAGGCTACAAACACTCAACTGGGTTCATCAACAGACTTTGAAGCTTAGAAAATCATCATCATGCAACATTGTGGATTTTTATTTTCAAACAACTGATTCAAGGTATATTCATGGAGATAACAGAGTAAGCTGTAGGAACTTAAAAAGCAAATGCTTGTGTAAATTAGGATTTTCACATGTTGACTTAATGAGCGTAAGGAATGATTATGGTCCAAAAAGGGTATGAAGATATTTTGGCTTAGGGAATAAAATTTTATTAATATCCAATTTTTTGTTTGTTTTAGTTTCTTAAAGGCCCCATTCCTCAGCTGATAATAGCAGAGATCATGGTGGAAACCCAATAATAAAAGAGGCTCTTTAAAGCCCATTTTTTATTGGTGGTGGCATGCATTCATGACTAATAAAATGAGTGAAATTTTTATTTAGGTGGATGTTTTTTTAAGTAAAATTTGGGATTTGAGTATCGTAGACCCAGCAAATATTGTTGAGAGAACTTGTCCTGAAGTGAAGTAGGAATAGTGTAATGGGAAGCCGAGATAAAATAAAAAATTCCGAGCATTTAAGCTAAAAAAAAAAATTATATTAGAAGGACTTAGATTAAAATTTTCAACTTTTCAAAAAAAAGCTTTAAAATGCAATTTTTTTTATTTAATAAAGAGGTATTATTGGTATTTGATTAAATTATTAATATTTGAGAGAGATTAAAGTCGAATTGTAATATTTAACCAAAGAGACCAAAGCCTCTGCATGCTCTAGAGGTATACACTAGACGGGCTCGGTTTATATTTGCATTAACTCTAATTCAAATTTCAACAATTTTTAAATATTAAAATCTCTTAATCTGATTCAAATCCTCATAAATATAATAAATTTTTTTATTTTATTACTCGTACTTCTATTATAGGAAAATATTGTATTAACATGTTTTCATATTTTGACTATCAAGAACAAATTTTTATTTTTATTTACTGGATGTGTTTTTCAATTTCTAAAAATAATGAAAACTTATTTTTTTTTAAAGAAAATGAAATAAGAAATTATTTCCAAAAATTAGACGGAGTTGAACATTTTCATAGATTTTTAATTCTTAAATTGGTTTTGAGTTTTCATTGTTTTTTGAATTTATTTTAGCAATTGAAGATTATTTTGATTTTTTCTAAATGGATCAATTTATTCATTTCTAAAATTGATTAGGACCCAAATATACTATTTATATCAATTTATTGCTAATTTTTCAGATATCCGTATTGTAAAAATTCAATTTAACTCGAACTGAATAACCTATCCTTTTATTTTCATCAGCGGCAAAAAAAGTTTATTGTCGTATATAATTGTTATGTAATGTCACTTCTTGCATGCCTAAAAATGAATATTAAATAATTACAAATCCTGGATCCATTATTTGTCCAAAACAAACAAAAAAAATCTCAGTATGAACAATTAGACAAACAAAGAAAACAAGTGAATGAACAAAAAAAGAAAAGAAAAACTTATACATATTAGAATATTGAAGGAATGAAAGGACATTTTAGTTAACGCCAAAGCAAATAATTTGGTTGAAATGTTTTAAACCTATCATTAATGATGATTAACAATATTATAACCGAACAACCTATTTATTTGCTCTTCTACATCTTCCTTTTTATGTGCATCTCTTTCTCTTTTTACTACCAAAATTCATTTTGTATAATTAATATATGACGGGAATCAATCCGTATAAACAACGAGATAATAAAAGTGGGGAAAGACGAACACGAATATTTTATGTGAAAAACCCTCAAAGAGGGAAAAATCATGGGCAAATGAAGCATTGGTTTTCCACTAAATGAGTAAATAAATGAGATTACAATATAGAGAAAATTAACCTAAATGTACTAAACATACATTACACAAAAACTCCGAACATAAGGCTCAAAATCTAAAAGAGCAAACCGGTAAACAAAATCCTAAATCTCATAGAGTACTCACAAAAAGAGTATATAAAATATTATCCATAATTACTACGAAACTCTCACAATAACCCATATGCAACTACATCTTGTCTCCCCCAAAGAAAAACTTTTTTTTTTTTTTTTTCTGATTAGTATCTCAAAACAATGATACAAGGTCCCTTTAAATAGATTAAGATTAGAGTTCTAATCAGACTAAAATACCTTTAGAATAATTGGAATTTAACTAGGAGAAAAATACAAGGCACACCTCCACAATATATTTTCATGAATAAAACCATAGTATGATAGGCAAAAATCATTTCTTTATGTGAAATGATTGATAAGGATGACAATAGGGAGATGTGATTTGAATTCAATTGAACTCGATTTAAAATTAAATATTAATTTATTTAGTTCAAATTCAATCTGAAAAATTAAAATTATACTCGATTAGATTCTGATCCAATGTATTTTTATTTTTATTTTTTATCAAATTAAAATAATTATTTATTATTTTTAATGATGCTATTAATTTTTAATTAAAGTGTTATCAAATCTTTTAAAAATTAAAAAAAATTAACTTAAAAGGATATTTTTAATAATTTTGAGACGGACCATCCAGATTTGATCTAAATTCGACTTCCACTTGAACATGAAAATTTCAGACACAACATTTTTATTTTGGACAACTTCAGACACTACAATTAATAGATGATTTGAGAGGAATGGGTAAGAGAAAAATGTAGTGAGGGTCACTTAGGAACATTTATACATGAAAGAGGATAATATTTAGTCATATTGTACATAAGTTGGTAGGTTACATAATAATATAAAGTTGTCACATGTTAAAAGTAATTAAGTGTATTCATTACAGATGATTGAGTCTTAATTCGTTTGGTATAGATGTTGCTGTCAAAATATGAAGAGTTCAATATTTACGAAAATTTATATAAAAATAACAAGTCAAAAACATGAATTTAAAAAAAAAATTATTTAAAATATGGACTCAACTTCAATTTCAATTTTTAAAACACGAGCCTTACTCAATTCTTTTCCATCCACATTATTTTATAAGCATTTAAAAAAAGCTTAATATACTATTTGGTATCTGAATTTGATATTTTTCCTAATTTGGTATCTAAATTTTTTTAAAATTCAATTTGATACTTAAATTTATTAAATACTATAAAAATTACGCAAAACAATAAAGGTATTGAAAATTTTTTTGTTTTGTTTTTTTAATATACTAGTGTGATTACATGGTAGCATCTGTTCATACTTTCTTAAAAACCTTTTGACAACGCACACACCTTGCACACATAGGAAAATGATTAGGTACCAAATTAGGAAAATGAGTCAAGTTCAAGTACCAAATTGGATCCCAAAAAGTTTAATTACCAACTTTAAAAAAAAGTGTCAAGTTTAGGTATTAAATTAGGAAAAAATGTTAAGTGTAGGTACCAAATATTATATTAAGCCAGAGAAACCTTATCCATCATTTATCATGCAATTTTTTTGAGGAAAAAAAAAACCACTTCATTAACTTTTCTAAAATATTTTTAAAAAAATTTCAAAATCATACATGCGCTTTGATTTAATATTACAAATTGATACGTAAATTTTGATTTGAAGCAATTACACACATAAAATTTTAATTTTGAATCAATATTATACATTCAAATAAATACATATATTTATTTTTGTAACATCCGTGGTTTGAACCAGATTTGGAACAGGGATAAAATAGAATTGAGAATTAGAAATATTTAGTTGAAGTAAAGAAGGTTAGAAAAATTTAAGGATTAAATAGTAAATGAGAGAAAATATGGGGGACTAAATAGCGAATTATCCAAATTAAATTTTGAGTCATCATGAGAATTAGGTTGATTGAGGAGGGGCAAAAGAGTAATTTGGTGGAAGATAATTTTAGAGGCAAAGTTTTGGGCTAAAGTATAAAGTTGGAAGGCCCAAGGACTAAAAGTGCAATTTTACCATTTTTCTTAAGTGAGATATTTTAAGTAAAAATTCTAGAGAATTTGAGAGAAGAAAAAGTGAAAATATCATATTTTTCATTAAGTAGCCGTCCATGCCCTTTTCTTCTATTTTCAACTTTTACTTTTATTCCAAATAGGTCCTTTCATCATTTTTAAGCTTTCCAAACTCCAAAACCTTCCATTTTCTTTGGAATTTCAGAAATAAAACCATAAAAGAGAGTTAGTAGACACCTCAAATCTCATATATAGTTACTTTTGGGGTGTTAGAGAGATAAAGGACTAAATTGAGAAAATTTGAATTCAAGGGTTAAAGTAAGAAATGGTTAAATTCTCATGATATACATGTATTTTACTGTTATTTAGCATGAAAATTATTGAATTATAGCTTATAGCTTATATGTGTTTATGTGAAATTGAAGAAAAAGAGAAGAGAGGCAAGGATCAAATTGAAGACAAAGGAAAAGAATAAAGCAAGGGGTAAAAGAGAGGAAATTCATCCTTTTTGTTGTAAAGTACTACAAGAATTTTAGTTTATAGTCTATTCTCCATAATATATTTGAATTGTTAGCATGTAAATTGTTGTTTAATTATGTGTTATAAAGATGATTAAATGAGGTTAGTGTAGTGAAACATGAGAAAGAAAATGTTTTCATTAAAACAGATTGGACAGAATCAGAGGACTAACTTCAAAAATTCACCAAAAATTGTATATAAATATTTTAGGGTCGAATTATATATTTAATTAAAACTTATTGAGTTTAGTTTCATATGGAAGAAACGGTGATAGAAATGGATCTGTATATTCTGAGATATACTAGTTTTTGTGTAACAAGGCCAGAGTAGGTTCGAGTTCCTCTGTTCTGACTTTGAAAAATCATATAAAAATGTAGAAAAATCATTAGAGGCTGAAATTTAAATGGATAAATCCTTAATGAGTCTATTTTCAAAAGAAACAGACGGGAACATCATTTGATCTCTGTAATAAAAGGTAGATAATTTTTAGTGAAAAAAGGTCGAAATTGTCAGGTAGCAGGGGAGGGATGAATTGAAAGAATTTACTGTACAAATTGGCTAAATTAAAAATTTTGGAAATTTTATGGTAAAAATATGATTGAGTCTAGTTTCAGAAACATCAAGCGGATTATAATTTTGAATTTTTTAGCTCAAGATATAAATAATTTAATGACTGTGATGCAAGTGGACAACTTTGAAAATTAATGTGAAAATAAGAGTTAAGAGGTATATGATGATTATGTATATGTGAATAGAAATGTAAATGTGATATGTGAAATGATGAATATGAGAAATTATGCCCATGTAGACTAGTTAGAACCGTTGTGATAATAGTGGCATGCCATTAAGGAACACTAGTGCGCTTTCTGTTTAGCATGTTTCGTGCCCTCTGTTTAGTACTGTGTGTGTCCTCTGTTATTAGCAGTTCGTGTGCCCTCTGATTAGCACTTTGTATGCCCTCTGTTACCCAGCATTTATGTGCTCTCTATTAAGTACTTCGGTATTTTCTGTTAGTTCCGTTTATCCAATAAGTTCTATAATAGTCTACAAAGGGCCAAATTGTGAAAAGTGACAAAATTGTGAAATTAGCCAATGTGGTAAGTTATATTATTCATGTGAGTAATGCAAGTGAATTGTGAATGAAAACGTTTAAATATTTATTTATTATCTTTTGTAGTACTTACTAAGCCTTCACCGGCTTAACGCGTAGGTACAAAGGTTACAAGAAGTTAAGATCGAGCTTGGGACCTCTCATCACATCATACCATCATTGGTGCTCAAGTTTAGGTACTTTACTTTTGATAAAAAATGACATGTACAATGGTTCGTATATGCATCCTTAGTAGATGTTATTAAATGATATTTTGACCCAAAAAACTTAGAAATGAATTATTAAATGAAACATTTTTTGTTACTCGATTTTTTTTTCTGTACCAAACCTTAATGTAATGCTTCTATACCAAATTTATATACGGGAATTGGGTATAACGGTGTTACAATTTTTATAATAAGTAAATAAAATCATTTGTGTACCCAATATGTAAACTAAAAACGGTGCTATATTGACAATTATGTTAGTAATTTATAAAAGTTGAATCAAATCAAAATTTAATATATAAAACTGCATAAAATTAAAATCCATAGCTATACACATTGGACTAAAGTTTAAATGCAATTTTAAGATTTATCTCAAAATTTTAAATTTTATTTATTTATTTTCACTCACAGAAACACTAATATTGGTCTTAATTTGGTAAGCAGTTAAAATAATCTAGGTTTATATTTCTAAAATCTCATTATTTTGGTAAGAAAATCATTATATTTAAGCAAATTTGGTAATTTTATTTATTTAAGACACGTTGTTTAGATATAGGATTTTCTTTCTCTATGTGTATGGGGAAAAGTGAGATTAACCTTTTGATAATTAAACAAACAAGTGATTAATTATTAGTGGATATGCAGAAGTAATTAATTTTTACCTAATTAATTCTTTTGGTAAATATATTTAATTTTATGAAATATTTATGCATTTATTAATGAATAAAACGAGTAGACCTAAAATTCTAGATTATTAAATTGCCTATCTAATTTATTTATTCTGCTAATTATGAAAAAAAAACCATCAATATTGAAGAATTGACGGTGAAAGTAGGTGAAAGCCATGGAGTCAAAGAACCATCATTCACTGGGCCAATAAAAAAAATCAATTTGGTTTTTAATTAAGGTTTATTAATTTTGGTTCAAGTCGCTCTCTTTTTTCACAAATTTAAAAATTAAAATTATTTAATTTTTATTTAATTTATATTTAGTTAATATAAATATTTTATACTTGATAGTGAAAATGTTATGTTGTAAGAATTAGACAAATGGTTGGGTTAATCAGATTCTTTATAAATAAAAAAAAAAAATAGTCGGATTTCTATGGTTGAACATACAATAATAGAAACATGAATATTTATTTTATAAATTTAAAAAAACAAAATTAAATATTTAAATTAATTTAAATTCAAACGGTTTTTAATCACTTCGATGGATTTTTTTAACGATTGACTAATTTTTTTTATCAATTCAATCTTTTTTCTTATTTTCTATATCAATTGAATCCATTAAATAATTTCTTTATGCTTTAATCAATTAATTCGATCTCATTTTCACAACTATATATAAATAACTTGAAATAATCTATTTATCTATCTATCTATCTATCTATATATAACTATTTTTTTTAAAAACAATGAATTATTTCAATTCAATTATTTTTATATTCTATTTAATTTTGGTTCGAATTAAAAAACATAAAAATGATTATAATTTTTTTAAAATTAATTCGAATCAAATTATTATTAATTATTATTACATTCTAATTATTTATTTAAATAAAATCGAATTAATTGATATACATGAGTAAATCATATTTTTAATTATTTTTTAATAATTTATTTAATTGAATAACACTAATAGAAGTGAAATTTAAACAAAGAAAGGGGGAAAAGCTGCCCCCCTTCTCTTTCTCTCTCACAATTACACTTAACTTTCACCCTCCATAAATGCCATTGCACCCTCTGCAATAACTCTAATAGCTACCATATACACCCTTTTCTCTCCTCTTCCCCTCATTTCCCCCCCTTTATTACCTTTCCTTCGTTCTTCGTTCATCTCCTCCATGCTTAACCCCCCCAATAGCTGGTTTCTCAGTTGGCCCTAAACTTAAAAAACCGCCATTCTAAACAAACCTCAGAAAACACCAATGTTCATGCATCTTATACAGATGTGCCAGCAACTTGTTTTTTTGTCTTTTTTAAAAGAAATTTATCCGTTATTCTAGTACAAAATGGGGTTTCGATGCAATACATATTGGCATAAGCTTTAGTTGTGCGTTACAAAGTTGGATTATCGTAGGTATTCTCAAAATTCGTGCTTTCAACACTGTGTCAACTCAGTTACTTTAGTCGAGTCATATCTGCACGTAGTAAAATCCAAAGATTTGTTTTTGGTTACACAAAAACCTCCACAGTCCTTCCATTTCTGTTGCAACTTGTAACAATCCCATTGGCTTTCCTCGCTTACAAAAGAACCCAAATTCCTTCATTGATAGGCACTTCAAAGCAAAGCAAGAGAATTCCATTTGCTAAATGTTCTTTTCAGTCATCTCCTTTGTCTAAAGGTAATGTTCTTTACTGTTTTTCACTCATTTTTTACTGCTTTTCTCTTTATCTTTGACTTAAGATTCGATTATATATATATATATATATATATATCCATGGTGTTTAAGTTTATGTTTCTCTTGTAGAACAGAAAAGAAAGAAACCAGATAGCTTTGGTGGTTGGCTATATTTGTAGCCATGTTCAACTCGGACTCATATGAAAATCCTAACATGTTCGATATGTTCCAAAGGCCGTCTGATAGTGACCAGACGGATAGGAACAGGGACGATGATAATACCGATAGAAAATCAGGTACTGAAGTAGATGCACCATCTGCTGATGATGATAATCAAGATCCTGCTCCTAGTGGACCTAGCCGTCGTCGTGGAAAAAGGAAGCGTTACCACCGTCATACTCAGCGACAAATCCAAGAAATGGAAGCGTATGTCTCTTCTTCTTTTTTATGCCTTGTTGTTTAATTGGACATGAAAGTGATAAGATTCTTAAGTTTTTTTTTTTTTTTTGTCAGGTTGTTCAAAGAGTGTCCTCATCCAGATGATAAGCAAAGGAAACAACTCAGTCGTGAGTTAGGCTTAGACCCACTGCAAGTCAAGTTTTGGTTCCAAAACAAGCGTACCCAACTCAAGGTATATATACATATATATAGATAGATAGAAAGATTTCTCATACATATGTGCTTAAAGTATGTTTATATGCAAAATGACAGGCTCAAACTGAACGCCATGAAAATGGTTTGTTAAAGACTGAGAATGAAAAGCTTCGTGCTGAGAACCTTAGGTACAAGGAAGCTCTTAACAACACCTCATGCCCCACCTGTGGTGGACCTGCTGCTCTTGGAGAGATGTCATTTGAAGAACAACATTTGAGACTCGAAAATGCTCGGTTAAGAGAAGAGGTTCTTGAAAAAACAAACGTTAAAATTATATAACACTTGTAATTGTAATCTCTTGTTATTACTTTGATGCTGGATATATTTTTATTGTTGTTGCAGATTGAAAGGATAACTGGAGTGGCAGCAAAATATGTTGGCAAGCCTATAGGCCCTTCGTTTTCTCTCTTTGCTGATAGAGCGCCTATCGGTTTTGGAACCCAACCAGGGTTTCTAGGAGAGTATGGTGGTCGTCTTGGTGAGGTTTTAAGGCCACTCTCTGTGACTAATGAAGCTGATAAGCCTTTGATTGTTGAGCTTGCAGTTACAGCAATGGAGGAACTAATGAGAATGGCTCAATCTGGTGAACCATTGTGGGTTACTGATGAGAATTCAAATGATGTGTTGAATGAAGATGAATACTTGAGAATTTTCCCTAGGGGTATTGGATCAAGACCATTTAGGAATTTGGGGTTCAGATCTGAAGCTTCAAGGCAATCTGCTGTTATTATTATGAACCCTGTTAACCTAGTTGAGATTCTCATGGATGTGGTATGATTTTTTTCTCTTTTTCTTTATTGATATAAAATATTTAGCTAATTTTGGTCGCCCCCAAATTATTTTTTCTGATTTTTTGGTTTTTCTTTTCCAGAATCAATGGTCTAGGGTGTTTTGTGGTATTGTTTCAACGGCTATGACTTTAGATGTTCTATCAACTGGTGTAGCGGGAAACTACAATGGAGCCTTGCAAGTGGTAACTATTAACTATATACTATACCTTCAATGATAGTAATTGTAACAATCCCAACTCGATCTTGTCGTGTCTTCTCTTGTCATGTCGTGTTGTGACATAAAATGATTAGTCAATTAATGTTTATTTCACATACATTCACTTGTGTGCGACGACATAAGTCTTCACATATATCGATCCTGTTGTGTCGTGTTGTGACATAGAATAATTAGTCAGTTAAATTCAATGTGCATTCATTTGCGTGTGACGACATAAGTTTTCACATATACCGATCTTGTTGTGTTGTGTTGTGACATAAAATAATTAGTCAATTAATGTTTACTCTATGCACATTTATTTGTGTGTGATGACGTAAGTCTTCACATATATGGCCTAAGATCGTACATTTTTCAGATGACAGCTGAGTTTCAACTCCCTTCACCATTCATACCTACTCGGGAGAACTATTTCGCTAGGTACTGTAAGCGACACCATGACGGTATTTGGGCGGTGGTCGATGTTTCATTGGATAATTTACGCCATGCTCCGTTAACCAGTTGTAGAAGACTACCCTCAGGTTGTTTGGTCCAAGAATTACCAAATGGATACTCAAAGGTATAATAAGTTTAACTCTTTAATTTCACATTAATCCCTGTATACACCAAACAAAATCTATTCATTCAATGATATATATGTGTATGTATATACTTACAGGTTATATGGGTGGAACATGTTGAAGTGGATGATAGAGGTGTCACTGACATGTTCAAAACATTAGTGAATACTAGTTTAGCTTTTGGGGCTAAACGATGGGTGGGTACATTAGATCGACAATGTGAACGTCTTGCAAGTGCAATGGCTAATAACATTCCAGCAGGGGATCAAGGCGGTAATATATATATATATATAATCAATGCCATTGTAGTAGCATACTTCATGTTCTTTGTTAATTGTTATCATGTAGTACCATTTCAATTATTGCTGTTCTGCCAGCTTTAAATGGCTCTGATGAAAGGAAAAGTATCCTGAAATTGGCTGAAAGGATGGTGAATAGCTTTTGTACCGGTGTCGGCGCTTCGACCGCTCATGCTTGGACGACTTTAACGGGATCCGATGAAATTAGGGTCATGACCAGGAAGAGTATTGATGATCCAGGCAGACCTCCCGGTATTGTTCTAAGTGCTGCAACTTCCTTCTGGGTCCCGGTTCCGCCAAGGAAAGCATTCAATGTCCTTCGGTCCGAGAAATTTCGAAGCGAGGTAATTAAAACGAAGATAACCCTAAACTCAAAACTCTAAATATACAGTATTTTTTTATTAACACTTGAATTTTACAGTGGGATATCCTTTCAAATGGTGGTGTTGTTGAAGAAATGGCTCATATAGCTAATGGACGTGATCCAGGCAACTGTGTCACGTTACTTAGGGTTAATGTATGTTCTAATACAACGAAAGTCACATTTTTTTTTTCTTTAATTTCGACATCAATATTCTAACATTTCCAATTTTGTAGAGTGCAAACTCAAGCCAAAGCAACATGTTAATCCTACAAGAGAGCAGCATTGATGCTACAGGGTCCTATGTGATTTATGCCCCGGTCGATTTCGGTGCTATGAACATAGTCTTAACCGGCGGAGACCCTGATTACGTCGCGCTTTTACCTTCTGGTTTCGCGATACTTCCCGACCGTGAAGGACCAAACAAAGGAATAGGGATCTCGGCAATTGGCTCCGGCAGGTCATTCCTTACCCTTGCGTTCCAAATCTTAGTTGATTCGGGTCCGAATTCGAAACTCTCTATGGGATCAGTGAATACTGTGAATAGCCTGATCAAATGCACTGTTGAAAGGATCAGAACTGCGGTCGTGTGTAATGACGCTTGACCGAGCAAACAAAAAATGGTGACTAGCTCAACAGAAGTAATGAAAGTCAAGAACGCACCTTCCATGATCCTTGCAAGGAGAATTTGTTTGGTTCGGGTATTGACTTTCTCGGGAAAAAATGACAATGAGAGCTTTCACCATTTCTTTTCTTTTATGTTTTTATGTTTTGAAGTAGTATTGGGACTCACAGACCACAGTAGCCATTGGCAAACATTTGGTTTCTGCTTTTATGTTTTTGTTATCTTTGAAAATTAATGAATAGCTTTTTTCTAATATATTCTTTTTCTTCCCCGGTTAGAAAATTTTCCCATCTATCCAAACAATGATGCATTAAAATTAAATAGGAATTTTCTTACCTGGAATCATTCATGAGGGCATGAAGTATATAATTGGTAAAATATTTTTGTGAATTTTATGGATTTAGCATTTGTATCCTTAAATTTGAAAAATTATTTTATGGATCATTTTTAATTATTTAATTACATTTAAATAATTTTTCTATTTAATTGACACACAATTTTAATAATTTTTCAACTTTAAATTTTTGATCTTAAACCTAAAATCACAATCCTCGAATCTCAAACCAAAACCCTTAATCATAACCTCGAACTCTAAACCTTAAATCCCCGAACCTTAAATCATAAACCTTAAACTTCGAACTCCAAACTCAAACCCGAACCTAAGCTTTGAACTCTAAACTTCAGCGTACATTGTTCTCTTAAAAAATACAAGTTTAAACTTTAATCTATAAATCTCGACTATATATCATAAAACAAACATAAAAAATATCAAAAAAAAAAAAAAGTACACATAGCAATATATAAAAACAGAATACATCAAGGCACTGTAGAAATTACATATTTAAGTAAAATTTAATATTAGTGTAATTTATCAACAGTTAATATATAGTGACGGTGAAATATTTTCTTCTATTTAACTTCTAACAAAGTGCAGTGAATCGTTCAGAATAATCAATTGATCAATTTTACTTCCATCTGTTTTAGCTATGCAATGAATAATTTTATTAGCATTTCTTTAAATGTGACGAAATTTGACTTCCCAAATTTTGAAATACCAATAATGTATCTTCCTGATTTCATCAATATTAAAATTTTAAAAATATAAACAAATATGTTAAAGTTAAATATAAATCAATAAACTAAATTATGTATTTAAAAAGAGTTGGATCCATATATTTACATACCGGTGAATTTAATATTTGAACCCAATTCGTATAGAAATAATTGATTTTCTTAAATAATCAAAATTTAAATTTAATAATTAAGAGAATATGATATTATTAATAGTAATATTTTTATTTTTATTTTAAATGATATATTTTTTTAAACAAATCATCAGCATGTTCATTTACAAATTAGTTTAGGAACTGTTTTGCTTGCAAATTAATTTTAAAACGGTGTATTTAAAAATGTTGTTTTGTGCATTATTCAAAAATTCATTCAATATCCATATTTAATTTGTTCAAGAAAAAATATTTTAAATTTCATATTTAAAATAATATTTTAAAATAATTTCTTTAAACTTACTCATAAATTAATTTAATATGCAAAATCAATCTTAAACTATTATCATAAATTTATTTTTCAAAATTTATAAATTAAAAAAATGTCAAAAAAATTTTAAAAATTCAAATTGATTCGATTCAAATTAATCCAACCTCAATTCGAGGTTATTAGATTGAAATTTTAGAACCGACAAAGTATTGAGATTAAAATAATTAAATTAGAGAATAAATATTAAATCTACAATTTATGTAGAATATTTATATTTTATTTTATTTCCAAAATAACAAAGTTAGAGTTTTAATGAATGAGCCGATTATTTTACCAAAGTCAGTGTTAATGTGAACGTGAATGTATCTCTTTGGAGTCAACGTCTGACTCTGGTTTGGCGAAAAGAAGATAGGTGTGGTGTACATGAGAAGAACCAGAGCTCCGATGAGTCCTCGTCGGAGAGACATGCCGGCGGTAAATTTGGAATTGGTGACAGTGTAAAAAATGAGGTTTATGATTTGGCAGTTAAAGTGGTGGAAGTTGATTTGACAACCGTGCACACTACAGGAAAACAGTTTTTTAGCGACGCTTTCATAAGCACCGCAAAAAATGCCGCTAAAGATAACGCCGCTATGTTTATGTGAAAAAACGCCGCTATAGAACATGATCTTTAGCGACGTTTGTGAGATCTTTAGTGGCGCTTTTCTCACAAACGCCGCTAAATTATCATATTTTGACACCCCTTTTTAATTTACATAGAACCCAAATTTCAACATTTTTCCTGTAAATTTAAATCCAACCAAAAACTTCAAATCTAAAATGTAAATGATAAACGAAAGAAATATGCATATGATTTAAATTAATAAATAAATGAAAAATATATTTCAAAAGTAGTATTTTGTATATTATTCTCACAATAAGAAAAAAACAAAAGTCTAAGATGGCGGATTCTGTTGAAACATTTTCATCATATTTTGAAGTTGTAGCTGCAGTTCGTCATACTTTCTTGTAGCCTCTACTTCCCTCGGTTCCCTCGCTGTTGCCTCTGCTTCCCTCGGTTCCCTCGCTGCTGCCTCTGCTTCCCTCGGTTCCCTCGCTGCTGCCTCTGCTTTAAGTTGTAGGTGGAGTTCATCATACTAATTTAAATAAATTAGCGGTGCTTATTGGAAAGCGCTGCTAATGATCGATCTTTACCCGATCTTTAGCAGCGCTTGACCCGGCCTTTAGCGGCGCTTGGGGGAAAGCGCCGCAAATGACCCGACCTTTAGCGGCGCTTAGTGTAAAGCGCCGCTATTGCTTTACCTTTTGCGGCGTTTTCTTTCCAAACCCCGCTAATAACTTGTTTTGCTGTAGTGGCATGAGAATGTTGTTGCTGTCGAGAAGGATTATTCCAAGGGTGGTGTGACGAATAAGATGTTTGAACCAGGTGAAGAATACGAAGGGGTTTGTCAAACATTTATGGAGCAAGAGCTGGATTATCGTCAAAGGATGATCGCTGGATCTTCAGTAATTTGTGGGATGGAAGCAGCGTCAAGCCAGGTTTATGTCATTTTCAGAATTATAATAACAAGGTAAAGCCCGAACAACAAATGCGATTAGCGCAACTTGAACTCAGTTTACACTTGAAACTGTGAACACCCCTGATCATCAAGTCATCACATTGGATTCAATGTTGAATGCATTTTGATTTTGATGAAAGGTGAGAGTGCTACGTTTCGATGGCTTTTGCTGTTAACGGTTAGCAAAAAACATTAATACCAAAATTAATTATCTTTAATTTCTTAATTTCAGAATTGATATCAATTAATTTAAGAATAATTAATTTATTTAATATCAAAATTGAAAATTACCTGAAAAGTATTTTTACCTTAAAAAGATGAAAGAAGACAGCCTTGATGCAGTGTACGGCATTCCAATTAATTAGTAAATTTTACTTCTTTCTTGTTTTCTTTTCCAAATTTTACAAATTGCAAAAGAAAATAACTCGGAAAATATTTGATATATTAATAATGGAATTTTTAAACTTTACAAATAAAATGAGAGGATTGAAAAGTGTTTATTTATATGTTTTATAATAAATTTGAGTTGATATTTAATGTTTAAATTAATAAAAAGATTTTAATTATACAATAATAATATTTTAAAATTTTAATTAAAGTATTTTAAAATTTGAATTATGATTTATTTATGATTCTGAAAAATTTTAAAATCTATAAAAACATGAATGATTAGGTTAAACTACCTAATAGGTCGGTGTACCATAGGATGATGAGTACATTAGTTATTTTACTATAAAAGTAAGCATTTTAGTTGTTACACATTTAATTTTTGCGAATCATTGTAAAAATAGATATTAAAGTTATTTTTTTTAAGAAAAAAATAGACTGATTACATTAAAAATCACATAATTAATTCATGTAAAATTAATTCTATCTATCGACAAAAAATTGTGCATCGAAATTGGTGGTTCTTCAAAGGACATCAATCTTGCATCACCATTAGACGCATATTTTGTCATTTGATCTCCAACTTCGTTTTGAAATATCGGAATATGATGAAAACAAACTTTTTAATTCCGATTTAATAACAAATGAATAAGCCGTAGTTCCACCGACTATAATAGTTTCCACTAGAAAGATATTAAAATTATTAATTTATTGTTTTTTTTTTAAATGAATGTAGTATATTAGAATAGTGGTTAATTTTTTTTGTTTGACGTACAATAATGAAAGTTCAAATTCTGTTGATGTCTCTTCCCAATTTATAATGTATCAAAAAATATAAATGTAAAATAAATTAATTTTTATAGTGAGGGAACCATTGAATTAATAATAGGGAGGGTAAAAAATCTAGACAAGGTAAGTTCTAACTTGACTCGATTTTATAGGGTTAGGAAATTTTTGAAATCCAATTTTGGGGTGGGTTTAATTTTTTTTTTCAATTAATTGAGTTGATTTAGAGTCAGATTAAAAAAAAAAAAAAAACCTGTTTCACTCGAGTTTATGTTAATATTTGCTATAGATAATTATACCTAAAAACTAATTAATAAAAATATTTTAAAAAAATAAAAATTGCAACATATTGAATCAAGTCAAAATCGAGTACATTGTTGATCTTTTAAATTAAGTTGGAAACAAATAAATTAATATTTAAATTTGAATTCGATTAGATTCATGTTATGTTGGAGTATATCGAGTTGAAATAGAAACGTAACAAAAACCTCGAAATGGAATGTTGTAAAGTGCCAAACCTTTGTTTTCTCCACCATGAAAGAGTCTTTACAGAATCTCGTAGCTAAGGAGATTTGCTCACTCCTCTTTCCCTCGTGTCCTTTTATTTCTCTTACTGCCTTCTTAGAACATAATATGGACAAGCTCTTCTTCACAGTTTTTTTTCCATAACAGTATACCTAATGATTATGTCAATTTCGGTTTAAATCAATTCGAATTTTAAAAATTTAGAGTCATTTTAATTCCGCACGAGTTTTTATAAATATGTTAAGTAATAGTAACATACAAGCAGCATCTTTGTAACATAGCCATGGATTTGTCTTTGAAGCTCTACATTGGTTTCTTTCTCTTATACATGTTGCCTTTGGAACAAAGCTTGGCTACTAAATCATCTTCGTTTCCTTCCAATTTTTTCTTTGGAACAAGCTCTTCTGCTTATCAGGTTTCGATTTTGTCAGCTGCATTATCATTCGCTGTCCAAACATACCCTTAATTCAAAATAAAATTATAATCAATTTAGATTTAGTACTGAAATACAATTTTCTTTGAACTTTGATAGTATGAAGGTGCTTACTTGGCTGATGGTAAAGGTTTAAACAATTGGGATGTCTATTCCCACAAACCAGGTCAAATTCCCAAATTGATCCTCAATGTTCTACAAAAAATGGAAATGGTGACAATAAGATTGGTGTATTTGCAGGAAATTTGATTGTTGATGGAAGCAATGGAGACATAGCAGTGGACCATTATCATAGGTATTTGGTATGTGCCTACTTACTTCCTTTCCATATTCCCTCATGATTTTCACCATCTGATCCAAAATCATAAGCATATGATGTTTTGTGATACAGGAAGACATTGATCTCATGCATTCCCTTGGTGTCAATAGCTATAGATTCTCCATTTCTTGGGCCAGAATTTTACCAAGTAAGTCCCTTTGAAAACACCCAGTTATGATCTGTTGAAGCTTAAGTGTTTGTATCTAATATTGTATATATGTATACATATAACAGAAGGGAGATTTGGTGAAATCAATGGAGCTGGAATCAAGTTCTACAATAACTTAATTGATGGTCTCCTACTTAAAGGTTTATTTGCCTTTCTTGAATCACTGTTTTTAAGCTTTCTACACATTGGTCCTATGATGTTTTTTCACACTATCTGCAGGGATCGAACCATTTGTAACATTGACCCACATCGATTTTCCTCAAGAACTCCAAGACCGATACGGAAGTTGGCTAAGTCCGGAGTCTCAGTTAACTATCTTGTTCATGTTTTAGGTCTTTCATGGGGCTTAAAATGGCCATTTGACATTAATGGCTTTATTTCCTTGTTTCCAATCACAGGGAGGATTTTGCATACTATGCAGATATATGTTTTAAGTCCTTTGGAGACAGGGTAAAGTATTGGGTCACGTTCAATGAGCCCGATTTCCAAGTCAAGTTTGAGTACCAAACCGGTACTATCCCACCGTCGCGTTGCTCCAAACCGTTCGGGAATTGTACCTGCGGTGATTCGGAAAAGGAGCCCTTTGTAGCAGCCCATAATATCATCCTATCACATATAGCAGCTGTTCATATTTATAGAACCAAATACCAGGTACTAATTATTCACATTGTCATTCATGTTAAAGCCTAGTTAGCAACATATCGGAGTTAAAACCATTTTAAACCGTAGGCGACGCAAGGCGGTAGCATTGGTATTGTCATGGGCTGCTTTTGGTACGAACCAATCAGCAACTCGGTAGCTGATAAGCTTGCAGCCGAAAGAGCACAATCTTTCACTATCAATTGGTATGTTCCTTTCACCATTCTCTTCTTCATTTTCTATACGAACGAGGCCATAGTTTACGAATTAGAGACAGAAATACAGGTTCCTAGACCCGATCATGTTCGGAAGATATCCTCAAGAAATGCAAGACATATTAGGATCTATTTTACCCGAATTTTCAACAACCGAGAAGCAGAAGCTGAACAAAGGGCTCGATTTCATCGGAATCAATCACTACACAAGTTTCTACGTCCGGGATTGCATGTTCACCGCGTGCAAACCAGGAATAGGTACCTCAAAAACGGAAGGATATTGGGCTCAAAGCTCACAGAAAAACGGCATCCACATTGGAGAACCTGTAAGTAACATCAATACATGACATCAACAACTATATCTGAATCTTTTCGATTTTCGATTACACAGACCGAGTTAGCCGGGAAGAATGTTTATCCCCAAGGAATGGAGAAGATTGTAACTTATCTTAAGGACCGATACCATAACGTACCCATGATCATTACCGAAAACGGTAGGCGAGACCAACGATGTCATTTGAACACATACATTTACATAACATGCTCATATAAATGTTCTCCTGTAGGATATGGTGATATGAATAAACCAAATTCCACCACTGAATCACTTTTACACGATATCAAACGAATCAAGTACTTGGCCGGATATCTGGATGCACTATCAACAGCAATCAGGTGAGATTCTATACTTAACCATTAACTGGTTCATTACAAGAACCTGAACAACTTATTGTTTTGTTCCATTGAATGTCACTATCAGGAAAGGAGCAGATGTAAGGGGTTACTTTGTTTGGTCTCTGCTAGACAACTTTGAATGGAATGATGGGTATACGATTCGATACGGACTTCACCATGTCGATTACCTGACGCTTCGGAGAACTCCAAAATCTTCAGCAACTTGGTACAGAAATTTCATCTCGCAGCACATAGTAAAAGACTGAAAAAAAAAACATTACATGTTCTGCAATAATGTTGTGGATTAGACAATATTATGTTATAGGTTCATTTGTAATAAATAAAACCAAGGACTAAAATGAATAAATGATCCTGTCTGGTATATCAGAAGGATATATTTCAATCCTATTTCTTTCTTGCTGTATACCCTAGCAGTTTCCCGATTGAACTGTCAAAGATAAAAATCAGGTTATTTAATTCCTGGTCCTTGTT
The DNA here is from genome assembly GCA_039519145.1 of Kokia cookei. Lineage (NCBI taxonomy): Eukaryota > Viridiplantae > Streptophyta > Magnoliopsida > Malvales > Malvaceae > Kokia > Kokia cookei. Next base: position 44,756,152 of record CM076907.1, read on the forward strand.
TGTTTATTTATTATTATTAGAATATGGGATAAATATAATAATTATACATGAACTTTAATATAACAAGTAATTTAATAAATGAGTTTTAATTTTGTCCAATTATGTATCTTAAATTTTGATTTTGGTTCAAATGTATATATAAAACTTTTATTTTAATTAAATTGTACATTTTTAAATAAATGAATGGATCAATTTATTTTTATATTAAATAAATATAAATATTTGTATGGGTATTATGTAACATAAAATGATGTTTTATTTATTTTGAGAAACATCGAGGCATAAACTTTCATTAACAAGTAAAGTTATAACACCCCACCAAACGATTGGGGAGAAAACCAGCAACAAAAAGTAACCTGCACATAATTAAAGCAAAACACAAAACTAAACAGTAAATTAGATGCCTCGGTTTTCGAAGAAGATGAAACCACCATCGTAGAACACAGATCGTCATTCTCCACAAAGCAAAACCAGTCCACAGCATCGATCATCTCCCTCGCAAGTCACCTGTAGCCGATCTTCATGGAGTACTCCCCTGGGCTTCGATCGTGCTCCACCATGAAAGCAACCTCCGGAAGTACATCCTCAACCCAAAAGTTTTTAGGTTTTAATTTAAAACCTTTAGTCGCGATGACACAGCGTAAAATGATGTTTGTTGTTTATGAAAATTGAATCAAATCAAAATGTTATATATAAAATTGAACAAATTAAAGTTAATGTATAATTTTAAAATTTATCACTTAAAATATTCAATAACATGCGGATTTATTTATACTAATATTAAATCTTTAATTGAGCAGGTGTCATAAATTAATCGAACACTAACGCAATTAATAAAATAAAATAAAATAAAATAACCAAAATCAAATATGTAAAGGAAAATACAACCGGAGATATTTATGTAATTTATTTAAATATAAACTTTCCTTTTTTTAAGAAAAACTTCCTTCAAAAAATATAATAAAAATAAGGGATACTATAATGCAATAGAAATATTAAAGAAAAACTAATTTATGGAACATGCAACATAGATGAAGTTCAAAACATTTTAGTAGGAATTAATTTTATATTATTTTGATTTTGTAAAGGTTATAAATTTTACTATTTATAACATAAATATAATATTAAATATTACAGTACCGAAGATTACCGTTATAGTAATTAATCAAACTTTCACAATTATTTTTAATTTCATAGTAATCAATTTTATTGTCCGTTTAAAAGGATATTAAGACAGTCTCAAAACGTAGATTTAAACGCCTAAAAAAATTGTTTGAAGTCTCAAAAAAAAAAAATTCAAAGAGAAATGTTTTATTTGTGAGGTTTTTTCTAGTGTTTTACTAATAATATATTTTTATATTGTTATTTAAATTTTTGATTAAATTAATGTCACGAATTAATTGGATATTAATTTATTAGGAAATTATCGAAGAATTAAACGTTTAAAAGAAAAGCTATATACTAAAAGGTTATATAGGTAATTTAATCTATTTAAGAAAATAACATAATGATAAATTTAGTTTTCAACATTTTTATTTTTTCAATTTGTGTAACATCCCCACTTTAAAAATATAAATTTATAGTAGAAGTCATTGAATAAAAGTTTTATAAATAAATAGTAGTATAAGAAGTTTTGATCGTTTTTAAAGGAAACTATTAGACATGGAAAAATAGAGAATTATTATTAGGAACATGTGTTTAGTTAAAAAATTCGCGATTGAGTTTAGGGACTAAATTGAATAAGTTAAAAAAATATAGAAACTAAAGTACAAATATTCTATTTTTATTTTGATGGAAGGACCTAATGACAATTTTACCATTACTTAAAAAAAATCAAAGATTTTTATTATTATCATTATTATCAAAAGATATATTAATTAATAATAATATTATAATAAATAATAATATTTTATTATTAATAATATAAAATATAAGAAAAGAAAGACAGAGAACATTGTTCTCAATTCTCATCTTTTCTTTTGCTTTGTTCCATGTTCTCTGTTTCTCTCACAACACGAAAAGGGAGAAAAAAATTTCTTTCAAAATTCAAGCATAAGGTATGGTTTTGTTCAAATTTTTTTATAAATTTTGAATATTTAAAGCTTCAAATTTTTTTATAAATTTTGAATATTTAAAGCTTGTTCTACATATATATATCAATAATTTTATATTTCATCAAGTATTTTGAAAGTTATCAGTAAAGAACATTGATGGAAGCTTATGAAATTTAAGTGAAATAAGTATATTTTCTTGATAGAGAATGATTAGAAGAGGAATTCTAGCTTATTAGAAGTGTGAAAAATAAATGAAATTGGTTGGGAAGTTTATTTGGTTTATTTGGCTATGGTGAAGGGGTAGTAGAGAAAATTGATTATTTTGAGTAATATTGGTGCTAAATGATAGCTTATAAATTACCGAGTACTCCGGTGAAGACGGAATTAAAAATGGATAAAGACGGAATTAAAAATGGATAATCGAGTTGAAAGATATGAGAATTTCGGATTTGGAAGCTTAGTATATTAACTTGATTAATCATGCACATTTATGTTGCTTTTATTAGTTTTAGTATTAAAATGGGTAAATGATATTATTTTGTATTGAATTACTCATATTGTAGTTAAAAACGAAGCGAGCACCTTGAAGGAGAAGAAGTAAAGCGATTAAAATTTCGGTTTGTGCTAATATCTTATTTTCATTACATAAAGCTTTAGAATAATTTGACTATTATGATTAATTATATTATTTTTATTTTTATATTATTTTTATGAGTTTGAATGAATTTAAATTATTTAGTTAATATTTATAAAATTACGATTTGAGATGGAATATGTTTATTTTTTTCAAATGATTAAATTAACAAATTCATGGTTATGATTTTATATCTTTGATCAAGAAAATATTTTATATGTTTTTGAATTGGAAGCCTAATTTTACATTAGGCAAAATATATGATTTGATCATGATATGAGACAAAAAAATGAGAATGATGTGAAAAATAGAATGGAAATGAAACTTAATTTTTACCCCGGTACATTAAGTTAGACTAGATCAAATATAGTTGGCATGCCATAGAATCTTTATATTAGAGGTTTTAGATCTCTCCAATTTCCAGAGGGTCGAGGGAGAAAAGGTTAAATTGGTCGGTTTTTATTATTATTAGCCCCAATTCCCAGAGGGTTATGGGCAGTCCCAATTCCTTGAGGGTCGTGAACTACTCTGATAGCCATCGTTGCCGAACAACTCGGGGTGACGGATTCGTGTATCTGGTTATGAGTTTAAACTTTAGTACGGGGTTTAGATTGAAACAAAAGCAAAAACAAAAGTTAAATATATTTGAATTTCTTTATTGTGTGAATTAAATTGATTATATGATTTTAAATTTGAATAAAAAGCTTATTGCTATTTATTTACTTTTATTAATTAATCTATATTTAATACTTATGTAATAATTTATATGATATTAGCACCACTGAGCATAAAAATTGCTCAGCGTCCGGTTTATCTATTTTTTCGTGCGCAGGTAGTTAGATTCAGTAAATCGTACGAACAGCATCAGAAGAACCGGAATTCAGCTCAAACAAAGTTGGTGAAAATTTTACTTTTTGGTTAATATTTATGGCATGTACATAGGCTTATATAGATATAATATTGTCTCATAAATTAAATTTAAATATGTTTATTACGTTTCTTTTGTTAATACTTTATAATCAATGTTTTGATAAAATGGTTAAACGTAGATGTTAAGTTTATTGAAATGCTTTGAGAAATTGAAGTGTTGAGAATTGATTTGGGAGATTATTTGAATGCGAATATATTGTGAAATGTAAAATTTTACGGGGATATTTTACGTAAATAAGCAGAAATGTTGCCGAAATTTTTATAAAATATTTTTTTTTCACTACGCTTTAAAAAAATAGAAAAGTAAGTTGCTTCAGCAACGAAATGTGACATTTTATATTCGGATTCAACAATTGGATCAGGTATAAAGTGTTACAATTTGATCTTTTTTTAAAATTAAATTTGGCCATTAACCTTTCAAAATAGTCAAATTGTCTTTTTTAATGAAAATATTGACTAAAATATTAATTTTTTAATGATGTTGGTAAGACAATCTATGTGTATTTCATATTGACATGACATGGTTTGTCTTATATGTCATATAAACAAATAATTTAAAAAATATTCAAAAAATAAAAAATAAAATTATAAATAGCTCATAAAAATTCAAAAAATTAGCATAATATACACGTGAATTGCTATAAAAACTATCATATCTAAAAATTTAATGTTTTAATTAGTAAATTCGTTAAAAAAAATCAATTCAATTTTTTTTAAATGGCTAACGATTAAATTCGACTTTTTAAAAAATTTAAAGGCAAAATTTAATTAAAAAATAAGAGCCAAAATCTAAAAAGTTTTGAATTTAGGTGCTTTTAATTTCCTTCACGCCCTTAATTAATGTAAAATAGGACTAATTTTTTTTATGAATTTAAAGCTTGGTAATATAATAAAATGCCATATAAATAGTAAGCTACATTTAGTGGTGGAGTAAGAAAAATTTTTAGGGGCTGGAATTAAAACATATATCTTTATGATAGTACAAACGTAATTTTATCATTTTAATAGTCTATATATTTATTATATTTAAAAGGTTAAATTAATTTTTTATTATTTTTAGAGAGTCCAAGTGTAATTTTATCATCACTAATTTAAAATTTTATAAATTATAAAGGGCCTAAATTAAAAATTTATCATTTTAAGGGACTATAATATATATACAAAGGGGAAAATTACAAAAATCTTAAATCTTAGAAGGTCTACTTATATTTTTAAAAGGATCATAATGTAAATTTACAAAAAACTAAATTGAAAAAAATTTAAACTTAGTATAGTCCCTTGAGCCTTAATGTGGTTGTGCCACTGACATTACACCTTAAAAAAGAATTGGAAATTCAAATTTGCAGTTGAGTCATTTGATAAAAACACCCATTTAAAATTTTAATTTGACTTAGATAATTTTTTTTAAATAGATAGGTGTTAAATTGGTCAGATTATTGATTTATTAATTAAATTAATTTAATTAAAAATTAAAAAAATTTAATTCAATCAATTTTTAATCAATTTAATCGAATTTGTATCAATTTCTAATATAATCTATTCAAAACTATTCTCCAAATTAATTTCATGTTGGATTTGCAATCTAATCGATATGATGAGCCGATCCGTTTTGGTTCAAACTACACCTGACAATCAACTTTTAGTCAAGACAAGTCTTTCACCAAAACTACAACGAAAGTGCCGGGCATTTTCCTATCCAAAACTTTTTCTGATATTTTTCTCGTCTAGTCTTCTTTCAACTCCAACTCTCTGTTTTCTTATTGATTTTCCAGAATTAACAACAGACGGCAATGGTGAATATATTCCTTCCGTTTGATATAAATACAATAACCTAACGTCAATGTTTACGTCACAAGTTGCGTGCGGTAGGAAAAAAAAAAAAGTAGTAGTTCAATTTCATCCTTACTCTTTGGTCTATAAAAAGTAAATTAGTTTTAAATATCTGTCCCTGCTTTGATCAATGCATGTGCTGAATAGCCATGGAGATCTCCATGAACAAGCTTTACATTGGTTTCTTCTTTCTCTTACAAATATTCTTCTTACCTCACTCTATTTCATCCCACCGGCTAATTCTTAGACAAAGCTTGAAGAAGAAGAACCTGTCCGCATTTCCTTCCAACTTTCTCTTTGGAACAGCCTCTTCTGCTTACCAGGTTTGTGTCTCAATCTGTTAATACCCCAGCAAACCTTTTTTATTATTAAATTAATTCTGGGTTCTGGAGCAGTATGAAGGTGGGTACTTGGCTGATGGTAAAGGGTTGAACAATTGGGATGTTTATTCTCATAAACCAGGTGAACTTGTACTTGTTGCTTTTGCTTTGTGATTATGGTGTATGAATCTGTTTAGTTCTTGAATCTGATTTGTTCTTAGCTTCTTAGTCCTTTGACTTTTAATGAAAAAGATTTTGGACAAGAGGGGAAAAAAATAATGTTCTTTAATGTTCTTTAGTCCCACGAGATTCCCATAATAAATGATCGGTTGATATCCTAGGAAATAATATTGTTGATGGAAGCAATGGAGACATAGCAGTGGACTATTATCATAGGTATTTGGTATGTTCCTACCTACTTCCATACCATACTCCCTCATGATTTTCACCATCTGATCCAAAATCATAAGCATATGATGTTTTGTTATATAGGAAGACATTGATCTCATGCATTCCCTTGGTGTCAATAGCTATAGGTTCTCCATTTCTTGGGCCAGAATTTTACCAAGTAAGTCCCTTTGAAAACACCCATTTATGATCTGCTGAAGCTCAAGTATTTGTATCTAATATTGTATATATGTATATATATAACAGAAGGGAGATTTGGTGAAATCAATGAACCTGGTATCAAGTTCTACAATAACTTAATTGAGGGTCTCCTACTTAAAGGTTTATTTGCCTTTCTTGAATCACTGTTTTTAAGCTTTCTACACATTGGTCCTATGATGTTGCAGGGATTGAACCATTTATAACATTGACCCACATCGATTTTCCTCAAGAACTCGAAGACCGATATGGAAGTTGGCTAAGTCCGGAGTCGCAGTTAACTATCTTTTTCGAGTTCTAGCTCTTTCATGGGGCTTAAAATGGCCATTTGACACTAATGGCTTTATTTTCTTGTTTTCAATCACAGTGAGGATTTTGCATATTATGCAGAGATCTGTTTTAAGTCCTTTGGAGACAGGGTAAAGTATTGGGTCACCTTCAACCAGCCTGATTCCCAAGTCAAATTCGGTTACCTTACGGGTACGTTTCCACCGTCGCGTTGCTCCAAGCCGTTCGGCAATTGTACCTACGGTGATTCGGAGAAGGAACCTTTTATAGCAGCCCACAATATCATCCTAGCACATATAGCAGCTGTTCATGTTTATAGAACCAAATACCAGGTACCAATCAATGCACTAAACATCATGCAATGTAAGCTTTAATCAATAACATTTCTGGTTTGAACTATAGGAAACACAAGGTGGTAGCATCGGAATTGTCTTGAATGGCGCTTGGTATGAACCGATCAGTAACTCTTTGGGTGACAAACTAGCCGCCGAACGAGCTCGATCCTTCACTATCAATTGGTAAGTTTATTCACCATTCAAACCGAATGCTACCTTGTAAATGGTGGCAACATGAACCTACAGGGGTATATGAACCTTACTGAACTTACATAAAGGTTCCTAGAGCCAATCTTATATGGAAGATATCCTCGTCAAATGCAAAACATTCTTGGATCCATTTTACCCGAATTTTCAACAACCGAGAAGCAGAAGCTGAAGCAAGGGCTTGATTTCATCGGAATCAATCACTACACAAGTTACTACGTCCAGGATTGCATGTTCTCTGCGTGTGAACCAGGACCAGGAACCTCGAAAACGGAAGGATATTGGGCACAAAGCTCACAGAAAAATGGCACACCTATAGGAGAACCTGTAAGTAACATCAATACATGATGTCAACAACTATATATGCTGAATCTTAACACTAACAGCTGAATCTTTTCGATTTTACAGACTGAGTTAGCCGGGAAGAATGTTTATCCCGAAGGAATAGAGAAGATTGTAACTTATCTTAAGAACAGATACCATAACATACCGATGATCATTACTGAAAATGGTAGGCAAGACCGAACAATGTCATTTAAACACATACATTTACATAACATGCTCATATAAGTGTTCCTGTGTAGGATATGGTGATATGAACAAACCAAATTCCACCATTGAAGCACGTCTACACGATGAAAAACGAGTCGAGTATTTTGCCGGATACTTAGATGCACTGTTAACAGCAATCAGGTGAGATTCTGTATTGAATGCTCGATATTTAAGTTGCCGTGACATCGAAGATAAGCTATTAATGTTTGTTTTGTTGAATGCGATTAGGAAAGGAGCAGATGTAAGAGGTTACTTTATATGGTCATTGCTTGATAACTTTGAGTGGAACAACGGATATACGGTTCGATACGGACTTCACCATGTCGATTACGAGACGCTAAAGAGAACTCCGAAATCTTCTGCAACTTGGTACAAAAATTTCATATCACAGCACATTGTAAAAGAACCAAAAGCAGAGCATTCTTAGAATCCCCCTTTACTAAATCTTATCTGTACTACTATTTTGAGTAGACAAGACTATGTATAGAGTCATTTGTGATAAACCCAGGGATTAAATGGATCCTTTATGGTTTTTGCATTATGCTGTATTTTTTGAAATTATGCTATTAGTCCCTGTACTTTAATTTGGTATTTTTAATCTCTTTATTTTTTAAATTTTAAAATTTCAGTCTTCACTAAACAACTTTTAAATTTCAATAAGTTAAGTTCTATTATTTTCAAAATTTGATGGGACAAACATATTATTTATATCTAATGTCATGTTAACTTGTTATTTGCACATAATAGTTACTAAAAATCAAATCAATGAATTAACGATTATTATTTGTGTCAAGATTAAAATTTTAAAATTAAAAAAAAAAAAAAATTAGGGACTTAGAGTGATTTGGTTGGAGAATCTATACTAAATCTACAAGTGCATGCATAACACATAACTTGTAATTGACTTTAACCAAGCAAAATTAACTATTAATGTTGGAGGGTAGGACTAAAATTACCTCTAAAAAATTACCACAAGTTAAAAAATCCATATTTAAAAAAAAAAAAAAGGCTTAATGATAAATTTGGTCATTAATGTTGGCATGTTTTGTCAAAATAGTTTTAATTGTATTCTTTAAGCTTTTTTTTACCATCAATCTTTATTTTTTTTCAATCCGCTTTTTTTATGAATAAATTCAATGTTTCAATCTTTCTTTTCTTTCAAAATGTTTCAATACTTCATATGTTTGTTTTCTGATAAGTTTTTCTATTGAGTTAATTTTTTTTAGATAATTACATTTATTTTTTAATTTAATGTATTATTTATTTATTTTATTATTTCCACATGTAATTATTTTATTGGATTATCTAAGTAATAAATTATATCTCATTAAAAATATTCCACACATAATCTCCGCTAATTTTTTTTAAACAGTACTTTCATTAAAATTATTAGAAAAAGCATTGAAAAAAAAAAAGATTGATGACCAAAAAAACTCAAAAATGTAATTAGAGCTATTTTGACATAACATGCAAACACTAATGATCAAATTTATCATTAATTTTTTTTTTAAATATGGATTTTTAGGTTATGGTACTTTCTTGTGCAAATTTTTTTTCTCTTTCAAGTGCAACAGAAAGATAGATTTAAAATAATTGATTATGTCCTCAATCATCAAATCTTTTTCTTGAAAATTTGGAGAATAGAAGTCAACCTAGGATTGGATTGTCAATTAAGAAATGTTCAACTGGCTCAATCATTTGTTTCCTTTATTAGGATTAATTGAAGCAACAAGTCTTAATCACTGACAAAAAATATTCATTATCAAATCTCTCCCCACCTAAGATTGCTTGCCTTTCATCTTCTTTTTTTTTTTTTCTTTTTGTAGTAACTTTTTTTTTTCCTCTTATTGGTTTGTCTTCAAACATTGTGGATAACCCCTTCTCCGATTTCTTTTATGTTCGAGTTGGATTCGAAAAATTTAAATTTAATTCGGTAATTATCGAGTAAAGTTTGAATTAAATTGAAGCTTCATTATATTTGACATTAAAAACTCATGATACTTATCGAATTTTTCATTTTTAATATTTATATATTTTTAATATTATTAAATTACATATTGCTTTTAATAAATATTTATTAACTCTAAGCTTAATTATCAAGTTAAACTTGAATACATATGATTTTAATCGAGCTTGAGTATAAAAATTGATAAATAAATTTAATTGAACTTAAACATAATAACTCAATCATACTTTGATCGAACTCGAACTTAAAAATTAGTATTTGATTGAGTTCGAGCTTAAATTTATTAGTATTCGAACTTAACTTAATTAGAATCGAGACAAATCAATCCAAAAAAAAATTGATCTGTACATCAATATAAACCTTTTATTTTTTTATTTTTATAAATTTTTCATAATTCATCTAAACAATTTAAGTCAACTCCAATTGCATTAAAATATAATACGACAAAAAATGTAACTATTTCAGTCACATCATTACGGCCGGCGGACAAGTATAGTAGGTCCATTTCCTCCTCACTCTCACCTCTCTACAAAGACATATATACATCAAAATAAGAACCGATAAACAGGCTTTGTTTGTGAACCAGCCATGGATATATCCATGAAAAAGCTTTACATTAGTTTCTTCGTTCTCTTACAGATGTTGTTCTTCTTCTTACTCAACTTCATTTCATGTGAGCTGCTACTTATGAGACAAAGCTTGAAGACCAACAACCTGTCTGCCTTTCCTTCAAATTTTCTCTTTGGAACAGCCTCTTCTGCTTACCAGGTTCAAATGAAAACACTTTTTTTTTTTTTTTTCTTCTGTTGTTGTTGTTGTACTAATTCTGGGTTTTTGGACAGTATGAAGGTGGGTACTTAGCTGATGGTAAAGGTTTGAACAATTGGGATGTCTATTCCCATAAACCAGGTAACTTTCATTTTCAACTTCTCTTTGCTCTTTCAATTATTGTTTTTAGGGGGTTGTCGGTTTTTTTTTGTCAGTTATTTTGATGTGATCTGTTTGATTCTTGACTTCTGCTGTCGTTATTGTTAAGGTCAAATTCTATTATTAGTCCCTATAGTAAGCATAATTTATGAATTTAGTTCTTGTGCTTTAATTTGATCATTTTTAATTATACATTTTTCAAGTTTTTGAATTTTAGTCTTTATACAAACAGTAAAAATTTCCTATTTCCTAAATTTTATGTTGTAAATATTTTATCACATGTATAATGTCATCATGAGTGAAGTTAGAAATTTTGTTTAGGTAGATCAAGTTAAGAATATAAATTTTTGGAGACCAAACCTAAAAGTTGTGTGTTAAAAAAACTTAAATTGAATTATTAATTTTTCAAAAGTACTAAAATTATATATATTTTTATTTAATCAAAGATTAAAGAGATCAAAACTAAATCATTTAATTTTGGGACGGCCTAAAAAGAATTTGACCCTTTGGCCAAAGGAAATTTGATTGTTGATGGAAGCAATGCAGACACAGCAGTGGACCATTATCATAGGTATTTGGTATGTGCCTACCTACTTCCTTACCATATTCCCTCTTGACTTTCACCATCTGATCCAAAATCATAAGCATATGATGTTCTGTGATATAGGAAGACATTGATCTCACGCATTCCCTTGGTGTTAATAGCTATAGGTTCTCCATTTCTTGGGCCAGAATTTTACCTAGTAAGTCCCTTTGAATACACCCATTTACGACCTGTCTGTCTGTCTGTATGTATGTAATTCAATTTCTTAACAGAAGGGAGATTTGGAGAAATCAATGAAGCTGGTATCAAGTTCTACAACAACCTTATTGATGGTCTACTACTTAAAGGCTTATTTGCCTTTCTTGAATTACTGTTTTTAAGCTTTCTACATATTGCTCCAATAGTGTTTTCTTACACTATCTGCAGACATTGAACCATTTGTTACATTGACCCACATCGATTTTCCTCAAGAACTCGAAGACAGATACGGAAGTTGGCTAAGTCCAGAGTCGCAGTAAACTATCTAGTTTGAGTTTTTAGCTCTTTCATGGGGCTTAAAATGGCCGTTTGACACTAATGGTTCTATTTTCTTGTTTTCAATCACAGGGAGGATTTTGCATACTATGCAGATATCTGTTTTAAGTCCTTTGGAGACAGGGTGAACTGTTGGGTTACGTTCAACGAGCCGGATTTCCAAGTCAAGTTTGGTTACCGTATAGGTACATTCCCACCGTCGCGTTGTTCTAGGCCGTTCGGGAATTGTACCGATGGTGATTCGGAGAAGGAGCCGTTTATAGCTGCCCATAATATCATCTTAGCACATATAGCAGCTGTTCATGTTTATAGAACCAAATACCAGGTACCAATCAATGTACTAAACATCCACTATCGAACCCATGCATTTTAAGCTTAATCGAAACAACATTTCCGGTTCGAACTCTAGGAATCACAAAGAGGTAGCATCGGAATCGTGTTGCATTGCATGTGGTATGAACCGATCAGCAACTCTATAGCCGACAAGCTAGCAGCCGAACGAGCCTAATCCTTCTCTATCAATTGGTACGTTCCTTCATCAGTAAGGCCGCTCGGTTCTCAGATTAGGGAAGGTAATGCAGGTGTCGAGATTCAAGTTTTAAGTGTCTAATACAAAATTTGCATATAGGTTTCTGGAGCCAATCATATACGGACGATATCCTCTCGAAATGCAAAACATTCTCGGATCCATTTTACCCGAATTCACAACAACCGAGAAGCAGAAACTAAACCAAGGGCTTGATTTCATCGGAGTCAACCACTATACAAGTTACTATGTCAAGGATTGCATGTTCTCCACGTGTGAACCAGGACCAGGAACCTCGAAAACCGAAGGATTTTTGGCTCAAAGCTCACACAAAAATGGCATACCTATAGGAGAACCTGTAAGTAACCCGAATTTACGATATCACAACTAGGATGCATAGCAGGTTAAGCTAACAACCGAAGCTTTTCAATTATTCAGACCGAGTTAAGTTGGCTGAACGTGTATCCCCAAGGAATGGACAAGATTGTAACATATCTTAAACACAAATACAATAACATACCAATGATCATTACCGAAAACGGTAGGCGAAAAACCGAAGCTCTCATGCGCAAAGAAACTTACCTATACACTCATAATGTTTCGTGTTTCGATATAGGATATGGTGATGTGAGCAAAGCAGATTCCACCATTGACGAACTTTTACACGATGACAAACGAATAGACTTCATGGATAGACACTTAGATGCACTGTCAACAGCAATCAAGTAAGAACACAAACTAAAAACCTGTCTGTTTTATTGAAGACGAGGGATTAATGTTGTTCTGTTGAATGCTATTAGGAAAGGAGCAAATGTAAAGGGTTACTTTGCCTGGTCATTACTAGACAACTTTGGATGGACCTTTGGTTATACAGTTAGGTTCGGTCTTCACCATGTTGATTACAAGACACTGATGAGAAGACCAAAAATGTCAGCACTCGGTACAAAAACTTCATTGCAGAGCATCGAAAATGTGAAGGACCAGACCAGCAGCAACCAGAAGATGCTAACATTAGCCCTTTCTAGTATTAAGTTTGGTCCTATATATTTGCTCCAATGAATTATTGGGTGTAGCCGTGTAGGCAAAAACAATATCCAGAGTTATTTCTGTTCAAATAAAGCATATATTGAGGATAAGTCTGATGAACCCATGTTCATATAGTTTTTAATGTTTTCAGCTTTGGGTTTTGAAGGGTTTAAGATTTATGAGAATAAAACTTGGGTTGGAAATTGAACCTTTGGGTCCATTTATATGCAATCAATCTGGATATTTTAGGCCCAATTCCACGTATATCTCTTTCCTGTTAATCATAGCTACCCTCGTTTTATTAGACTTGCCGATGGAGAGACGGATTGATTTTAGGTCAAGTTAATTTGTGTTGAGTTTGTTCGAATTTTAAAAGTCTGTGGATCATTTCAATTCAAATTGTTTTAGATTTAAGTTGATTTTGGATTTAAATTATTTTGATTCGAGTTGTTTTGTGTTTGAATCATTCGAGTTTAAGATACAAAATTTTCAAATTTGATCATTACGATTTACGAGTTCATAACATTTTGGGTTTCAATTAGTTCAACGTCAAGTCATTTTTAGTTTTTTTTTTTTTAAGTGGAAGTTACTTATTTAAGTTATTATGGTTCGGATTATTTTCAGGTTTGTATTGTTTTGGGTCAAATTATTTTAGGGTCTCAAATTATTTATTTATTATTATGAATTCAGATAAAATATACACCAAGAAGGGGTGAATGTACTTAAGAGATCCTTATATTTTTAGGGGTTAGATCAAATTAGTCTCTCTGCAATTAAAAAGAGTCAAATAAGGTCAAATTAGAATAAACTTAATATTCACTACTTGAAAGAATATCATTTACTTTTTAACAGAGTTAATATTTTTAAAGTTTGTATGGAAATTTTTTATTTGAAAATTTGAAAAAATAATTTTCAAGACATTTTTTAAATAATAAATGTTAATCCTATTACTATTTAGATTTATTTGATTTTTTTTAATAATAAAAAGACTAATCCAAAATATTTCAACCCAAAAAATTACATGGTGTAGGATTTATGTAAATAATAAATCTATTGCCAAACTTTTTTTTAAATACATGATAATAAAATTAGAATAATTGTTATCCCTTAATTATAAAATGGGGATTTGATCTTCACCTATAAATACAAAACATATCTCATTTCTAATTATTTAAAATCATTGGGGACGAGTGAATTAATCAAGATAATGTACACAACTTGGTTATGAAAAGTGATGTAAGGCTTGCATTAAATAAGAGTAGGAAAATTTAAAACGACTGGCATTTGCCAAGCTATAAAAAGCTTTGTTTTTTAATGGAGACAAGAAATTCGTGAATTTCAACGCAACTCATAAATTTTCCTGCCAAATTTCAACCCAGTTTGCTCCTTAAAGAAAATAATTTAAAAATAAAACCAAATTCGCAACTCATTGAGTTTTGGAAAGGTTAATTACAATTTTTAAAATTTTAGGGAGTTTAATGAGAATTCCAAAAATTCGAAGGGTTTTATTTGAAAGTTTCAACGATTTTGAGAGTAATTTTTAAAATTTATTGAGGGTCTATTTTTTCAAACTAATTAATTTTGACAGACGCAGTCATTAATTAGTTTTACTATCTCTGACTTTATTTCCAACTAATAAAATAAATGCATTCACATTAATTATTATCTTAATAAGTTTCTATTTTTCTTTGCTAATAATAGAGTTAATTTAATAATTATGATAATAATTGAAATGATTTAATAAACCGATACAATTTTATACCAAATTAATCGCGCCTTTGATTTTTGTTATTTTAATTGTAACTAAAATTTATATCCATACTTATCATTAAAATCAATTATTTTTTTATATTATACATGATGTTTTACGGTCTATTTTTAGGATATTTATGGGTAGGAGTTTTGACTAATATAATATTAACCTGTTGGACTTATTATTTAGTCATCATTACGGAGCACGTAATAAAGTGTTTTTGATAGGACAAAAATATCTATGATAGGATAGATCTTGTCTTTCATTCTAACTCTAAGATGCTAAAGCAGTTGAACTCACGTGATGCTTGGTGATCAAATGATTTCACGTTCCCGATAAAGATTGGTGATTAGGAAGGTGAGTTCATAGGTGACCTCTCGATTTGTTGGTGACAAACTTATTGTTCAGACGTCTCCTAAACTTACAACAAGTCTTATTCCAAGTAAGGGTATAACAATATTTATGTTATTCATATTTATATTTTCACCTTTTATTTTAGGGAGTCATTATTATCCACCAAACTATGTAATTTATATATATTAACAATTTGTAATTTTTCGTTTGCATAACGAAAAAGACACACTAAAATGACTAATAGTAATCATGCAATGTATTTTAACAAAATCAAACTTAATTTTAAATTGATTTTAAGAAAGAATTGATTAAAAAAAAGCTTACCATAAACAATTCTTTTAGAATGCATAAGATTAAAACTATCTTTAATAATTATTCCCTAAAATTAAGAGATATAGTCAAAGATTATATATTAAACCATTTAATATAATGGATTCATCTGCCTTTTTAATTTACATTATTAGTGAACCCAACAAGTGATCCCAGTGATAAAAAAAATGATGTTATTCATCTTAAGGGTCTCGGGTTCGAACGCCTGTGTGTGCAGGGTGTGTGTGCGTTGTCAAAAGGTTAAGAAAGTATGAACAGATACTACCATGTAATCATACCAATATATTTAAAAAAAAATTACATTATTAGTCATCTATATTTCACATATCTCACAATTTAATCTTTTTAAGTATATTTACTTTATATATAATAGGTACAAGTCCATTGTATTGTCACCGGTGAGTATAACATAATCTAATATTTGTATTATTCATAAAGTATTTTATTGACTTGATGTCATCCATTAAGTGTATCCCAATACAGTTAGAGAAATTATTTTAATGTCCATTCAAATTTAAAATAAATTACATTATTTGAGGGTAATTTTTTTTATTTAAAAATCCAATAAAAATATGTATATGGTAGTATCTGATCCCATGTCAATTGGGTTAGCAAAACCTTAAATTTACCACTCAATCAAAGTTTTATTTTTATATTTTTATCCATTTTAATTTTATTATGCATACTTTATTACCTCTATCAATCGTATATCTATACTATTTATAAATCTCTTTATTGAGTTGATGTCACCTATTAATTAGGTCCCAAATTACTCAATTAGGGAAATTACTTTAATATCCCTTCACACTTAAAATAAAATATATTATTTGAGAGTACTTTAGTCTTTTTATTAAAAAAATAATAAAAATATGCATATGATGAATTTTGAACTCATATCAATTGTGTTATTATTAACGAGTTTCGAATCATACATTCCATTAGTTATTGTATATCATTTTAAAATACAAATTTATGGTTTAAATACATGATTTTCACATACATACAGGTGCGATAGAATTTCTAATCTTATAAAAACTACTTGGGTTGGTGTTAGGGGTGGAGTCAAAACGAAATTAAATTGTATATTTTTACAATAATAAAATTACAATTTCACAATTTTAATATCTATATCTTTATAATTTTTAAAAGATTATATTAAAATTTTATCTAGGGATAAAGTGCAATTAACTTTAGTAAAAAAATTAACTAAAAAACGTACTATTTCTTATACTTAATTGAAAAAAGAAGGATGAGTATTTTTTTCTCTAAATTATTTTTCAAAAAAAAACTATATAGGATCCTTTTTTTTTTTAATAAATTGACCCAGACATTATTTGCCCATTGCTACTAGTACATAAAAAAATTAATGGATATGGATAGCTGGTGGACCAAATTCATTTAGTTCCCTCTTCTTCACCTTCTATAAAGCCTACCACAAAAGTGGTGTCCTCTCAAAAAAAAAAAAATGGAGTTGATTGACATTTCCATAATTGGTTTAGCACTTATCTTCATCCGTTTCTGGTGGCGCTACTGGTCAGTCACCGGCGGCGGACAAAAGAACCTCCCACCAGGACCACCTGGTTGGCCACTTGTCGGAAACTTAATCCAAGTCATCCTCCAACGCCGACATTTCATCTTCATAATGCGTGAGTTGCGTAAAAAATATGGTCCCATTTTCACCATGCAAATGGGGCAACGTACGATGGTGATCGTCACGGATTCCAAGCTCATTCATGAAGCATTAGTTCAGAGAGGGCCGGACTTCGCTTCTCGGCCGCCGGACTCGCCGATTCGGCTCGTGTTTAGTGTCGGGAAATGTGCCATCAACTCGGCTGAGTACGGACCGCTCTGGCGAACCTTGAGGAAGAACTTCGTCACTGAGCTGATAACACCGACGAGGGTGAAACAGTGCAGTTGGATACGAAAATGGGCGGTTGAAAATCATATGGAAAGGATCAAAAGAGAAGCGTTTGAGAATGGGTTTTTGGAAGTGATGAGTAATTGCAGACTCACTGTATGTAGTATTTTAATTTGTTTATGTTTTGGTGCTAAAATCTCTGAAGAAAGGATTAAAACAATTGAAAGTATACTTAAAGATGTAATGATGATAACATCGCCACAGTTGCCGGATTTCTTGCCGGTACTTACACCGTTGTTTCACCGGCAAATGAAAGAAGCTAAAGCTTTAAGGAAGAAACAATTAGAGTGCTTGGTTCCATTGATAAAGAACCGAAGAGCTTTTGTAGAGAAAGGTGAAAACCCTAACCAAGAAATGGTGAGTCCAATCGGTGCTGCATATGTAGACTCACTCTTTGGACTCGAACCACCGACCCGAGGTCCGTTAGGTGATGAAGAGTACGTGACTCTTTGTTCGGAGGCGATCAGTGCGGGCACCGATACTAGCGCCACGACCGTTGAATGGGCTATGCTTCACTTGGTAATGAATCAAGAAATTCAAGAAAAATTGTACCAAGAAATCATTGATTGCGTAGGTAAAGATGGAGATATCAAAGAAGAAGACGTGGAAAAAATGCCGTATCTTGAAGCTATCGTTAAAGAAACGTTCCGGCGACACCCACCGGGTCATTTCCTTCTTTCTCATTCAGCTACAAAAGATACTGAGCTCGCCGGTTACACGATTCCGGCAGGTGTTTACGTGGAGATTTACACTGCATGGATTACTGAGGACCCGGATATTTGGTCGGACCCGAGCGAGTTCCGACCCGAGAGGTTCTTGCAAGGCGATGGGGTCGGCGTGGACGTGACTGGTACTCGGGCGGTGAAGATGCTGCCGTTCGGAGCGGGGAGACGGATTTGTCCTGCTTGGAACTTAGGCATTTTGCACATAAATTTGTTGATTGCAAAGATGGTTCAAGCTTTCAAGTGGTTGCCGGTACCGGATGCTCCGCCAGACCCTGCCGAGACTTATGCATTCACCGTCGTGATGAAGAACCCTCTCAAGGCCGTCATCTTGCCCCGAGTATAAATCCCTTAGATGGCAAAATTGCGTTTAAGTCCATTTAAAAATTAAAAATTAAAAATTATAAATCAGTTTAGTAGTAAAATTTCCATTGGTCCCTGAAATTATAAATCACTTGATTTGATGTTGGGCCTTGAAAACGATGTAAATTTTGGTTGACTTAAATCCTCTTCGATGTTCTTTTCATCTTTCTTTTCTTGTTATAATTTTATGCGTGGTATTAATGGTTAACCACTTAATTTCATGAGCTGCATTCACTTTCATGAACTCTAAATGATTTACAAATAAAAGTTTTTAGCTTTTTTCTTAATTGGAATGTTTAAGTGCCAGTCCAAATGGGTTAATGATAAAAGGAGTGATCCACCATCAATATAGCTAAAAACTTAAAAAAGCTTTATAGTATACTCGTGTTATTTGCTTGTATTAAAATGGATTAAATTGGAATTTTAACTTTTAGGAGGAATCAAAACACAAAATTTTCATTTAATAAAGAGACCAAAAGGAGCTAAAATAGTAAAGACTATCTTTTGAATAATGATGCTTTTAAACTTACTTATATACGACCGGACATTACTAATTTCATATTTCTCTCTCTTTAGTGCATGCAATAATACAACATATATATAGTAACATGGAATGTTTTATCCTCAAATCCTTTCACTTTGACCAGACCTGCCAATTGGAGGATCAAGATGGTTTTAAGTTAATTCAACTTGGATCAAGTTTTTTTTTTTTTTTTTTTTGGAGTAAAAGTATTATGGAGGATCTTGTACTTGGAGTTGTACTGTATTTTGTTCTTTCTATTCAAAAAATGGGTAAATTAATTTTTATACATTTTATCAAAGAGTAAACCGATCCTTTTTTATAAAAATTCCATCCATTTCTACTTTTGAAAATTGGTCCCGCGTGGCACGCTATGTGTTATTATTTGATTTTTCCGTCAGTCACGCTAATTTTTAACAGTACAAATGGATGAAATTTTTAATAAAAATGATCGATTTGTATTTTGATCTAATATACAGGGATTAATTGCAATTTGACTCCTAGTACAAGACACTCCATGATACTTTTACCGTTTTTTGGATTACAAGTTTCGGGTTTAGATAACTTGGGTTTAAAATTTAAGGTTTTTCTTAATCAAATCATTATGAGTTTGGATGTAAAAGTATTATGAAGACACTTATATTAGGAGTCAAATTGTATTGTGTCTCATTTACTAAAAAAATGAATAAATTAATTTATATACATTAGATCAAAAAAAAAAAATAGATCAATTTTATTAAAAATATCATATATCTTTACTGTTAAAAAATAACAAAAAAAAAACCGGAATAGTTAACAAAATAATCACTAAATGTGACGTGCTACATTTAGGATGAGTTTTAACAATAAAAACTTATAAAAGTTTAAGTTGGGGATATTTCAAATAGTGATGCCTTGGAATGCAGAGAAGCTGAACCGTTTAGCATCGGAATTGCTGTTACATTGTCATTGGTTCATTGCACCTAATGGATGGGAAGTTTATTATTATGATTATACCACGACAACGATCTCGCCATCTTTATCCGTTTCCTTCCATTTGGAACTTTAAAGCCAGCGCCCACCTGTTTCAGGGCCAATAAAATCGCTACCAAGCAACATCACTTTCTCTTAAATGCAAGTAGTCGGTGAACATTTATGGCATCGGCATTGGGCAAACTGGCCCAGATTTATTGGCCTTAATGCTACCCTTTTGCTTCACTAAATTATGTTAAGTGATTCATCACATGTATCTGTATTTTTTGAATGAATTATTATTATTTCACAAATGCTGTTGCGCAACAGCCTATTTTATCATTATGTTTTGGGCTAATAAAAATTTCAAAAATTTGGGAGCTATTTGGAGAGCTTATTTGGAATTTTAAAAAATCTTCAAGGACTTGATGAAAATACTCCGATCCATTAGGATTCTTTTGGATAAACTATATCGAGAGTTATTAAATTATTAGTAAGTTTACGTGTTAATCATTCAACTTTAAAAAGTTACAAACTAGTCATTGAACTATTTGAAAGTTTTTATAATTTAATTCATTGGGTTGTTAAGTTTTTTTTTTTTAAATCCGGCTTGTGAGTTCGAAGCGAGGATTCGATGACCGTTATGTTGGATCAATACCCATCGATGAGTAAAAGAATATACCACCTTAGATCCAAATCAATTTGACAGTAGTATTGGAGATCATAGAACAAAATTGTTTGGATTTTAGCTCACAGAATGTTTCATAAAAAAATTGAACTGTAAAATAGAAAATGAGAGCTTTTGAGTAACTTAAACGAAAACTTTCAATGATCATCTTATAATTTTTTGAGATTAAATGATCCAAACATAAATTTATTAATAATTTAATGATTTCGGATAAAATTTACCCATCTTTTTTCTGAAATGATGGGGGGTAGATGTTGGCAATAAATGTTGGCACAGAATCCGAAAGAAAAATTGTATTCCATTGTCAAATTCAACAGCCAACTACTAACTCCCAACTGGTCTGTTTCAGCCACTAAAACAGAGCAAATATGTACATTGTATCTTGACCAAGAGTGGAGCTCCACACTTTTTTTTCTTTTGCAGTGTTTAAAACTCAGTCCAACTAGCTTAAAACATGTGATATTAAACCTTTTTTTAATGTTAAATTTTATTTGAATATTTCAAGGGTAAACTAAATAAATAGTCACTCAGTTATTAGAAATTTTTTATTAAGTTATTTTATTTTAAAAATTTATAAAATGGCCATTCGACTTACATTTTTATTTTTTAAGTTTAAAATCATTAAATACTTAACAGTTGACAAATGTACCTGTTAAAATAATGATTTTTTTCAACATTTATTTTTAATACACATCATTTTGTGATTTTTTAATGTCAAGTGACCTAATAAGAAAATTTCTAATAGTTGGGTGATCATTAACGTAGTTTACACATATTTTAATATAAAAAAAGTACAATTTGCATGGTACTTGACTTTGTAGATTTTAAAGCCATAAATTTAGCTGTAAAAGTATTAGGAAGACTTCTAAATTAAATTTCGGATTATATTTTACTCACTTATTTTGAAAATGAGTAAATTAATCTTTGTTGGATCAAAAAGTAAATTGGTTATTTTTATTAAAAATACCATCTATTTCTACTATTAAAAACTAGTATAATTGAAAAAATAACCAGGAAGTTGCAGGTGGCGTACCTTGTGTTAACATACAATGACCAGTTTTTAACAATAAAAAAGAATGATATTTTTAAATGGACCAGTTTACTCATTGATCTAACGTACAAAGATTAATTTACCCTTTTTTAAGTGGAGATGCAATCTGACTAAAGAAATAGTCATGGTAGCTTGCCGTGTTACTTTGTTTTAAATTTCTATGAATTTTTTTTATATTTTTAACTTATTTATTCACGTGACATATAAAAGAAATAGTGTTATATTAACATGAAATAAATGTGAATTATTGCATAAATTTTCACGCTAATATTATTAAAGATTAATATTTTAATTAACATTTCTATTAAAAAATAATTTAATTTCTTTTAAAAAATTGATAACAAAATTTAGCTGAAAAAAAGGATAAGAATGAAATTAAGGTTGCCCATTTTTAAAGCCCGTGTGAGCCTCTCAAGTATAGGCCTTTTTTCCCTAGCTGGCCATATCTAAAATTCAAGCTATTGGGCGTTGCCCCCACTAGTTCATGTTATGATCGGCTTGGTGACACTATTTTGGGCCTTTGGCATGTCGAATACTATTATAGTAAAGGAATAGAATTTTATATTCACTCTCTTTTTGAACTCGAAAATTCGATTTTAGTGAATTCGATCAAATATGATTTGATCACAAAAATTTGACAATTTGAATTCATCCAATATAAACTCGAGTTAGTTATAATTTAAATGAATTTGAATTTAAAATCATTCAAAACAATGAAATTGACTTAAACTAAAATAAACCCAAAATTTTAAAAGTTGAATTAATCTTAATTGAAAAATGTGTACCTTACAATCACCATTGTCACTCACCATGGAAAACTAGACTGAGCTTTGAAACGGCGTCGTTGCAATCAATATTCCAACGAACCAAGCTAGTTGAGCTGCGTTTCGAATGGTTCAACCAAGTAAAACGACGTCGCTGGGTATATCTCCCTTAACTATAATAACGACCCCGACAGCGGGAAATAAACAAAATGAAAAGAAAATGTCAGAGACAGAGTTCGTAGATTTCACATAATCATTATATGATAACCAGATTGATTGAATCTCGATTAAATTTGGAGGGAAGAAAATCAAATGTAAAATATAATATTATTATCAACTGTTGGATCGTGATAAACAGCCTTCTCCCGCACATTTTAACCGTCGGGTCACAATGTCTTGGGGATTAGGATGGAAACGACCGTCGGATATCTTCCGTTTATCGCTATATTACGGGTACGAAGAATCCGGGGAAGATCTTGACCGTACATCGTCGCAATTGATAGGTTCATATTCTTCGTCGTCGGCATCGTTAACTCCTCCACAAGATCAGCAAGAACCGGGGTTTAAGATTGATCTGGATTGGGTAGCGGGAGATGACATGGACCAGGTAGCGCTCCGACTTCAATCTCAATTAATGGTGGCGCTCCCTTTGTCACAGGATACGGTGGCGATTGAATTGAAAGAGACGGAAGAGAATGAGGTGCGGGTGGAGATGTATGTTGAGAAGAGGAGGGAACCGTTACGGGCGGTTACGGTGGTTAAGGCAACCGGAACGGGTCAGCAGAGTGATGGAGTCGGAGTTTTGCTTAGGTTGTTACGGTCGAATTTGGTTCCTTCTGTTGATGTGGATCCGGTTGCGAGTGATGATCATTGGAAAAGCATCACTTCGCTTAGCCTTTGCGGTTGCGGTTTAACGGTAAGACTTAGCTTAACCTAATTTTTAACCAGTAACTGGTTCTTTTTTTTAGTTAGAGAATGAAAATTTTCAAAATAAATGTTTTGAATTTCTGAACTGAGCTCAATGAAGAAACTTAGGCACTCGTTTACATTTTGATACAGACACTGCCTGTTGAGTTAACTCAGTTGCCAATTCTTGAGAAATTATACCTTGATTACAACAAGCTATCACAGTTGCCACCTGAGCTTGGTGATGTAAAAAACTTAAAAGTACTTAGGGCTGATTGCAACATGCTTGTTTCAGTGCCTGGTAAGAATGATCTTGTTTTATACATCTAAATTATGTTCATATGTCGAGTGTATTTTGAAGGTCAGACCACTGATGTTACTTCCCATTTGCCTATTGACTGCATTTTTTGTTGGTAATTTATGAGCAGTGAAACTGAAACAGTGTATTGGGCTGGTGGAATTATCATTAGAGCATAATAAAATTGTTCGGCTTCTTCTCGACTTCAGGTCACTTTATTGACAATCAAATCAATGTTTAAGCTTGAAAATGTATGGTACTTTTCTCTTGTCTAATGTTTTTCTCCAGTTGATGGCAGGGCCACGGTTGAGTTAGAAATTCTTAGATTGTTTGGTAATCCACTTGAATTCCTTCCTGAGATCTTGCCTTTACGCAAGCTAAGTCAGTTGTCCCTTGCAAATATCAGGATTGTGGCTGATGAAAATCTAAGATCGGTGACCGTGCAAATAGAGGTACAGGTCAACAGATATTAGCTGTTTGTAAGCTCATGCTCATGCTCATGAGTTTACATGAGCATTTATGAATGAAATTGTTTTCACTTTGTTGATTTTACAGATGGAGAACAGTTCTTATTTTGCTACATCCAAACACAAGCTGAGTGCCTTTTTCTCTCTCATATTCCGTTTTTCCTCCTGTCATCACCCGTTGATAGCGTCTGCACTGACAAAGATAATAATGCAAGACCAAGGGAACTGTGTACTTATTGGTAAAGATGAGAATGCACTGCGGCAGCTCATTAGCATGATAAGTAGTGACAACCGCCATGTGGTACACTGGATATACTTTCCTTTTTATGTAGTGACATCAGACATGTTGTCTTTTTAGTTCCCCTTCCTATTGTGCACTATTGTTCTGGTTTGTGTCAGGTCAGTCAAGCCTGCTCTGCTCTATCAACTCTTGCTGGAGATGTTTCTGTGGCCATGGAATTGATGAAATGTGACATCATGCAACCCATTGAATTTGTTATGAAGTCTATTGCCCAAGAAGAACAGATTTCTGTGCTACAAGTTGTGGGCACTTTGGCCTTTGGATCTGATATTGTAGCTCAGAAGATGCTATCAAGGGATGTTTTGAGATCATTAAAAATACTATGCGCCCAAAAAAATCCAGAGGTAACTTTCTGATTTTAAATTATTCTTATATTGAACTCTACTTAAACCCTTATATTTAATTAGGTGCAAAGGCTTGCTTTGCTAGCTGTTGGAAATTTGGCCTTCTGTCTGGAGAATCGCCGCATTCTTGTCACCTCTGAAAGCTTGAGGGAACTTCTCATGCGGCTGACTTTTACATCTGAACCACGTGTGAATAAAGCTGCAGCTCGTGCTTTGGCAATTCTTGGTATATTTCTCCCATTTGATCCTTAACTTTTGGAATTTGGATCATAGAGTCATCCGATAATGTTCTTTCATAGGAGAGAATGAAAACCTTCGACGTGCTATTAGAGGGAGACAGGTACCAAAACAAGGCCTACGCATACTCTCAATGGATGGAGGTGGCATGAAAGGTCTTGCAACTGTGCAGATGCTTAAGGAAATTGAGAAGGGAACTGGAAAGAGAATACATGAGTTATTTGACCTTGTATGCGGAACATCAACTGGTGGCATGCTCGCTGTTGCCCTTGGCATTAAGTTGATGACCTTGGATCAATGTGAAGAAATATACAAAAAACTTGGTCAGTATGCTACATAAAGATTCTGTTTGAAAACACTTGTAGGCCAATTTGTTTATTCTTGCCCTATATTGGCTTTGTAGGAAAACTTGTTTTCACTGAACCTGTGCCAAAGGATGAAGCTGCAACATGGAGAGAAAAATTTGATCAGCTTTATAAAAGTTCATCACAGAGTATCAGAGTTGCTGTACATGGATCTAAAGTATGGATTTCTCTTGTATGAATATGAATTTTGTGTTTCATTCTTCATTGCTTCTAGAATTGCTTTCTCTTGTTTTCCTTGAAAATGTCTCTATGAATTTGCATGAATTTCTCTTGCTTTCCTTGAATGCATGAAGAGGAGTTGAACATCGTTAAAGCATAACTCAAACTAATAAGAAACTTTTTGTGGTTCTAAAGGATATTTCCAGAGTTTTGCTTTCAACAAGACACAATAACATGTAGTGTTGCAGCACAGTGCAGATCAGTTTGAAAGGTTGCTGAAGGAAATGTGTGCTGATGAGGATGGTGACCTACTAATCGATTCTGCTGTAAAAAACATTCCAAAAGTTTTTGTTGTGTCGACATTGGTGAGCGTTATGCCAGCTCAGCCTTTTTTATTCCGCAATTATCAGGTTTGGGGTCAAGAGTTTCTTTTTCTATAATGTAATCTGAACTCTAATTGGATTCAAGTATTACGTTGTTCATATAGATATATGTGGACTGTTTTATTATCCATTATGGTAATTTCATGGCACCTCAATGAGTTTGTTTATAAATCTATTTCTTATTGTGCAGTACCCTGTTGGAACACCAGAGATGCCTCTTGCAATACTCGAAGATTCAGTAACTACTGTTCAAGGTGCTCAATTTGGCTACAAGCGAAATGCTTTTATTGGAAGTTGTAAACACCATGTATGGAAAGCTATAAGAGCATCTTCTGCTGCTCCATATTATCTTGATGATTTCTCAGATGGTATTTTTCTTTAGTTGCTTAAATTAATTATTTTTTAAAGGATGTTTAAACTTCTTAACCTTTATTATAATTTATTTTACCTTATATAGATGTAAACCGCTGGCAAGATGGTGCTATAGTGGCAAATAATCCAACTTTATTTTCCATACGAGAAGCACAACTTTTATGGCCTGATACAAAAATTGACTGTTTAGTTTCAATTGGCAGTGGTTCTGTGCCTACGAAGGTAACTGCTTTGTTTTTGTAGTTGCAATCACCCTTTTATAAGGATATTCATGCAGAATAACAGGAAACTATATATATGTGCTTTTATTTATATTCCAAATACCTTTTTAAGCAGTTTTGATATTTTGACTGATTGGAGAATAAAAAATCAAGAGACTTAAATCTCTATCTACCTTTTGATTACTGATCATATTGAGATTTAATATTCATCACTTCATTCCATGCATTCAAGTGTATCTCTTTTGTTCTAGGCACGAAAAGGAGGTTGGCGCTATCTGGATACTGGACAAGTGCTGATTGAGAGTGCATGCTCGGTGGAGAGAGCTGAAGAAGCATTGAGTGCAATGTTAACCATGCGCCCTGAGATCCAATACTTTCGGTTTAATCCAGGTACTTCTTGGTTCCTTGTGGCTATCGTAGATGAGGGTTTTATGTCCTTTTTACCTTGGCTGATGTCTCCATAATTAGCATCCAACCCGTTTTTATTTTGATATCAAAATTTAATCCTTGTGCAGTAGCTGCTTAGCAAAATAACTCAATTTATATGGTTGCCTTGCAGTTGATGAACGTTGTGAAATGGAGCTAGATGAAACTGATCCAACAGTTTGGCTCAAATTGGAAGCTTCTGTAAAGGACTACATCCAAAACAATTCAGATGCCTTCAAGAACGCATGTGAAAGACTTCTTGTACCCTTTGCACATGATGAGAAGAGGACAGAAAAATTGAAATCTCAACATTTTGCTAGGGCGAAAGCATCAAATGCAGGTATTTAACCCTCGTTTTTGATAGTTGTCATATGTTATAACTTTCAGGATGCTCTGCTGAACCTTTTATATTCTTTTCTCTTGGGTTGTACTAGAGGAGAATACCCCATCATTAGGTTGGAGGCGAAATGTACTACTTGTTGAAGCTTTGTCTAGTCCCGATTCAGGAAGAATGGTGCATCATGCTCGGGCACTCGAGTCATTTTGTGTACAAAATGGAATAAGATTAACTCTTTTGCATGACATATCTGGAGTTTCAAAGACAGTACCGGCAACAACATTTCCAACACCATTTACCTCTCCTCTGCTCGCTGGAAGTTTCCCCTCAAATCCTCTTTTCTTCATTCCTGATGACCTGCAGAGGCTTGGCCAAATTGACATAACCTCACCTTTTACCTTAGATGGATTACTATCTGGAAAGAAGACAACATCTCAGCCAAAGTCTCCTACTGGACCCAGAGAACTCTCTTTACCTGTACAGTCATTACATGAAAAGTTACAGAATCTACCACAAGTTGGCATTATACATTTAGCCCTTCAAAATGACTCAGTTGGCTCAATATTAAGGTACAAAATCCTTGCTTTTCGAGGCATTGCTTTTATTGTAGCTTTGCCCCAATCCTTACATGCTAACTGCTTGTTTTCTCTAGCTGGCAAAACGAGATGTTTGTTGTAGCTGAACCTGGAGAACTGGCTGATAGGTTTCTACAAAGTGTCAAGGTTAGCATGTTGTCAATGATGCGGAGCCAGGACCGTAAGGGTGCATCACCTTTTGCACAAGTAGCAACTATTGCTGATTTGATTCGTTGTAGACCATACTTCCAAGTTGGAAACATTGGCCATAGATATATTGGACGCCAAACCCAAGTGTGCATGTTTTCAAATGGTTTCATTCTTTTAAAATTGTTAGCTTGATGTTATCAAAACTAATGAACTGTTTCTTGAAGGTTACGGAAGATGATCAAGAAATCGGGGCATACATGTTCCGCCGCATGGTCCCTTCTTTGCACATTACACCTGATGATGTTCGTTGGATGGTATTCACATTACTCTCGTTTGATTTTTTTTCCCACCAATGCTCATTATACCTGATGATGTAATCCAATGAATCGTGTTCTCCATACATCATGAACTGCGGTGCCCCGAATTTAGCATTTTATGTGTCTTATACTTTGTTGAACAATGCTAGGTTGGAGCTTGGAGGGACAGGATCATAATCTGCACTGGAACTTATGGCCCCTCTGCAAATTTAATTAAAGCCTTCCTAGACTCTGGTGCTAAAGCTGTTTTATGCCCCACAGCTGAGCCTCATGATGTGTTTATCAATGACTTAGGAGAGTACAACGTTTTGGGAAAGGGAAGATTCGAGATCGGTGAGGAAGATCCAGAAGACGAAGACTCCGAAACCGAAATCGAAACCGAAACTGAATCAGAACTAGAAACTATCAGTCCGTCAAGCGACTGGGATGATCATGACATGGAGAAGAACACGGACCATGGTACCAACTTTTGGGATAAAGAAGAAGAGGAACTATCAAGGTTTGTCTGCAAATTATATGACTCAATATTTCGTGAAGGTGCAACAGTGGATGTTGCCCTAAAAAATTCTCTTGCTTGCCATAGGAAGCTGAGGTATACATGTCACCTTCCCTATATTAAAAAGCTCGTCAAATATATTAAGTGCATGAATAAGAGGCAGCATTCATTTTTGTAGCTTTATAAGTAAATATTTGTTGCCAATCATTCATTTACATGTACAAGAGTACAGATATTAAGATATGGGAATTTAAAATTTTGTAATATAATGTTGCATGTATGTATTAGCAGTCTCTAGTTTTGGCCATCCCTAGTTTATATATTAAGGAACAAACAGTGCCTTTTCCCACCTTTCAAGCTCAGTACATTATAACTTGTTTCATGACCAGATCTGTCAAATCATGTGTCAGATTTCGGGATTGTCTTTTTTGTTTGAACCCAGAACTGCACTCCTTTCTGTTTGTGTGTGTGTGTGAGGTTTTGACTTCAATTGCATGAAGATATAGACATTTATAGACCAGAGTGAATAATTTTAGATTATTAACATACGATTTGACAGGTCAGGTAGAGACAGTTTAGTTCAGCTTTTACACTTTTCTTTTTTATATAATATAAGTCTTATAACTACCTATCATCCTCAAAACCCTTTACAATGAAAAAATAATAGACCCGTAATCGAATAATATTTGAATTAGGATTGGATCAGTCGAGATATTAATTTAGAGAGTGATATTGAATTGGCTAAATTACCAGTTGAATCAGATGTTTTATTTTTTTAATTTTTAATAAAATTTAATCAGATAAGCAAACTAGTGGCCAGACCAATTTAACTAGTGGATTAAAGGATTTAATATGCTAAAGTACTAGTTGTATAAGTAGAAATAGATGTTTACAATTTTATTGAGGTTTTTTTTGCCTAAATAATATAAAAATAATAATTAATTACAAAAAAATGTATGATAAATATATTTATTACGAAAATAGGCATTTGTACAGTGTACTGACGGTGCTGCCTGACAAATTGATGACACCGAACTAAAATGTAATGATCTAAAATATTTAGGGACTTAATATGAAAATATACCGTTTTAATTGGCAGCTTTTTTCTGACAAAAATTTTAGTTGGCAGCTTTGAAAAAGGGATTAAGGTGCACATTAAAAGGGGTAAATTCTTCATGAGCCCCCTTGTTTATTATTTTCTTTTATTCCCCTTTAACACTATAAATATTTTTAGTGTTAAAGGGGAATAAAAGAAAATAATAAATAAGGGGGGTTTATAAAGCAATTTAACCCTTTTTAATGTGCACCTTAATCCTTTTTTAAAGCTTCCAATTAAAAGTATATTTACATATTAGGTCCCTGATATTTTAGGTCATTACATTTTAGTTCGGTGTCGTTAATTTGTCAGGCGGCATCGTCTGAATACTGTAGCAAATGCCTATTTTCATGCTTTTTTCATAATTAATTATTATTTTTATATTATTTGGGTAAAAAACCCATTTTATTGCTTACACTTTTTTTTATACAAAACTGACTTAATAGGATTTAATTTCATCTTTGGTTCAACCTCTAACTCAATTTCTACAATTTTTGGTTAATTTTCAAAGTTGAGTTGTTGTTGCTGTCTAGGAACTGTTTTAGTTAAAATATTTACTTTTTCATGATTCTTTGCATTAACTTTTAATTGGATGCATAAAATCATTATACTTTTGATTATTATTCAATTTAATCATACAAACTCATATGTTAGAAACATATTCATTTTCTTTACCTTAACATTTCTCATGACACAAATCATTTCCCTCTTCTGTTTCATAAAACCATAATGTCTTTATATATCAATCATTCTAAAAATACTTTCTAATTCTACTATTTTGATTAAATTCACTTATCATACATTTCTATCACAACATATTTAACTCAATTCTTTGAAATACAAATAAAGTTAATATGAAAACTTACATCTTCTATCAATATTTTCCTCTCATTTGCTTCTCTTCCCTTTTCTTCCTCAACTTCATCACTATCCTTCTCTTTTCTTCTAATTTTCTTCGCTCCCATTTCTTATTTTTAAATTGATGAACATACTTTAGAGTCTTTACTTTATTTTTCTTCTTTGGTGCCCATAGAAATTTTCAAGAAATTTGGGAGAAATAATGCGATTACATGATAAGGGATCAAATTGTAAAAAAAAAAAATAAAGCTTTCTTTCTATTTATAATGGTGGTAGTGTCTGGATGAAGAAGCATGAAGAAAATTATTCATTTTTCTATAAAAAATTAATTAAATAATAAAATACTCTAACCAATCCTATTTTGACACCATTTTCACTAATTATTATCATTATAATTGTCTTGATTGAGAAATAATCATATTGCCCTTGTAACATTTCAATATTCAATTTTATATCATTTCTCACTTTTGATAAAATTACAATTGAGTCCATTTTATATTTCTACTTATTTAATTTAGTCCTCATTCACTAAGTATTTCACCCTCTAGCCCGTCCCTTATTTGGGATATTTTCACTTTTGGTCTTTCAACTTTTTTATATTTATATTTTGACCTATAAATTTTGAATATTTACACTAAGACCACAACACTTTTAATATTTTTTTACAATTTAATTTTCACATCCTAAATTACTCCGTCATGTCATACTTCTTGATTCAACTCCCTTTATTATCCAACGACCTTCACTTTTGTCGATCTTACATCCTATTCCACTAAAAATCTATCGCATATTGTTTACAACCAGCCGTGTGTTCGGATGTTACAGAGACCTCTCTCCATAAGATCACAATCCAAAGTGTTTCTTTTCGTCTTAGAGACACATTGATGTGTTAAATCCGAGTTGCACAATCTATAAAACGTAAGTGCTGACGTACCAAATCACAAATATTACAATTTAGTTGTATGTTTGACACAATTGTCTCTCCCATATATTGGAACACGAGTATAACAGCACGGTCACCCAAAATATATGAAAACCTTAGAAATTAAAGATTATGCATACTCATTATTAAACACACACTCGTATTTGACACTTGGAGATAAGCTACTTCAACAATTACACACGTAAAAGAACTCACAATTATCTACACAAACAACATGCTGACAGTGTGTGAGCAACTTGTTGCTTGAAAACCAAGTACCAGTTTCAGTTGGTTTTCAGTTCTGCAATTTCTTCAAGTTTCAAGATTGTTCACCTCAGCTACAGTAGCTACGAATCACAGTCTCGTTTCGAACTTCCTTCTTTCACGGACTTAACATGGAAGCTGCTGTTTCTTTGCGACTGCCGTAACTTTGTCGTCAACCTTTGGCCTAGCAAGAAACTCAACCGCGGTTACAACATCACCGATCAATGGCCGGCTATTAGCATCCTCTTGAAGACACATTGCTGCTACAGCAAGAGCTTGATAAAGACCCTTTATGGGGTAATTCTCTTCGAGCAACGGATCTATGATCTTCGTGAACTTCTGCCTGTCCTTAAGTAATGGCTCTGCCTGCAATATGTGGACGATAATCGATGATGAACTTAGATATACAAACTTGAATCAGGGCTTAAAACAAGTAATTTTGGATTCCTTGAACATACCCAAAGAACCAGATTCTGTTCTTCAGCCGGTCTTTCGAGATCAATAGCTCTCCTCCCTGAGATAAGCTCCAGAAACACTACACCGAAGCTGTAAACATCGGATTTTGTCGTGAGCTGGCCTGTCCTTGCATATTCAGGAGCACAATAACCGTAGGTCCCCATGACCCTAGTCGATACATGGTCTTTCCCTTCAGTAGGACCTAACTTTGCAAGTCCGAAATCCGAGAGTTTGGGATTGAAGGTCTCATCTAGTAATATGTTTGAAGCTTTAAAGTCGCGATAAATTATCGGCGGATCAGCAAAATCATGTAAATATTCTAGTCCTTTCGCTGCTCCTTCAGCTACTTTCATCCTGGTATTCCAATCCAATGGCTCCTTACCAGGAGGCATATCTAAATAAACATCAAATAAAATGAATTAGAAGTATATAAATTGGTACTAAACAAGTTTCAAAGTGTCTTTTTTAACATACCAAGAAGATGATGTTCCAAAGATCCATTTGCCATGTATTCATAAACTAAAATCCTTTGATCCCCATCTGCACAATAGCCGATTAGATTCACGAGGTTCTGATGGTTAACCAGACTTAGCATCAATACCTCTGAGAAGAATTCTCGATTTCCTTGCATTCCATTCCGATCAAGCTGCTTTATGGCCACAATCTAAGGTTAACCAAGCACAAAAGTTATCAACTTTCAGGGTCATACAAGTTACATGCATGAAACAATTCTAGAGAAAAAAAAGATGTATATCTGTATGTAAATATATTTATATATACTTGATCAAGGTTCTCAATATATCCTTTATAGACCCTGCCAAAGCCACCTTCCCCTATCAGAGAATCAGGATTGAAGTTGTCTGTAGCAGCTTCTAGTTCTCTAAATGTGAAAATATGAGCTGAAACTTTTACTTTGCCAACTTTTTGTATTTCTTCAGCAATTTTTTGCTTGTTGGCACCTACACATTGATTCAAATGGTCAAATAAAAGGTACCCAGAATTAGGAGCATAAGTATCGTTTATGGATCGGATTGAGAGATGTTCTTCAAGGAAGGTGAAATCAACTTGGATGTTTGCTTAAGACTTTAAGCTCTTGCTTTCTCCATTACAATGATATTGTATGTATTGGAAAGGGTCTCGAAGCACAAGTTTTATCTACCCCTGTTGAGGGGAGGTCGGTCTCAAACCCTCAAACGGTGGAGATATTGTGCCCAAGGCATCTATACTTGATTTTAGCCTCGAGCTTTGTCTCTCGAGCTCAATGGATTCATGAAGTTTAGTGAGCACCTTGCCATCAAGGAAATGTTAAAAATTTTGACTTTGATAAGATTCAAACCCATGCCTTTAGTGGGGGTTCTTACCCACTAATGCCATATAAAGGCATGGGTTCAAACTCCACCAAGACTTAATGCTCACATTTTCTTAATGGTGAGGTACTCCCTAAACTTTGCAAACCCATTGGGTTTTTTTAAGAGTCAAGAGATAAAATTCAGAATTAAAATTGAGCTTAGATACTCTAATCAAAATTTCTTCATTGTTTGAAGATTCGAGACCAACCTCTCCTCGAAAATGCCCAAGCTTCTGTTCTTCTCATAAAAATCCGAAATAATCCGAACCCATTTCACCTTTCTCGAAAAAGATCAACCAATAAAAAAAATACATAAATAAGCATAAATATGGTCTTTTCATTTACCTCTGGAACAAACCCCAATGAGGCATTTTAACATACACTAACAATCTTTTATCCGAATCTCAGTTACGTAAAAAATAAACAAAAGATTAATACCTGCTTTGCTTGACAAATTATTCACCAAAGACCTCAATGATTTGCCATTGTTGTTGCTATTGCCACCAAGGCCACCAGTACGGTGCTGCACCTCCACTCCACAACAAGAGAAGCAGCTCATTTTATGAAAAATGTGGAGCAAAGAAACAATGGGTGTGTTTTGAAATATTAGAAAAAGAACTAAAAACTTACGTCTTTTATTCATAAAAGTAAGGATTAACTACGAGTTAACTCCATTTATATTAGCTTGGGTCGGTATCATTAATTTTCTAAATATAGGAGCTTTTCAATTAGATTATGGATACAAAGAAGATGAGATCAACACTGAGAAACTATAAAGAAGCAGAAAAATGAGTTAAAATTGTTTGAATAAAGTTCGGTAGAACAGAAGAACGAAACGCGTTTCACTTTAAATTCCATTTAAACAAATTTAAACAAATTTCCCAACAACTTTTTTTTTTCCCATTATGTAACTTAGGTATTCATGGCATGCAGTACATAGGAAGATGATGATACCTCTTTATATAAAGTAAGCTATTCCAATTCACAGGGAAGTTAAATTTTTTATTTAAGAAAACCGAGATAAAAACATAAAATTTACGAGGGATCTAATGTTCAAAAATTTTCGTTAAGGCACTTAAATTACATTATTCATATTTTTAAAGGAACTGAAAATTAGAAAAATTCATTTATTCAAAAACTAAAATACTTAAACTTGAATTATTTATATTGTGTGAGGAGTTAGAAATGGAAAATTTCTCTTTTTGAAAGAATATTTAAAATTAAACGCTCGAACACACGTCTTTCTGCGTTGACAACAATATCGATATCAATTGAATTAAGACTCAATCATCACTTCTATTATATTATTAATAGGTCTTAACTTTTAAAACTAATTTAAGCATTTGGTTGAAATGTAAATTCATTATTGGTTTTACGTTATTAATTGATTAATAGTACATAAGACCCAGTCGTCACTTTAACATGAGAAACTAACATTATTATAATTTGAATAAAGTAATAACATGATTAAAGGAGATGAATCAAATTATGCAAAATCGAAATAAAAAGACTAAACCCAAAATTTCAATATAATAGAGGGCTTAAAATCCAAGTTTTATATTTATTGATTTTTGCAGTGATTAGTTAATTAAGTTAAATGAAAGATGAAAGGTGATTGTAAATAAAATGTATGGTTTTGCATTTCTGGAATTGTCTACATCTGGGTGCTGGGTATGGATGACACTGTAAGACTAGTTTAACTTCGAAATTGATAAGTGTTCGTGAAAAAAATTAATTTGAGCTCAATCATGGTTTTTGAAACCAAATTGGTAGTAGAATCGATCAAAGCATCAGTTTTCGATCTGATTATCAATCCGGTTTCAATTAAATAAATTATTAAAAAATTATAAAAATATTAAAAATATAAAATCCGGTTTAATCTGTTCGTATCAGTTCATGAGTCAACCAGTACTTTCCCTTGCTCCTTAAGTCTGTACCATGTACCAGCCGGTTCCTGAACCAACCGGCTAGTCTTGTCCGGTTTCAACATCATTGAGCTCAATTTATGGCATTCCATTGGCAAAAGACATCTACAGAATGCAAAAAGATCCCAAATGCTGCAGCTTGGAAAGGCTGCAGAGTACAAACTGGATGTAGAATCAAAGGAGCATATTGGTTGCTTGGTGAATTCCCTGTACCCATCTTCTAACAAAATTGTATAACCTTTGTTTTTAAGAAATTCTATTGCTTCACGTCATGTCTCTCAAGCTAGCAATGTTTTGAACACTTATTGCCAAGTGTGACTTCAAACTGAAATCCATAACTTTCGGTTCCAACAATCAAGTCTAGAAACAAAGGTTCATTCATATCAGGAGATATATCATTCACAAAGCATCACCTAATTGGATAATAACTTAATTCATACGAGATTCGAGATTTCTAATCTCATTGCCTTAGTAAATCAAAGCACAACCTGAACAGGCAAGAATTTTCAGTTAGGACTTGGGGCTACAATAGGGCAAAAGCATGCGGCACTCGGTTCGTTTATCAACCTTCAAGGTTATGTACCAGTATATGCACCACAATTTTACCTAGTAGCATGAGAATGTGAGGTAACATATAGTGTTTAGCTAATTCTACAAATACGCATAACTGAATACGACAGAGTAGCTTAAGAGGCATGACACGAAAGTTCGATATTTTGTCTCAAATCAACCTTACCTGTAAACTGCATAGGATATCAAATGAACTGAACTCTCACTGACCTCAAATATGAAAAACTTTCACTAGACTGAAATCAATATAAAGTTTTATCAGTAAGCAGGGATGAACCAGCAGCTTCAATTCTATTATAAATATCAACTTGATAACAGGATTTCATTCAGAAAGACATTGCTGTTTAAAAGCGGTTGGTTCCACTGCTAAATAACCCAAGCAAAGCATCATTTTAGTATTCAGAAAAGACGAGCTTTTCACTAATTAACAAACAGAAGGAAAAAAGATCCGTCCCGATAATGAAAAACTGTCCAATTCATTTTCATTTCCATATAAAATGGCTAAGACCAGACCTAACTAGCCCTAATAGTTCATAATCATTATTTAAAGAACAGAGTCTATGCCATTGTCACCCTAGTTACAACAAACCATTCTCGATTTCATCCCACAAATCTGCATTTTTCAAGAACTTCTTCTTAACATTCTTGATATGTTCTTTAGCTTCCTCAACCTTAGATATGCTAACAAGTCCATTCACGAGTGATTTCATAGTTGAAAATTTCGGAACCCATTTTTTCTCCATACTGTCCTTACAAAATTTCAAAGCAGCCTCAAAATCCCCACCTTGACACAAGAAATGAACCATAGTGAAATAACAATTACTATCAGGCTCCAAGCCTCTATTCACCATGCTATTAAACAAGCTCTTA
This sequence comes from Kokia cookei, assembly GCA_039519145.1. NCBI lineage: Eukaryota > Viridiplantae > Streptophyta > Magnoliopsida > Malvales > Malvaceae > Kokia > Kokia cookei. Next base: position 44,793,508 of record CM076907.1, read on the forward strand.
GCTTCCTCCAAATTCCCTTCCTTACAAAACCCATGCATCAAATGGTTATACGTAACTGAGTTCGGGTTTATCCCTTTCGATAGCATTCCATGAAGTAAGGTCTTAGCCTCATTAGATTTCTTCAACATACACAAGCTTTGAATCCTTATGTTATATGTATTAACCCCAACAGGAATCCCATATTCCTTCATCAAATTCAACACTTTCCCAACATCTTCATACTTTTCTTCTACATAAAACCCAGCTAACAAAGTCCCAAACGTTGTCGCATTGGGTTTAACCCCTCCTTTTTTCATATAAACCAAAATTGAATACACTGAATTCGAAGACCCAGATTCACAAAAAGCTTTAACAGCATTATTATAAGTTTCTAAATCGGGATCGATCTTATACCTTTTTGGGAACTCCATGAAAATTCTCTTCACTTCTTCATAATCCTTTGCTATCAACCCTGCAACGAGCAAAGCGTTTAATGATTTCGTCGAACGGCAAAACCCCTTGTTATAGAATTCGTCAAAGACCATCACGGCGCCGTTTAGCATCTTGGCTTGACCGTAGAGGATTAAAGAATGGGAAGCGAAAACGGTTATTTTGTAAGTCGGGACGGGAACGGAGTTCTTGGAGGAAAGTGTCGATGGATTGGAAATGATTGCCTTCGGAGAGTTTGGAGATGGCAACGGATAAAGCGATTCGGTCGAGATGGGAGGATGGGGTGAGGCGGGCGGCGCGGCAGATTTCGAGGATGCGATCGGGGTCTTGCTCGGATTTTAGGCGGGAGAGGGCGGCGCGTGATTTTTGGTGGGTGGTGAGAGAGGTGGAGGAGTTTGGGGAGACGGTTGAGAAGTGGCGGAGGCGGAAAGCTGTGGTGGCCGATGTACGGATAAGGGAGAATAAGGCCATTCTTTTTCGGAGAGTAGATTAGTGATCACTGAGAAAGGAGTGTTATTTAACTGAAAAAAAAAACGAGGGAAGGAAGCAAAAAAAATATAGGGACCAAATTCTGAACTTTCAAAAAGTACAGGATTTATTACATATTTTAACCAAAAATGGATCGAGTTGAACAGGGGACATGAACCCGACGTGAATCGAACACGCAACCTTCTGATCTGGAGTCAGACGCGCTACCATTGCGCCACGGATCCGTTGGCAACACTGAATAGCTTTGTAATTACTTATTACTGAGAAGGGAGTCATTTTACAGAAAAAAAAAGCGAGGGAAGGAAGCATAAAAAATACAGGGACTAAATTCTGAACTTTAAAAAAGTACAGGATTTATTACAGATTTTAACAAAAAATGAATCCAGTTGGACCGGGGTCTTGAACCCGACGTGAATCGAACACGCAACCTTCTGATCTGGAGTCAGACGCGCTACCATTGCGCCACGGATCCATTGGCAATATTATTTAAATAAAGGTTCTAAAAGAACTAAGGGTGTTGAAAGCGGAGGGATAAGAAAAAGGGTGGAAAGAAAATAATTTTTTATAAACACACCTATAAAAAAAATTAAAATTCTTTCATATCTTAAAATGGGTTTGGATAACATATGGTGACATAGAGTTGGTGATCCTTTGATCGTACCTTCACAACTTAAAATGGTTTGGTTTATATTTTTATAAATACAAATAAATTTAAGTAAATTTTTAAATTTATATTTTAGATCAAATGAAATTTGATTAAATATAAAATATATTAATATTATATTTAAATTCAATTCGATTTATGAATATTTTAATTCTAACACATAGATTTTTACATATTTTTCGTTTACTTGATTTAATTAAAAAAATAAATTTGTAATGATTAAAAATCTTAAATTCAAATCGAAATGATCTTTAGGAAAGAAAAAACTGAAAATTAACAGCAGCTGTGGTAACCATCGTAACAGTTGCATCTGCTTCAGCTACTGCTACTTCTACTCCATCATTTCATGGCCGGAGCAGAGAATCCCATATGGAAGACAATTTTTTGTTTGCATTTTGAGTTGGGCAATGGGAAAAAAACACTTAAACAGTGGATAAGGATTAAAAAGAAGGATTGAATCGATTGATTGATTGCAGAAACTGATTTATCCTACAATTAATGACACCAACCAAAATCTATATTTAAAATGAAAAAATCATTACTTTTGACACATTCTATGATCAAAACAACGTTGCAAATTGCAACCAACCACCACATTTCATCCATGAACTCTGTTGAAGCTTAGGTTGGACTTTAGTGAACCCAACAAAAGGAAAATCGCATAATAAAGGCTTCATCACTTCATCATCATCCCTTTCGGCTTGGACCCATTGTTATACTTAAATACAAAATCCTTTCTTTTCTTTTTTTTCTCTTTCCAAGTTGTATTCTTTCAGGGTTTTCTGTTTGGTTCTGGGGATATTGACTTTCCCGGGAAAGTTCGGGAAAAATAAGAGTGATGGTTCGAATAAGGAAAATACCACTGGACTTAACGCTTACTGAGTTTCCAGCTCTGGTTTCTAGCTGGTGGGACGAAGTCAATGAATCGACTAACTGGCAAGATGGCATCTTTTACACCCTTTGCGCCGCTTATGCCTTAGTTTCCTCCATTGCTCTGGTCAATTTTCTCAAATTTTCCACTGTTTGTGCTTTTTTTATTTCATTCACTCGACTGTTTTATTTTCATTTTATTGATTTCCAGTGTTTCAGGAATCCAACTGATTTGGTTTGCTTATTTACTGAGTTATATTAGTATGATTGAAGTATAAACATCTGTGTGAAATTAAAGCTTTAAACTGTCAATATCATTGTTAATGATTTCAATTTCCGGAAGCTATATCAGTTTGCTTGTAATAATTAGGGGTTTATGATTTTGCAGATACAACTAATAAGGATCGAATTGAGAGTACCCGAATACGGTTGGACTACGCAAAAGGTTTTCCATCTTATGAATGTCATTGTTAATGGAGGTGATATATGATATCCTATGTCCTGTATTGCATTGCATTGTAATGAGGATTGAAGATGTAACTTTCAGTATCTGAATACGAGTTTTCACGTTGTTGCAGTGCGCTCCATCGTGTTCGGGTTTCACAAACAAGTATTTTTATTGCATCCCAAGGTTAGTCTGCTATGTAATTCCGAGATATCGGTTCGGATTCGTATACTAGAAGTTCTTAAGTTTGCATTGGCTTATGTATGATAAGTTCTTCAAGAACACTTTTCAGTTGCGGCAGCAATACTAAAACTAGCCTTAACAACAAGGCTTTTATATTGACACGAGCCATTTCTTCTTTAACTAGGTACTTATGTTCTTACTATTGGATCTTCCGAGCCTTCTGTTTTTCTCCACGTATACGTTACTAGCCCTGTTTTGGGCAGAGATTTATCACCAGGCAAGTGATTTCTCGTTTCCTAAAACAATGTATGCCTTGTCCTTGATCGATAAACTGAGTTAGAAGCTTGTGCACCAGGTTCTTTCTCGAGAAATTTTGACGTTTTACCTTTCCATTATGAACAGGCAAGAAGCTTACCAACAGATAAACTCAGAATTTCTTATGCTGCAATCAATGGTGTTATTTACGTCATACAGGTGAGCCGTTTACTGAGTTTCCTACTACAACTAGCTTTGATACATGATGCTGAAGTGAACTTCAGGTCTGCATTTGGTTATATCTTTGGATCGATGTCAACAGCGTGATGGAATTCATCGGAAAAATATTTATCGCCGGTAAGCATAATAATGAACCATCAAAATAAGTTGATATTATGCACGTTAAATGTTACTTCTTTTGCTTAACTGTGCTGCGTATTTTCCATAATCTTTTCTCCAGCAATCTCGTTTATAGCTGCATTAGGATTCTTGTTGTATGGAGGAAGGTAATCGTTGATTTTAGTGGCTATTGTGCTTAGAGTTCGAATATCTAATGATACCAACTCCACTAACTCGAATCCTCTCAGATTATTTTTCATGCTAAAATGTTTCCCCATCGAATCGAAAGGAAGACAGAAGAAGCTTAATGAGGTACTTTAGTTCCTGTAGTTCACCTGAATTTGAATCCATATCATTCTCGGAAAATTACTTATTCGGGAGTTCAAGAGTAGAGTACAGCTACACTGCATAGTTAATCATTCTTGGCGTAACTATTTCATACTTGATGTCCTTCTTGTAGGTTGGATCAGTTACTGCCATTTGTTTCACCTGCTTCCTTATTAGATGCTCTGTGGTAAGTTTTTCTTTTTCGGACCAAACCCGAGTGTATCTTCTTTCGAGTCCTCTTCCTAGGTTAAGGTAATTTCCGGGGCTCGTAAAATGGTAAAAAGTATCATAAAAGCTCTTATAATAAGAATCAAATTGCATTTTACCTCACTTCTTAAAAAATGATAAAGTTAGTCTTGTACATTGGATTAAAAAGCAAACTGATCATTCTATTAAAAATTTCATCATCTCTACTGTTAAAAATTAGTTCTGTGTCAATATGAACTGTTTTGTTACTATCAACGACGTCAATTTTTAATAATAGAAATGAATGAAATTTTTAATAGAAAAATCTAATTTACTTTTTGATCTAATGTACAAGGAATAATTTGTTATTTTTTAGTAAAATAGGCAAATGATTCTTAGTACAAAGGCTTTTATAGTACTTTTACCCTAGTAAAATGGGTTATAACAATCATACTTTTTTATGCTGCTTTCTTCGTTTGGTTGCGAAATCTTCCCATTTCTCGATGTGCAGGTGGTTTTGTCGGCTTTTGATTCAGATGCGTCGCTTGATGTTTTAGACCATCCAGTTTTGAACTTGATCTATTACATGGTATTTTAAGAACCTCTAAGGTCATTAAATTATTGATAAATTTATGTTTTGGTCATTCAATTTCAAAAAGTTACAAAATGATTATTGAACTATTCGAAAGTTTTCATTAAATTCACTAAATTATTCGAAACATTTTATTTTGAGTCACTAGACTATAAAGGGTTTTTTTTTTTTTTTTTAATGTATGGCTAGCGAGCTTCAAATGAATGACTTAAAATGAAAATTTTCAAATAATTCAATGATCATTTTATAACTTTTTAAAATTGAGTGATCAAATGTAAATTTACTAATAATTTAGTGCCCTTTGATGTACTTTACTCCATTTTTATTTGCAGCGTCCTATTTATATTTCCCTAAGCATGTAAGTTTCTACATTTCATCAAATTGCAGCTTGTTGAGATCCTACCTTCGGCTCTTGTGTTGTACATCCTTCGTATGTTGCCTCCGAAGAGAATATCCGCCCAATATCACCCGATCCGTTAGCCGGGATGCGTCTTTGTTCATCGGATTGTTCCTGTCGAGTGAGGGAAGCAAACCTCAAAAACCATCCAGACATAGACCTCGACATAGTCATGATGCCAGCAAAATCTTAAGGGAAACCATCGTCGATTTCTTCATCGGTTTCATGATCGAATAGTCGGTTTACCGACACTCTCCTCATTATTGGTTGACAAGAAGTAGAAGGAAAATATCTCCCTTGTAGATTCAAATTTGTACTTGTTTGCATCAGTTTGTTCTTAGAAATAGTTGGTCCAATTGATATCAGTTTTCTTAAGCCATGCATTTGATAATATGACGGAGTGATAATTTCGCTAAACTCATTAAGCTGTTGTTTATATTTTTAAATTGGTCCTTAAAGTAGACTTCAAAACATGGTAATCGAGCTTTTAAAGTATCAATATTTAATCTATTAGGTTCTTCCATCATTGTAATTATCAATTTAGACGTTAAATGACGGTTTAGATTTGATGCAAAGTGTATTTTAAACACGTGCATTAAAATATAAATGTGTGTGCTTCCAATATCGATAGTTTGGATTTGATATGTTAAAAAAACAGACAATAAAATTTAAGAAGAATTTTTTTAACATGTCATATTCAAGTTGTCTGTGCAGTAGGTTTGTATATGTTTATATATAAAACAATGTATTTTAAATATAATTCACTTTCCATTTGACACTTTGACAATTGAATTAAAAGATTTTAAAGTTTGAGACCAAATTTAAAACTTGTGTCATGATTTGAGGACATATGATGTAATTAATGCTATTGTAAGTTCAAACTAGTTCAAGATTACAAGAAACTTCTTTACCTTTCCAGCTTATTATTCCTAACCACCTTATATGATATAACAACTTTTATGTGGGCCATCAATAAATCACCTCAAAGTTTACTTAAAGATTTTTATTATCATATTTCGCTTTCTAATACTTTATATTGATTTTATGAATCAATCATAATCGAGCCGCATCCTATTACATTTCAACAAAACACTCTTTAACTCAAACTATCGTACCAACCTCAAACACCACAAGATATCTATCCAAACACTTTTGTAAAGCTCACTCCAATGTATAAAGAAAATCCAAAGCTTTACCCCAAATATCTTCACACAACTTTCTAGACTCTTTTAATCACTACTAATTTGAACTTTGTCCAAAATTTTGACACTAAATCTTATATCAACAAGACTACCTCCTGAGAAAGTTTTAATCTTTGTATTTTTGGCATGGTGATCTTCATAAATGTTTAGCTGTAAAATACTATGGAGCTATTAATTTGACATTTTTATAAAATTCAATTAGCAAGAGCCTCTAATTTGACGATATAAAATAAACTTATATGCAGCATGAAGCGACTTATTGAAAACGCATAAAAGAAAAATGACATTCACTATATGTTCATGTTGAAAAGCCACCCAAATGCAAAACGACAACAAACCATAGGTATAAAACAAGAAATAGAATTACACAAAACGACAACAAACCATAGGTATAAAACAAGAAATAGAATTACAACACCCAGAAAAAATAATTAAAAAAGAGTTTAATTATAGTTTGTGTCTTTTACTTTGTTAAATTTTGAGATTCAGTTTTTTTTAATTTAATTTATCATAATTTAATCGCTCTATTTTTATAATAAACTTAAACTAATGACACCCTTAATGTTTTTCCTTTAAGAATATAAAATTTACATGTTAAAACAACTAAATCTCAAACTCCAACAAAATAAGGACTAAAATCAAAATTAGATCAAAGAACCAATGTTTTTTAAACCAGACCCATGGTCAAATCACTCGAGCCAGCTCAATTAAAAAAAATTAAAAACTTGGTTTAATTGGTTCATACTTGTTGTCGATTTAACCGATTCAAAATCACTCTCTAGATTAATACTCAATCAATTCTCGACCCGACTGATCGGTCTGATCCGATTCAAATAACATTACGAAAAACTATCAATCAAATATATATATAATGACTAACAAAAAGGGATTTCGATAACTTTTCCCACACTAGTCTCCAAACTTTTTATCTCTTGGACTTGTATTTCATTAAGATAGTCATCACCTAAATTATTTTAAACAATGAAAGAATTACAAAAAAATTCGAGTGATGACGTGACACAATCTCAAAATATCACGTTACCATACCTTAACGGAATCTAAATTTGAAGACCAAATGGGAAAAGCTAGTTGTCAAGTTTCGGAACTAATGTAGACTAATAAAAAGTTTAGAAATCATGATAAAAAAAAGTTACCAAGTTCAGGGACTGGATATTAATTTATCCTTGACAAAAATACCACAATTTTTTCCTACAAATAGAACAACCATCTTCAACACCCCTCATATCACACTTTGGGTTTCAACTTTCAACAATGGATCTTACAAACTGTTTCATCTTCTTCCTTTTACTCATTTCTCTTTACTTTGTCTTAACTAGAAGAACACCACCCAAAAAACATCCACCAGGTTCCATGGGGTTTCCCCTCATAGGCCAAACCCTTAGTTTCCTACATGCAATGCGAACCAACAGCATCGAGCAATGGCTTCGACAAAGAGCAAGCAAATACGGTCCCGTTTCTAAACTCAGCCTCTTCGGTACCCCGACGGTTTTCGTACACGGGCAGAGTGCTAACAAGTTCATCTTCACTTGCGACGGTAACGTACTGGGAAACCACCAACCGCCGTCGTTTAAAAGGATCTGTGGAGAGAAAAACATGACCGCGTTGATCGGCGATGATCACAAGCGTGTGAGGGGAGCCCTTGTTTCGTTTTTGAAGCCTGAAATGTTGAAACAATATGTTGGGAAGATGGATGAAGAAGTTAGAAATCACGTAAAGATGCATTGGCATGGGAATCAAAAGGTTACGGTAAGTTCCTATACAATCGGTCAAATTTTAGTTTTAATAAGGTGAATTTGAAATTTAATTCTTATATACTTTAATTTAATAACGTAGATTTCTACTTATAATGTTGATATGGTTTTTTTCTGTGTGTGTTTAAATGGGTATTGTTAATAGATTAATATCGATATTTTAATCCAAAAAAATTAATGCTCTTGATTATTTAAGATAATTACTTATATTATAAAAGTGGAAAAAACAAATTAAAAGAATAGGGATCAGATTTCAATTTTAAGTATATTAAAAGGACCAAAAATAGAATTTATCGAATACAATCATATCTTAAAGTTGACTTTCACTTATTTACAATTTTATTTTTTATTTAGTTTAATTGTTTTAGTCTCTCTACTATGTTGAAAAGTTTAGGATTTAATCATCTATTTGACATCTACTTTTATAATATTGTGATTAGTATACCAAAATTGTTAATACTTAAATGATTTTTTTTAATTTAATGTGATGTTGATGAATTAGACTAACATCTAATTTCGAAAGGATAAACACCACGTTTGGTCTAGTTTACTCAAATGACTCATTTTATTATTTAAAAACAAAAAAATATTGTTTTTATTTAAATGGAATTATAAATAATATATATTAAGACTAATATAAGTTTTTAATATCTTCTATTATATTTAAACAATAAAACGGGACAAACTCACTAAAAGTCCAAAAATATAAATCCAAGACTAACTCAAAGCAAGTTGGGTGAGCTGTCCAACCTTGAACACCTCTACTTGAGCATTATTGAGTAAATTTTTACCTAACCTAAACTGAATAACTGGATAACAATAAAAGAATATATGTCATCACTTTAACGGTAGTAATTAATCCTCTTATCATTTTTTTAAAATATTAATCTCATTTTAAATTCGATCATATCTAATTTTTTTATACAATGCTTATAATTATTCATAGTGTTTTTTTCAAACCCTTACATAGGAAGATAATGTTGATACCAATCGAGTTAAAACTCAATCGACATCCGTCTTCTCAATTTAAATTTACTAATCAATCTAAAAGTAGAGAGATGAAAATATTCAAAATGAAATTAGGGAGATTAAATTCAAAATTTTAGCAATGTAGAGAGACTAAATCCATAGTTAGACATTTTTCCCCTTTCTTATAACTACCTAGGTAAAGGGTCATGGATAAAAGGGTAGGCATTGGCCTTGGCCCACAAAATTGATAAATCTATCATTTAATCCTTCTAAAATTTATGGAATTACAAATTAGTATAATAATAGAATTTCACTTTGCCTTCCAAAAAATTTTTAATTCATCTTTTGCTCCCTTAAAGCGATTTTGTGGCTCGGCTCCTGATAGGTAATGCCATTGATGAAGACTCTGACTTTCAACATAATGAGCTCACTCATATTTGGCATTGAAAAAGGGGAAACAAGAAACAATATTATACAGGTTCTTCAACATATGATGAACGGCTTAATGTCATTACCAATAAACCTTCCCTTCACACGATTCAACCGTAGCCTTAAAGCTAGTGCACAACTTAGAGAATTCATCAAGTATCTTATTAGTGAAAGGAAGGCTGCATTGGAGCAAAGGGTTGCTGATACTCACAAAGATCTCATCGCTTGCTTACTAGGTATCGGGCAAACTGAGCCTTCAATCCGTATGTCTGATGAAGAAATGTGGACAATATAATAGGTGTGATGATAGCAGGGTATGATACATCCTCTGTTCTCATTATTTTCTTGGTCAGACTTTTGGGTATGGATCGATCCATTTATGATAAAATCGTGCAATGTAAGTCAATGATTCGAGTTCGAAACATGTTTGATTACACGAAGATGGATAAATTATGAATTTTATCTGATTCAAATAGTTTTTATCTGATTCGACTAATTTTTTTACCAATTTAATATTCTTTTAATTTTATAGTACCGATTGAATTGATTGTATAGTCCATTTTTAGTTCAACCAACTAATTCTAATAACCATGCTTATAGTATTACTCATTAAGCTTGAAATTATAGAACAAGAAGAGATAGCCAAGGCTAAGACATGGGAAGAGCTTTTAACATGGGATGACCTTGCCAAGATGAAATACACATGGAGAGTAGCAATGGAGACTTTAAGGATGTACCCTCCATTGTTAGGTTCTTTCAGGAAAGTCCTCAAAGACTTTGAATACGAAGGATACACTATTCCCAAAGGATGGCAAGTAAGAATTTATATCGTTTAACACGGTGATGGCATGTAGCATTAAGTTTTAGGAGCTTAATTAAAAAATTAGAGGGTTTAATTAAAAATTTTAGAACTTTTTGTAGGGCTTGATTAGAATTTTCAAAAATTTTGGGGGCTAAAGGCCCTCTGTCTCCCTTTTATGTTCGTTCTTAGTTTATTAATTTGGGTTCTTTTAGGTAGTTTGGCATCATAATTATCTCTAAACTGAAAATGCAATCTTTTGAGAATTTTAGGTGATTTGGGCCGCAAACATGACACACATGGATGAGAGAATTTTCTCGTTCGAGAAACAAGCGTCGATCCCGCCATATTGCTTTGTGGCATTTGGAGGAGGAGCGCGGATTTGTCCCGGAAACGAGTTTGCGAGGATCGAAACTTTGGTTACAATTCATTACTTGGTTACTCGATTTAAATGGAAGCTTTGTTGCTTTGACAATTCATTTTCGAGAAACCCTTTTCCAGTTTTCAGTGATGGAATGCTGATAGAAATTGAACCTAAGGACTCTGTTAGAATCCATTAAAACTTAAAGCACCTTGTAGCATTATAATGTAATTGTGTTGCTGAATAATTGATGTACAATTCCTATTTTTATCAGCAATCTCTTTCAACTTTTAAATCGAATGAAATACATATTTAATCACACTCGAACTCATGTATTTTTTATTGTTGCAATAACAATAGTTTTGATCGAGTTAAGATTTAATCGCTAATAATAAGTGTAACTTTGTCTCAAGAAAAAATTATTATAATTACATCATTAATTGTGGCTAACATGTGTTTGTAGAATTAAATCCAGGGATGAGCAGAATTGAATAATAAACTTTTGAGAGATCAAAAGATAATTTTATAATGTATTAAATTGTTATTTCATCATTTTTGAAGAGATAAAATATGTTTTTTTTTCATTTTTTTGAGCAAAAATGTAATTTTACCATAATTAATTTTTAATTTAATTATTTTATAAAGAACTTAAATAGCAAATTTTCATTTGAGGGACTTGGTGCAAAGTATGGTGACTCCAATGCTAACGAGATCGTTAAGTAACTTGGAGAAAGAGAACGTGAAGGGGTTGAAAGCCATGAGGTCGAACCTAAAAAGGTGGTGCTGGAAGCAAGGTAGTCAGTATTGTATTGATGGACATACAATTTTTCTACTCGTACTTATACATATCGATATCGATTCTGTTTTAGTGTATCATTTTGGATTTATCGTTATTTTTTAAAAACATTTGATATATGTATATAAAAAGCATTTACAAATATCAAATAATGAAGTTAAATAAATCTCAAATAAAAAATACTTTTAAAAAATAAAGTTTTCGTTGGAGTTGTAAAGAAAAGATTTTAAAAATGTTGGTGGTATAAATTCAAATCTCACCATATGTAAATTTTAAGATATAAAAAAAACTCATCAGTTATATAAAATATTATTTAATAAACTACACAAATACATTCTGTCATTAAATAAACTCAAAATAAACAAGCAAAAATATTATTTCATAAATTAAATAATAAGATTATCTTATTCTATGCGTATAACAATTCATAATTCAATAAATTTAAAGTAAATAATAAAAAATTTTAATTTTAAAATATGTTTTAAAATTATTGTGTTACAAATAAATAATAAAAATTAAATTTAAAATATATTTTAAAATTATTGTTTACAAATAAATAAATTTAAATTTAAAATATATTCCAACCGATACGAATGAAATCAACCAATACGCACCGATACGATTGGTATCAATTGAAATTTGTACCGGAATGAAAATTAAAGTTTATTATTTTGGTCTACTATTAGAATGTTGATATGGGCGGTACAAGAATGGTACCAACTAGCATGGCGGGAAAAAGATGTAGCTCAAACGATTTTGTATTTAACTACTACGTCGTGGAAGAAAGGGAGGGCAGTTTCAGATGTTATGAACAAATGTGAAAAGAGATGCATAATTTTATGGTTTAATTATAGATAAGTTTTTAAGTTTAGTCAAAAGCAACAAAAAAATATCATATAATATTACTTGATTGGTTAACAAGTCATGTTATAAATCTATTAGTAAAAAATGAAATATTTGAATGAGAGTGATTAGTTTAAGCAATTAGTTTGATAGGATGATTAAATTGAAAAGAAAATTTAAATAATCAAAATAAGATAAATCTATTTTAGAAGGTAGTTTATATTTTTTAAAATTGTTTTAAAGACAGATAAACACACGTGTGAAATATTTTATCGGACTCATCACGTGCCGGAGCACACGGCTTCATCATTCTAATAGTATCATTTCGCGCTCCATATTTCAAATTCAAAATAAAAAGTACTAAACTTCCCCTTCTTCTCCCTCTCAATTCACTTTATTCTCTAATTTGCTAAAAAAAAAAATCTCCATCATAGATTCCGGCACCAGTTGAACTGTATGTAAGTCACCGATTAAATTAGACCAAAAAAAGAAAGGAAAAAAAATGGAGGAAGAAGAGCGTTTTCCTCCATTATCTTCTTCTTCTTTCGTTCTTAAAGACATCTCCAATTTCAAAACCCCAAAACGCCCTCCCAAGAATCCTCAATTCTTCACCGCTTGTAATGAAACTCCAAGGTCATCCTCGTCATTTCGTTACAGTTCTCGGCCTTCCCTTATCCCTTCCTCTTCCCGCTCCAAAGCCAAAGCCAAGCTCAAAGCCTTCCAGTTGGAGCAATCTCAGTCCGCTTGCAAAGAGCAACTCAAGAAGGACCGATCGCTAAAGTCTTTGGCTAAATCTCTAACCGCTTGGCTCAATTTCCTCTTTCAGAATCCGGAGTCTTGCGGCTGTGATTTGTCAATTAATGGATGCAATGAGAGTAATGTTGTGCGAGTGGACGGTGCCTGAAGCCCGAAAAGGATGAGAGAGTTGTGGTGGAGAGGAGAGGAATCTGAAAATGTTGTTGCGGATGTTTCAAGTTTGAAGTACTCGAGTTTAAGGTGTTCGTTGAAGGAAGTATGTAGTTTTGATGAATTGAAGCAGCGGATGCATGTTTATTTGAGTTTGGTGAGCTGCAAAGAGGTTTTCAATGTCATGACTCAAGTAGCTAAGGTTGAATTCTCTAAATTTTTGTGAACGTGAATTGATTTCATTTGCTGTGTAAATTATGAGAATGAAATGCATGGTTTGTCAAAATCATAAATTCCATAGGATTTTCAAATTCAATAATAAGTAGGCATCCAAAAAAATTATGGATTTGAGAAATAATCATGAGTATTATATGTGTATGTAATTTTAAAATTCAAATCCAAAATCTGAAATTCAAGTACCCAAGCACTACCTTTTTAACTTTTTGTCTGTAGGAATGATGGCTTCTGCTACTGATTTTAAGTATTCTTGTTGGTTATAATTTGTTAATGGTATAACATTGAAGATTATTTTTGTTTCTGATTAATTGGCAGAATATAGATGGAGGGAGGTTAAAGATGAAGGCAAATTGTCCTATAGTTACATATGTTGGAATTAAGGAAAAGGCTACAAAAATTCTAATGTCCTACAACCCAATTTGGCTTCGAATTGGGTTGTATATTATTTTTGGTAGTGATTCCCTGATATCATCCGAGGGAAATTTTAGTTCTGTGAAAGATATTTCATTTTTGAAGATGATAATAGAAAAACAATTCTTCTCGCACACTGGACTTGCAAAGGCTTATGCCTATAACAAGAAGGTGGAAGGTTTGTACAGACCGGGATACTATGAGAATCTGGGGAATATTATATTGAAGAGAACTTTATTGCTTGTTCTTATCCTTGACCGAGCTAAATCTCAGACCAGTCTTCCTCTTAATTACGGTATTGATGGAGTGGATGGACGTTCTCCTCTTCTGTTCACAGTTTCGTCTGGTATAAAATCAAGTCGTCAAGTCCTTAATAGTAATTCTCCAACTTCTTACTTCAATTTTTTATTGCTTAGTTTTCACCTACACGTGCTATGTTTGTATGGGCTAACAATGTCATCTTTTTATGATATGAAACCAGATTTCTTATCATCCGATGTTATGCATGGAGAAGGTGATCTTCTTGCACATCTAGTGATTGTAGGATATAAAGTTTCTCATCAGCAGGTATGTTGGTTACATTTTAATCCATGTACAGTGCTTAACACTAATCTTATATTCTAGCAACTTAATTTTTAGTCATTGTTCCTATGGTTATACATCAATTTTATTTACCTTCGTATGAAATTTTAATATTCTTTTTTCTTCTTTTACTGTCCAAATATTTACTTGGTGCAGTCTGCCCTTGTGGAGTTTGATTTCCAAGTATCAGATTTGTTCTTGGATCTTCAAGATGGTGTGCGGCTCTGTAGAGTTATTCAGCTTTTGCGACATGATCCCTCTATCCTCATGGTTGCTATTTCTTTCTTATCGTCTTGAAGTTTACACAACAGGATCAACTGATAACAATTAAGCAGTGCATGGAATGTAGTTTTAACTTAATAGCTTGTTGCATGAGCAGAAAATAGTAGTTCCTTCAGACAACCATAAAAAGAATTTGGCCAATTGTGGTGTTGCCCTGCAATATTTGAGAGAGGATGGTGTCATGCTATGTGATGAAGATGGATTGAAGATTACAAGAGATGATATTGCTGACAGAGATGCGGAACTTTCTCTATCCTTGCTCTGGAATATATTTGTTCATTCTAATCTCCTCTTTGTTTGAATTTTTCAGATGTTTATAAGAGTTCTTGCCATTGTTAATCCTTTAGCTGAGACTTATGTTTTCATTGATCTTGCAGTTGCCACTTCTGATTGACAGAACAACCATTGCTAGTGAAATATCCAAAATACGTGGCTTTAATATGGTATGCTTCATATTTTCCTCGAGTTCTGGTGAACGATGGATAACTGTTTAGTTTTTCTATTCATTACAGAATAAAGAAGAGCAAGAAGTTTTAACAACCAGTTATGTTTTTAAATACTAGAATACTTAGCTAAGTTCTTTTTATATTCCTTTCTGTTGTTTATTAAGATTTCCTGATGTTCATAAATTATTTTTCATTTGTTTCCAATTATGACAGGATAAGTTGAATGTAATCAATTCCACGAATTTGGGAATGCTTTTAAACTGGATCCAGGTATTCTGTTACGTCATCACCACCCTAGTTTTTCCTCTCCTCCACTTTTAGATAACTTTTCTCTGGTATATTTGTTTGTGTTTTTCTTCATTTTATGCATGTTCACTCTTAAATTTCCATCTTTATGATTTTACTGCTGTTAATAAGTTGAATGAATATTTGTAGGCAGTTTGTGAAAATTATGGTCTTAAGGTCGACGGCTTTTCTTCACTGGTTAATAGAAAAGCCTTATGGTGCTTGCTTGATTATTACTTCCGCATAGAGCTTTCTTGTTCTAACAAGGTAGTACACATTTTTTTTCCTGTCCCAATGTTTTTCATCTTTTTCTGTTGTGATTTGTATTAATCTCTTATTGTTGTCTTAACAGGACCCTCATGAAACAAGAGATGAGAAATCAATCATGTCCGCTACTGATTACACAGATGCAGTTCACAATTTTGTATCATCACAGAAACTAACAGCAATATTGGGAAAATTTCCTGAGTTAATGTTTAGTTTAATGCTCATTGATTGAATATGTGCTATAATAGTGAGGTTTGAGAGAAGCTGCTAATTTTATAAAAGCTTATGGAGGTTTTGAGGTACAACGGTGTTCATGATACATGGTGATTGTGTTTGTCATAATTGAAAAGTGAAGTGTTAACATATCTTTATTTCTGAATACAATATAATTGTATACTCTTTGCCTACGTTGATGTGTAGGTTCTGCAAATAAGTGACTTACTTGAGCATAATGGTGCAGTTAGTGACAAGAGTGTGGTAGTTTCGCTGACTTTCCTTCTGTCCCAGCTTATCGTCAAGAAAAATGTGGTAATGCCTGATACGGAATTATTTTTGAACCACTTGATTGTGCCATAGTTATGCAACTACTTCAAGAACTCTTCTAACTTTTGCCAGGATCAGTTGAATTTCCATAAATTGTTGGGTTGTAATTGCCAAACCCTAGAGAGGAGGAGACATTCATTAACTCGAAGGCGGTCAGCAAGTTCTGAAGCAACTGTGCTAAAGGACGGAGACTTAGATATCACTGAAGATCCTTCTTTATTTAGTGATAATCCTCTTTTTAGTGAGTTATGTATGTTGCATGTGTCTTTTCTCATGCAGCTAAATGTTGTTGACAGTGCACTTTAAATTCTGAAAATAATCACATGATACGTAAATGTATGAAATTGGGACTGCATATGAATTGCTCTCATCGAACCTAGCTTCCTGGGGTTAAAA
Organism: Kokia cookei; assembly: GCA_039519145.1. Classification (NCBI taxonomy): domain Eukaryota; kingdom Viridiplantae; phylum Streptophyta; class Magnoliopsida; order Malvales; family Malvaceae; genus Kokia; species Kokia cookei. The sequence goes on from CM076907.1 coordinate 44,810,210, forward strand.
AGCCAGAAAATAAGTTGGTACTGGCTGGCAGAGAACAATTTAATAGACCTGGGGCTTTGATACCATGTTAAGTGTCCAACCTAAAACCAATTGGCATTTTCTAGTTTACTGTATGTTCAAGCCCTTAGATGAGCACTAAAATCTAATCTCTGTTTGCTCCCTCTTCCATTTCATTTATGCAGATGCTACTAAAAAGTTTAAGATCATTCAGGCTTGGTGGCGAGGTATGACAGAACCAAACTACAAAAGTGTTGTAAGACGGCCTGCTGCTTCTACTTCATCTTGCTTTCCAGCTCAGAAGACAAGCATTTACATTTTAAGAGGTTATTGTGTCCCTTCTCTAGTTAGCTTTTTGTAATATTTTTCCTTTCATTTTTCTTTGTCCTTTGTCTGTTTTGTTATAGTTTGATGCATTTTCAACACTGACTAGGAGTTCTATACCTTTTGCTCTAGTTTTTTCTCCTTATTAATTAGTTGATGTTTCTTCTTAGGAAATTTATTTTTGATATTTTTGGTTTTATTGATACAAGAAATAAATAAGGGAGGAGAAAGCGGTGGGGTTTAGAACTGTTCAAGCGGTGGGGTTTAGAACTGTTCACCTTTGTATGGTGGAGAGCCATCAATGGTGGAAATGAGAGGGAGAAGCAATGGAGAGTCTAGGGGTGTAAATTAGACAATGATGCTAGCAAGCTACTTGAGTTAAACTCGAAAAAATTCGATTTTGATTCGGTAATTATCGAGCTCAGTTCGAGCTCGAGCAGCTCAAGTTATTAATCGAGCTGAATTCAAGCATAGTAATACTTGGTTTGAACGGCTCATGAGTTTTATCGAGCTTTTCATATTTTTATATTATTAAATTATGTTATTGCTCTTAATATATTATTAACTCTAAGATTAATTATTGAGTTGAGCTTGAGTACAAAAATGACTAAACGAGCTTAATTGAGCTTGAGTAACTCGATTATGTCGAGTTGAGTATCGAATTTTGAATTTCAAGTCAAGCTCGAGTTTGGCAATATTCAGACTCCGCTCAATTTTACATTCAACTCCTTTTCGATCTCAATCTTGCGAACTCGTGTTTCCTTGCTTCTAAGTGCACGTTTGTAATGACGGTAAATGTTGAAGCAATACTGTATAACAAAAGTACAATGATAGTTATTATCTCATTCTAGAATATTGATATATTGAAAAAGCACCGGATTGTTACCCCACTTATTCCACCAACCCAATAAATTACCATATCTTTTCAGAGTTAGTTAAAACGTGCTGGTGAATCACACTTTATCTAAATTAAAGATCATATTGGAATTGGAAAATTCACTTGACAAATTATACATTTCCTCCAAGGTTGTATGGATTTTTGGCTTTCTCACTTTTAGCTTAATATGGCATCTTTGGCCTTTATGGCCTTCTATTTCATCTCTGTGGTAAGTAGTTTTTTTCTTCTAACCTTGCTCTCCCTGCATAATGCTTCAGAGAAGGCCGCAATAGTCATACAGTCTCATTTCAGGCGATTCATAGAGCGTCATAATTTTCTTAAGATGACAAAAGCTATTGGCTTAATCCAAATTGTTACGCGTGCATGGTTGACTGTGAAGAAAAATTCAGAGCTCAATAAATTCAGTTTTGCCGGAGTTCCGGAAGTTCCATCTGGTGTTTACTCTTATCTGAGTATTTTGGTTATACGCATATTTCATATTACCTGTTTCTCACTTCACTCGTTTTATCTTTGCTTCACAAGAACTTGGGAGACTTGTCAAGTTTATCGGTGAGAGACACAGTTTTGTTAATTTAAGAAGATCAGTGTTACTCATACAACATGTTTCAAGGATTTGGGTAGCACAAAGACGTGATGCATCCTGTCCAATCCTCATCAAGGCTGCCATTGTAATTCAGAAATGTTTTCGTGGTTGGGTGGTAAGATCACTTCACATGATTGAGAATCCTTCTCCTAAATGCCAACAGACGGATCTAAGTAATAGTGAAATAGAAGCAGCAACTGGGATTCAGATTGCATGGAAGAATTTTGTTAGCATATCTCTGCACAAGCACACTTTTGCTGCAACAAAAATTCAGAGTCATTACCGTGGCCGGCGGTTAAAAAGGAGTTTTACGAAGCAGAAGCAAGCAATAATCACAATTCAAAGTAATTTTCGACGGTTAAAATGTTTGAGTACTTTTCAACAATATAAAACTGCTCGTATTGAGAATGCTTTGTTCAAGTACGAAGAGAAAAGTCTAAGTATTGGTGAAACAGAAGCAGCAAGCGGGATTCAGATTGCATGGAAGAACTTTGTTTGCAGATATCTACATAAACAGACTTATGCTGCAACTAAAATTCAGAGCCATTACCGAGCTTGGCATTTAAGGAGAAGTTTTATGAAGCAGAAGCAAGAAATAATAAAAATTCAAAGTAATTTTCGACGACTGAAATGTTGGCGGGCCTTTCAGATTGCTCAGAAGGAATTTGTCTGTAGATCTCTTCAAAATCAGACATTTGCTGCAACAAAAATTCAAAGTCATTTCCGTGGTTGGCAGTTAAGAAGGAGTTTTGTCAAGCAGAAGGAAGCAATTATAGCAATTCAAAGCAAATTCCAGCTAAATTGTTCAAATGCTTTTCAGCAATATAAGATGGCTGCCAGATCAGCAATCATCATTCAATCTTGTGTTCGTAGATGGATAGCTCAGAGAAGAGCTTTGAGATGTAGGTATCTTACTGTTGCAATCCAAGTAAGTTGTCTCTTCCATTGCTGATTAGATCATAGTGCTTCCTTATGTTTTCTTCATTGCCATGATATCATGGTCCATTTGATATCTTGACATTTTAGATAATAATCACCTCTATTTCAAATCTATTTCCATTCTTTAGCATTTATTCTTATTAGATGTTTACTTTCAGCAATACATAACCACTTATCTTTTTCCTTAAAAATCAGAGACATTGCCGCGGTTGGCTTGCAAGGAAGGATCTTTTGAAGCAAAGGATGCTGTAATAAAGATCCAAAGAGCAATACGGTGTGTAATATGTCAGAAGGCGTTTCATCTTCAGAAATTGGCAGCTATTGAGATTCAAAGGGCTATCAGAGGGCAAATTTCTCGAAATAGGCTTTTAGGTACTTAGTTTGCTCCTGAAATTCACTTATTCGATTACTAAAAGTTCTCATTTGTATGCTTCAGTTGCGGTTCCATCTGAGAATTTACAAAGAATATGGTTTGAGAAATTGCAGGAGCATCTTCCTTTCGTGCGGCTAGTGCTTCCAGTTACGGTTGTAATATGTCAAAGGGCTTCTTCCAGAGTTTTGAACTACAATTAGTGATTACTTCAGTTTTGAAACTACAAAGGTGGTGGAGAGGTGTTCTGTTACTTACATTAAGAACGAAATCAGCAATCATTATTCAGAGTCATTCACGGGGATGGATTGCTAAGCAAAAAGCATATAGAGAGACGCTTTGTATTGTTTTAATACAAGTAAAATATTTCCATATGGATCTATGCTTTATATAGTTGGGTTAAATGATGCAACGACTAAACTTGCATAAGGTGTCCACTTGCGGCAGTACATAAATCACTGACCTTTTTTTTTACATATCAGAGACATTGCCGTGGTTGGCTCGTAAGGAAGGAGCTTTTGTTGAAAAGGGATGCTGTAATAAAGGTCCAAAGAGCAATACGGTGCCTAATATGTCAGAAGGCATTTCATTTACAGAAATTGGCAGCTATTGATATTCAAAGGGTTATCAGGGGTCAATTTTCTCGAAGTAGGCTTTTAGGTACTTGGTTCTTTCCTCGATATCCGCTTACTTGTTTACAAGCAGTTCCCATTTGTATGCTTAAGTTGTGGTTCCTTTTCAAAATAGCATATGGTTCGAGCAATTGCAGGAGCATCTTCCATTCATGTAGCTACTGCTGGCAGTTACAGTTGTAAGATGTCAAAAGGCTTCTTCCAGAGTTTTGAACTAAAATTAGTGATTACTTCAGTTCTGAAACTGCAAAGGTGGTGGAAAGGTGTTCTGTTACTTAAATTAAGAACAAAATCAGCAATAATTATTCAGAGTCATGCACGGGGATGGATTGCTAAGCGAGAAACTTACAGACAGAAGCACTGTATTGTTGTAATACAAGTAAGATATCTGCATATTGAGTATGCTTTATATAGTTGCATTAAATGAGGCCTTTCTGATTCTTAGAATCCACTTGGCCTTATAAGTCATACCTGTTGGCATTCTTCAGCATATATTTCCATAAGGTGTTTACTTGTAGCAATACATAGATCATTGACCCTTTTTTCTAACAAATCAGAGACAGAGCCGTGGCTGGCTTGTAAGGAAGGAGGTTTTGTTGAGAAGGGATGCTGTAATAAAGATCCAAAGAGCAATAAGGAGCCTAATATGTCAGAAAGCCTTTCATTTACAGAAACTGGCAGCTATAGATATTCAAAGGGTTATCAGGGGCCAAATTGCTCTAAGTAGGCTTTTAGGTACTTAGTCTTCCCTTGAAAATCCACTTATTTTATTTCTAGAAGTTATTTGTTTTCTTCAGTTGTGGTTCCATCTGAGAATTTACAAAAATATATGACTTTGAGCAATTGCAGGGGCAACTTCTGTTCAGGCAGCTGCTGGTGGTGGCTGCAATTGTAACATGTCAGGAGGCTTCTTCGGGAGTTTTGAATTAACATTAGTGATTACTTCAGTTCTGAAACTGCAAAGGTGGTGGAGAGGTGTTCTGTTACTTAAATCAAGAACAAGATCAGTTATCATTATCCAGAGTCACGCACGGGGGTGGATTGCTAGGCAAAAAGCGTATAGAAAGAGGACTTGTATTGTTGCAATACAAGTAAGATGTCTCCACATTGAGCTATGCTTTATATAATTGCATTTTCTTTTTGTTCAATTTACATAATTGCATTTGATGATGCCTTTTACAAACATCTAGAGTTACAATTTTTCTGCTTCATAGAATCTGCTTACACTAATATCAACTTAATTTTGAATTGGAATCATGGCTGTTGAGGGTCCAAAATCCTCAATAAAGCTAGCTCAAATGTAGCAGTTTTACCCATTAATGTCCTATAAGTTACAGAGCACTGGTTTAAGTCTAACCATGCGTAACAAGCATGGTTTGCCTTTCTCAGGCACCTGATGAGATGCTCCCACTTTGAACCCTTCACCTTCTGACTTCTAGAACCATGATGCCAATAGCTTATAGGGCTAGGGCATTAATGGGCAAGAATGCTACCACTTGAGGTAGCAGTTTTTTTTTTGTTGAGGATTTCAAACTCTCAACGACCCCACTGAGCATCTAAAGAAGCTACAAGTTCAGAGTTGGAGTGCTTTGTCAGGTGATTGAACAGGAAAACCATGCGCATTGTTGGACTTGAACTCATTTAATGGGTGAGAATGCGACCGCTTGGGCTAGCCCTATAAGCTATAGGGCATCACAGATTCTAGTTGCACATGGTTCACCTTCTTATGCACTTGACGAGATACTCCCGCTATGTGAACTCATTGTCTCTTCAGACATTTGAGCTCTTAGGAGACAAAAACCGTAGTAAAGACAATACCTGAAGTGTTGAGGGTCCCACCCTCAACAATTCCACATTCGGTTAATATTGCTCACTGACCAGTCCTCATCCTTTTGCTAGTTGTCTTAATACATATTTTGAATGATGAACTTGCCTATCCAACCCAATTTTAAATTCTAAGTATGTTGTCCTAATTTCCATTTTCTCATGGATTTGGTAGTCATATTGGAAAGGTTATGTTGCTCGGAAAGAATCAAGAGACCAGCTAGTAGATTTGCGCTTGAGAATGCAAAAGTCTGCTATGAATGTTGATGATAGCAGACGTCTTATTAACCGCCTTTTGTCAGCACTTTCGGAACTACTGAACATGAAAAGCATCCGTGGCATTCTTCACAACTGTGAGACCTTAGGTGAGCATGCTATATTCTACATTAGCCATACTTTCTTCGTATTCTCATGCCTCAGAAAAAGTAACCCTTGCTTTATTTATTACTAATCTTATATTTTCTGATTTTCTCTTTCCTGTCTATTCAGTTAATGAAATTAAAATATTTGGATAAGCTTACTTGTGTTAGGGAATAGTGCCTTGGCATAATATGGTCCCCATAAAAAGGAGACCTAAGTACTGAGCATAGTCTAATTTGAAAAGCTAAAATGACAATGAATCTACAATACAAGCTTGTAAAAAAAACTTTGATTGCAGATATGGCTACAACTCATTCTCTGAAATGCTGCGAAGAACTTGTGGCTGCTGGTGCAATCACCATTCTACTAAAGCTGATTCGTGCCGCCAGTCGTAGCATACCCGATCAACAGGTTCTAAGGCATGCACTCTCAACACTTCGAAACCTCGCACGTTATCCGCATTTGACACAAGTGTTAATCGACACTCCTGCATCTGTAGAGACAATCTTATGGGAATTGCACAGGTTTAAACATTTTCTACTGTATTACAAGTTAAGATAAATGGCACATCATATATTATTTCTGACTTGGTTCATATTTTGTCAATAACTCATTCCAGGAACAAGGAAGAAGGATATTTTATTGCTTCACAAATCCTGAAGAAGATATGTTCAAATGAGAATAGTGTGATAGCTGTACACAAGTTTCCTGCTCTTTTGAAGAGACTATGCAATCTTGTTGAAGAACTCACAAGGAAAGCAAACAATGAAAAAAGGTTAGGCTTCGGTTACTAAATCTTGGGACCAATTGGTCGGTTCGGTTGGTGCAATTAAGAAAAATATAAAAAAACGATTTAACCGACCAATTTCATATTAATCAACTAATAGGACATCAAAAAGAAGTATAAACCCTATTAATTGTCAAGTTTGGACATCAAAGTGGACAAAAAAAAGTATAAATACTAAAATAGATTTAATTACTAACTTTATAGACTAAAAGTTACATAAACCCTATTATAAATGTATTTTTAAAAAATATATATTAAAAGTCAATTAACTTGATTTACTTGATTATGGAAATTCATAACTGATAAATAAACAAAATAACCTAATTTTAATCCCTACAAAACTGCTTTAATCAATCACAACCAATTTGACTAACCAAAAATCAATAGATAAACAAATTAAATAAAAAATTAACAGATAAATAAATTTGAATCGATTTTTACTCACTTTCATCGCTAACTTCATTAGCACACAAATTTTGTTACCTTTCAGAAATCCCCGTGCTGTTGCTGTGAGAGACAACACAGATAGAAGAAGATTGAAGGAGGCTGTGGAACTTCTTAAACTAATAACAAATGGCTAAAAATCCAGCAAATTGCCAATCGCTTTTGCGATGTGAAAGAAGTTCTATTTACACTTTAGTTAGGATTTAACAAACTCCCTGGGTTTTCCATATATAGTGTGCCACACTGCCATTGATGTGTTTAAATTTGGTGGTGCATGATCCGTGCTCAATTGTGCATGTTCTAACATAGGCAATTTTGTTGCCTGTCATTTTGTTAGTTTGATCTTTTTAATTTATGCAACTGTCGAGATGGAAATATAGTGTCAATCTCTAGTTGAATATTAGAAACAGAAACCAGTTAACTATCCCCAACTTGGAAGATAAAAAGGTTAAAACTAATTTGACTCGGTTAGAAATTATTACTTTATTTTGTAAAGGTCAAATTCTGGCTTTAGTCCCTTTATTATGTTTAAATTTGAAATTTAGGTTTATATTTTAATTTGAGTTAAGTTTTTTGGTACAATGATGATTCAAATTCGGGTTATTCCTAAAGAGTGAATACTAGGCCAATAGACTAAAACTTGGGGTTCTTAATTTGAGATAATTTGATTTCTCTATTTTTATAATGTTATTATTCAATTTAAATAATTAATATTTTTAATTATTTAGAATAAAATGACAATATATTTTTTCATAAAACACTTCTAATACAAAAACAAATATCATGTTAGTATTGTGAATGTTCAATTGAGTTGGTGTTACTTATTAATTGGATCTTAACTCAATTAGAAAATTATAAAAAATTATTTTTTATAAAGTAACAAATATTATTATGAGTATGTTATTAACTTATTATTTTTTATATTTTATATAAAATATCAATTTTTGATAAATATAATTGTTAAATAAATTTTTTTAACCATAAATCAAATTATACCAAATATAGGGATTTTTGACCAAAAAAGTGAGGGACTAAATCTAAATATTAACATAATAAAGAGATCGAAACCATAATTTAACATTTTATAAAATATAAAAAAAATTTCCATAAATTTTTTTAAATATATTGATGTGGTTATATTATAATATTTGTTCATACTTTCTTAATCATTTGACAACGCACAAATATCTTATACACATAAATACTCGAATCCAAAACTCTTAAAATAAATAACATTTCTTTTCCGGGAACAACTTATTAGATTATTTTTCATGAAATTTTGAAACTCTTATTGTTCAAAACCGAATTAACTCTTTTTTTAACTCGACAAAATCATCAAAATATCGCTGACCTTTACTCTTCAAACAGCTAAGAGCCAAGCCCATTTTAGTCATTTCAACAAACCAGCTTTCAAGCCCATTGCTTTAATCGCTTTTCCTTTTCCCAACAATCGCTTTTCTTTTTCCCAACAATCGCCTCCCCTCTTTCACATTTCCCAAACCTTACCTTATCTAGGGTTGGGGTTTTCCTCCTGAGTCTCTCTTTCAATACGAAAAATATCCCTAAATTGAAGATGATGCAACAACCAGCAACAAATATGGTGCCGCCACCAATGGCTCCACCACCTTCTATGGCTGGTGCTCCACAGACCCAACAGTACCAATATCAGCAACCACCTCCGGCTCCGGTTCCTCAGACACAACAACCTTACATGATGATGAACATGATGCAGCCGCCTCAGAGTCATCCTCCACCTATGTGGCCCCCACAACAAGGTTCGGCTGGGGTACCGGCTCAACAACAGCCAGCGGGTCAACCGGCCAACGCAGATGAGGTTCGGACTTTGTGGATCGGAGATTTGCAGTATTATATGGATGAAAATTATCTCTTGAGCTGTTTTGCCCAAACTGGAGAGGTAGTCAACGGTTTTAATTTGATATTATTTTGAGCTTTTTGTTTTATGTTTATTTTGATGTAATGATTTAATCTCTGATTGCTTTTTTGTGTTGGTTTTTCAGATTGATATATTATATGCATAAAAAATAAGATTTTGGTAGTGGATTGGCTTTTCTTATAAGGTTTTTTATGTTCTTTTGTCTTTTACAAGTGTTTTGATGTAGATGTGATATGTTCTGGGTCTAAGATGTCAAGTTCTGTTTTTTATTGCATACAAGGGCTTAATTAGGGTACTGTTCTGTGCTAAGACTAGCAAGCATTGTGATTTGAGATGTGTCATTGTTACTAAAGCTTTTATTTGTTTATGTTAGATGATGTGTAAAATTTATCTCTTTTTGATGCATGTGTGAGTGATTCAATTGTTGGTTATCTCACAGGTTGCTTCTGTAAAAGTTATCCGCAACAAGCAAACCGGTCAAGTGGAGGGCTATGGGTTTATTGAGTTTGTTTCAAGAGCTGCAGCTGAGAGAGTTTTACAAACATACAATGGTACACCTATGCCAAATGGTGAGAGCAACTATAGGTTGAACTGGGCATCCTTTAGTTCAGGCGATAGGCGAGACGAGACCCCTGAGTTCACAATCTTTGTTGGAGACTTGGCTGCTGATGTTACAGATTACATGCTTCAAGAGACCTTCAGGGCACACTTTCCATCTGTGAAGGGTGCAAAGGTTGTGATTGATAGGATCACTGGGCGCACAAAAGGTTATGGGTTCGTCAGGTTTGGCGATGAAACTGAATATAATCGTGCCATGTCTGACATGAATGGTGCTTTTTGTTCAACTAGGCCTATGCGCATAGGCCCGGCTACTAACAAGAAGACTGGTGCTGCACAGCAATATCCAGCAGGTATGTTTGCTGATGATTGCTTGTTTTACCCAAGTCTTTCGGTATACTTTGATTCATCTTAGCTTCATATTTGAATTTGACTACATTGTATCTTCTGGTGCTCTTTGATGTCTGTTTTTCATTTCTTTCAGTGCATGTAATGTGAATGTTGGTGTCCTTCAAAATTGATTTGTTATATTTATGATTTCCCTGCTTGAAGGGTAAGGCAGGTTAGGCAAGTTTCCAATTATTACTTGCTGTGAAGTGCTTAATATCATTTTAAAGTTCTGTTTCATTCAGTTAATTCTAGAAGTTGAGCAGCAGTTTCCACTAGTCATTTCCTGCCTGTACTTACCTTTAACATTTGGGCGCCGTAATTCTAATCAAATCTTGAAACTTGCAAAAACTTATGAACTCCTGTTGTATCAGAGCAGGGCGTCAGGAGGCTCTATCATCTTGGGGCCTGGAACTGATTTCAGCTGAAATGGTTACCCCCTTAGTCCGTGCCCTCGCTTAGGTCAGTTTTGTGTTTATGTCGGTCAGCTTACTACATTTACGAAGTTCATTTCAGTTCTATTGTTTGAGCTGTCGGTCAACTTACTCTTCTCTGGTTAGTAAGCGCTTTCAGTCGGGTTATTTTTCAGTTTACCATTAGAGCCTTCATTTCAGTTTTACATAATGACATTGGTAATTTGTTATGTGCTTTTTTTCCTTTTGCCTTTTACTTTTTGATGTTATTGCTTAGTCCTGCTGCTCCTAATGTCTATTTCGGGTCACTGTCCCTAGAGTTTTAGGTCATGGTTCTTCAAGATTTCAGTCAGTGAGAGCTCAGACTGTGTGCTATAGCTCCATCAAAAGCATGAATATCAATATTTATTTTACTTCTGTTGTTTGTGCTTGCTCGACGCTTTGTATCTTTTTTTTCTTGTCTTGTTCCCTTTTACCCCATGGGAGTTGTTGATCTTACATTGGTTTTGTGCTTTATGTGCTTCTCCAATCATATTTCTGTGAATCGAGGGACCTTGGTCTTTTACATATTATTCGAACAGATCACACTTTTTCCAGGCTATTTGTTTCTTAACATTCAAGTGACAACCCCTGGAGGTGTGAAGTAAAAGTTCCATGGAAAGAATCTTGTCTATGCTTGTCCATGTTTTCTCATTGTTTCTTTGTGGAAATGCTATTTCCTTTTTATTTTCCTTTTGTTACACATTTATTTTTCGTATGCAGCTTCATCTCAAGGGACTCAGAACGAGAATGATCCAAATAATACAACTGTGGGTACTTTGTCACTTTAACTGAGAAACATGGTGGTTTCTTGTTATTTGTTTTTGATTCACATATTTTCATGCAGATATTTGTTGGTAATTTGGATTCTAACGTGACTGAAGACCATTTGAGAGAGGTCTTCAGCCCATATGGGCAGTTGGTGCATGTGAAGATTCCACAAAACAAGCGTTGTGGATTTGTTCAATTTGCTGATAGGTAAAGATAGATTGCTCAGTATTTCTGAATAGATCTATTTAGGAGGGATATATTTCATGTTAATTTTTCTGTTGTGCTTGTGCAATGATTCAGGAGTTGTGCCGAAGAAGCACTCCGAATATTGAACGGGACTCAGTTGGGTGGACAAAGTATTCGGCTTTCATGGGGCCGTAGCACATCAAACAAACAGGTTTGTTAGGATTTCGATGACAGACAAGTTGCTTTTTCTTGGTATTCAACATATGGACTCTGAAAGCCTTTTGCATGTTTTGCATTTCAGGCCCAAGCAGATCCAAACCAGTGGAACGCTGGATATTATGGATACAGCCAAGGATATGGTTACGGCTATGGCGCTGCCCCACAAGACCCCAACATGTACTATGGAGGGTATCCTGGGTACGGAAATTATCAACAGCCGCAGCAACAGCAACAAGTCGGATATAGCTAAGTGCAGATATTAATTATCTTTCATGGCTGCAGTTCTCTCTTTACTAGTATTATGAACTTATGCTACCTGATTTCTCCTTTGTTTCGCTATAGGGGGATATAAACTTAAGGCTGTGTTATTCACTTGCTAAATAGCATATGCACTGTATAAACCTCCTTTTATTACAAAAATTTTGTACTATTCTTGGTCTTCGGATTTTATCATATGGTTTGCTTTTTGTGATGCATGCAAATGATGAAATCATAATGCGCCTACAGACTCAGGTGTAAAAACTTGGTCCTTGTAATCCAATAGCAATCCTGGATGATTCGGGTCGGGCCAATTGTCGAAGGACTCGGATCCAAGTCAAGGGGTTTTGAACCTTTGGTTTTTCTTTCATTTTATCTGCACTATAGCTCTCTTTTGTGTTTTGTTTTGGTGATTTAGTATAAAAATAAAAGACGTATATTCATAATAATATTTTTTAGGTATAATTATTAATTTGATCTTTACTAAAATTGAAAAGATTAAGTCCAAAACATAATTTAGTTAAAATCCACGGTCTAATGACATCGTTACAGTAGATAATATCGTTATTGTTATATTTACTGTAAAAGTAAATATACTGCGTCATTTGTGTTGATTTTTTTTAATCTTTTTATTCCAGTGTCACGTATTTCGTTTTATTTTAATTAAATATATCCTGTGCTTATGTGTTTGCCTGTTGACAATAGGCTTAATATTTGTTTTGACCCTTATATTAGAGTGAAATTCTCATTTTGACGTGAGCTCCAGAGATCCTAGACAAACAAATATTAAAGATAATCGTGCAAAACGAGAATCAAATGACCATGTGTCTAGTTCGTGTAATTCACTAAAGTTTTGTGAATCAAAATGTAAAGTTTTGTGAATCAAAATGTAAAATCTCATAAAAAATCTTATGATCGTGTGATTGGATCGTGTAACAAATTAAGACCATGTGAAAAACTAGGTTACCAAATGTTAAAATAAATTTGGGTCAAGATAGGAAAAAACTTTTAATGATGAAATTTGAACACAATTTCTTTCTATATCATCAATATACAGTAAGGAATCTAACTTTTAATGATGAAAAAAAATGGAAGTACATAAAAATCTCTACTCTTTTCTATTATATCATGCAATGATAATGTTATATATAAACCCTAAATGTGTGACCATAATAATCCTTTGACAGAGATCCATACAAATTTCAATGAAATGCTTGTAAAACAGGCACATAATGCTGTAAAAAATACTGCAATAAATCTTCAGCATAATGCAAAAGCATGAGGAACTTGAAATGAAGTCAGAATGTAAAGGTACACCTCAAAGAGTACCCATTACAAATAATTCAGATTGGAGAAAAAGTACCTATATTAAGCATTTACCTTCGTTCAAGTCTCAACTTGTAAGACTCGTTTCTATTCCGGTGAAACTAGAAAACTAAGACTGTGCTGGTGGAATGGCATCTTTAGCATTAGATTCCACATTGTTGGTGTTAATGGCCATTGAAGAACTACTAACTTCAGGAACTACCATTCTTGGAAGAACAGATTCTTCGGCAGCGGGCTTGTGGCCAGACGGGATAGTTTCGGCCCCAAATATCATTATTGGTAGGCTGGTCATTGATACAGAACATGGAGGTGTCACAGTAGTAGTTGTAGTAGCATCACTTGCAAAAAGCCCATCCATGTGAGCCGTGTCGGTTCCGGCCATAATCTTCTTAGCAAGCTCCAATTGAGTATCTTCGGAAATATCTATATCTTGCCTAGATGAAGCCTGTTTACTGAACATGTTGAGTTCAGTAGGTTCACAGGGTATGCCTTGGTGCTCAGGTTCAAGAAACTTAGAAGCTTGTTTCCCGAACATGTTGAGTCCAGTGGGTTCACAAGGTATGGTTTGAGGTTCAGATTCAGGAAATTTAGAAGCTTGTTTCCAGAAAATGTTTATTCCGGTGGGTTCACAAGACATGGTTCGAAGTTCAGGTTCGGGAAATTTAGAAGCCTGCTTCCCAAAATTGTTGATTCCAGTGGATTCACAAGGCATGGCTTGAGGGTCAGGAAATTTAGATGCCTGCTTTCCGAACATGTTGATTCCTGTTGTTTCACAAGGCATGGCTTGAGGTTCGGGTTCAGGAAATTTAGTAGCCTGTTTCCCGAAAATGTTGATTCCAGTTGGTTCACAGTGCATGGATTGAGTTTCAGGTTCAGGAAATTTAGAAGCCTGCTTTCCAAACATGTTGATTCCAGCAGGTTCACAAGGCATGGCTAGAGGTTCAGGTTCAGGAAATTTAGAAGCCTGTTTTCCAAACACGTCAATTCCAATCTGTTCACAAGGTATGGCTTGAGGTTCAGGTTCAGCAAATTTAGAAGCCTGCTTCCCGAACATGTGGATTCGAGCAGTTTCACAAGGCATGCCTTGAGGTTCAGGTTCAGGAAATTTAGAAGCCTGTTTCCCGAACATGTTGATTCCAGTAGGTTCACAAGTCAGCATCGGTTGAGTTTCAGGTTCAGGAAATTTAGAAGGCCGCTTTCCAAACATGTTGATTCCACCAGGTTCACAGGGCATCACTTGAGGTTCAGGCTCGGGAAATTTAGAAGCCTGTTTACCAAAAACATCAATTCCAGTGGGTTCACAAGGTATAGCTCGGGGTTGAGGTTCGGTAAATTTAGGTGTTTGGTTGTTAATAAGGTCAAGGCTCTTACCATCACCGAACAATTCTTGTGGCTTAAGATCAAAACTCACAGCCTGGTGTTCAACTTGAGGTTTCATATTTACAGTCTCGGTAACTGGCAAAGTACCGGTAAATGTTGCCGACATTGGTGCAGATGCTTTAGGTGCCTCTACATTAATATTCGGTCCTTTCATCAGTTTGAATGCTTCAAAACCCTGCAATGACTGATCTTGTCCAACACAAACAGCTTTATTGTTCTGCAATCCGATATCTACGATTAGGTCTTGTAGGAACTTCTGTCCCAAGGGAAGACCAGTGTCATTCATCGGCAAGTTACTAGCCGGAGGAATTAGAATAGAGGCAGATTGGATCTCACTAACAGGTGTAGCACCAGACTGAAACCCTATATGTAGACCTTGGTCTAGAACTTTAGGTGTGTCGTTTTTATGCTCAACGGGCTTCTCACTTTTCCCCGATGGACTCGTAGCATCAAGATGACCCTGAGGGCTAACAAATGGGAAAGGGATCTCTTTTCTTTTGTACATCTTAGCATTTGGAGCCACATCATTTGCAGCAGTTATTGGTGTGAATCGCCCCGGTAGAAATACAACACCTCTAAGATGCGTGTTAGTATCACCTACTTTAACGTTAAGAAGATATCCAGCATCAAATGAACCTTCAATGACACCGGACACCATCTGACCAACCATATCCTCAGATGCAGGGTCACTCATGTCCACACTCTGCTTGTTTTTATTCAGATTGTCGGAAACAGGTGTGACAGGCGAGTTGTCCCCTTGAACAGTCTCATCCTTTCGTGGACGCCCACGTTTCCGCCTCATAGGAGGGTCTGCCGGTGAAGATAAACTAACCCCTTGGTTCTGGCTGCTCATCCTGCACAAAATAGATGCACAACCACCTTCCTACTATCTTATTACAATTTATTTTTGCAATAGTTTTCCAAAGTTTACCTGCAATAGATAAGCAATTAAAACTTTTGTCATTAATATGACCATAAAAGAACCAAGTGAAATAGAAATCTGGTACAAAACCGTATTCAATCAATAATATACTAATACTACTTTCACCATTCTAGTAAACCATATTTCACAACGGAATATACCAAACTATATAACATCGGGAAATCCGCTGGATGAGTAGGCTCAGATTCTGGTTTCAAATTTTGATATCGATAAGTGCTCAAAGCCATAAAGATACCAATAAGTGCTCAAATTTTGAACAGCTAATATCACCTAATGAACGAAAGAGCTATCGATGATAAGCTATGAAATACATGCCCAGATGATTATGTATGTAATAATCAGATTCAAGAACAAGCCATTGTGATGTCTTTGCATTCATACTTCCTGAAATTTCTGAACCGTGTGAATTAGAAAAGCGGTACAAAACCATATTCATTCAACGATACACTAAAACTACTTTCACCGATCGGAGTATACTAAACTATATAACATAAGGAAATCCTCTGGATGATTATTACCATAAGATTGCCTATAGCTCTGATCTCGAATTTTGATTTCAATAAGTGCTCAAAGCCATAAAGATATCGATAAGTACTCAAATTTTAAACAGCTAATATCACCAAATGAATGAATTAGCTATCAATAATGAAATGAAACTACGAAATGCATGCCTAGATGGTTATGTATGTAATAACCAGATTCAAGAACAAGCCATTGTGATGTCTTTACATTCATAATTCCCGATATTTTGGAACCTAAGCAAACAATATACAGTCATAACAGTATGTTGCTATGTTTCAATGAATAGAGTGACAATATATAGCAATGTACTGGCTTAGCCTATCTGCCATTGAAATGATAAGCAAATCTCCATTTCAAACCATGATATTTTAGCCCCAAATCTCACATTATCAACTAAATAAAGCTAAAAAGAACATTTCAGAGACAAAAAAAAAAATTACAGGGGGAAAACTACAAACAGCAACAAAAGATGAAAGAGACAGTTCTACATGTAGACAAAAAAACATAAAAAAAACCCCTGAAAACACCATTCAATGAAAACAATGTGGGACTGAATTGATATTGGATCAAAAGTACGCCCTAAAAATATAAACAAAATTTAACCCTTTTTAATCATAACCCCAATTCAAGCAAAGATTAAAAACATAAACACCCTTTTTAACACATTTTCAAAATATTTCATAGATTTAAAAGTGGAAAAAGTCACAATGGGTACAAGTTTTTTTCCTTTTTTTTTAAGTCACCACCTTTTTTGAACTACCCGCAATCCCAAACAAAAAATCTCTTACTGATTCCTTTATCCAAAAATGATATATATAGAACTTACTAATCAGTTCTTGTTTATTTCAGGTTTTTCCATTAAACAAAGAAAAATATTAACGTAATGATAACATAAAAAAGAAAGTACATAAACTGCAGTTTTTAATTTTAAAAAATAAAAAAAAATTACATACCTGTCTTCGTCTTGTAGGAGAGATTCCAAAATCACATGAGTGAAAAAAAAAAATGGAGGGGGGGGGGGGGGGGTGAGATAATCAATAAACAAATCCAAAATTTCCAGATTTAATTAGTCATAATTATATTATTTTTCCCTTTTTTTCTATCTGTTTATTTATTTATTATTTTTAATTTTTCGTTTATTAATTGTTTTATTTTTTGAAGTTGCTGTGTTGTCCGCGGGACAGTTTAATTAACCGAAACGCAAGGAAACCAGGAAACAGTGTCAATTATATGGGCTGTTTATTTCATTGGGCTTAAGTCATTGGGCCATATGGGCCGAGAAGTGCACGTGTTGCCCACGTGACAACCTCTAGCCAAGAAAAAGCAAAATTCAAATAATGAAAAACAATCAATTTTATTTTTTAAATTTTGTTTTAAGTTATAGATTTTGGGTTCTTGGATTTTTTCAGGTTTTAATTAAAAAGTAAAATTTGAATTTTAGTCCATTTGTGTTTAGGTGATGGGGTTTGGATTTTTTCAGATTTTAATTATTTTGTGTGTGAATGGTTTTGGATTACTTGTTTAAATTTTTTTGAGTTGTAATTATTTTAAGTTTCAATACTTTAGATTCAATTATTTGGAGTTCAGATTAGTTTTAAGTTCGAGTCAAATTGAGTTCAAATAATTTTAGGTTCTAGTCACTTCGAGTTTAAATCATTACAAATTCGGATTATTTCGGATTTTAATCACTTCAACCATAGATTATTTTGGATTACTTGCTCAAATTATTTTTTATTTTAATTGTTGAAGGTTGGGGTTATTTCAGGTTTAGCTCATTTCAAATTTGATTCAATTTGGGTTGAAATTATTTTAGATTCTAATTGCTTTGAGTTTAGATCATTTTAATTATTTGATCAAGTTATTTTGGATTTTGATTATTTTTAAATTTGAGTCAATATAATTTTCAATTATTTTGGATTCAATCACTTTCAACTTGAATTATTTTTGCAAATAATTTCGAATTTGATTCATACTAAATTCTGATTAAAATTAGGATATGATAAAATACCATTAATAAAAAAAAATAAACCACCAATTCTTTTTTCTTTCCCATGCTAGTCACTTCTCAGTTTCTCAAAAACCATAGGAAGAAGTTTTTTTCTTCTTCTAATAATTTAATATTTACGTTTCATTTAATGCAATTCAACAATTATTTAGTGTAAAATCTCAAATTTAATATTTCAAAATTTTTAAAACCTACTTCACAATACATTCCATCATTGGTAGGGTATTTTTTTTCTTTTTTCTTTGTTTCGGTATTAGTCTTGTGCTTACATAAAGCAATTTTTGATGGAGGTTGGAAAATTTTTTATAGGATCATAATTAAATTATATATTTTTTATAAAAATAAAAATAAAAATTTCATTATTTTAATAATTTATAATTTTTGAAAGATTAAATTAATTTTTTTATTATTTTTTGAGAAATTAAAATGTAATTTTATTATTATTAATTTAAAATTTTATAAATTATAAATGATTTAAATGAAATTTTTTTCAGAGCAGGCCTAGTTCCGTCACTGGTTTAACCGCTCCAATATATGGCGGTTTGGCAGTTAGGCATTGGCCTCCCCTACTGTGTTCCTTCCTAAAAATATCCTGCTTAAATTACTAATATGTTTGGTTTTCAACAACGGTGCATGCGGGTGGAAATTTGGTCCCCCTTCTCTACACATATATATTATAAATAGCTGCCCCATTGACTTTTGTAGCTAACCTCATTCTGTCTTCGTCTCCCTTTTAATTTCTTACACCCATGCTCTTGTTTTTTACTTCCATGCTCTGCTCTCATACCTCACACTGTGTTGGATCATATGCAGTGACGTACGCTCATTTCAACCACAACGAGTTTATATATATATATATTGTTGGGAAGAGATCGACTCTTTCGATAAAAGTCTTTGAAGTATCGTTTATTAAAAATTGATGAATTTTCAATGAATCGATATTGTTATCGATCAGAAATTTATCTTCCAACTCTAATGAGAATTTGAATACTTGAAATCTTGAGTTCAATAGAATGCCATGGGAACCCTCTGTCTAGAACTACGAAATTTTACATAAATGAAATGAAACGATAGACTAATAGATAATATCAAAATCCAAATGATAATCAGGTGACAACCAATAAAAAAAAAGCTGAATTTTATCACTTTCACTTAATTAAGCATGGTAAAAGGAAACACAAAACTTGATCCCTCTACTTTTAAATTTAAAAATTTAAATCAAACTGTTAACACTGTTTAAACTATTTTATTAAAGTTAGGTTCGTTATAATTCCATTTAAAGATAAAAACAGCTAGTAATAATATATTTACTAATTGTTTTTACTTCAAAGAAAAAAAATATTTACTAACTGTTTTAAATTTTAATATTCTAGTCTTGATGTCAAATTGACGTGTAGCATAAACTCAATTAAATGCTGAAATAATAATTAAATTATGACATAATTACGATATGAGTGGAAAACAAATAAATTTATAAATTTTACCAAAAAAACAAATAAATTTATAAAAATCAATACAAGTGACAAATTAAGCTTTGATTAAAATAGAAAATTTTAAATATTTAAAACTAAAGAGTTTTTAGTTCAATTCTTATTTTGTGTGTATATTTTTTATATTAAAAAATATACAATAATAAAATAAACTTTCAAAATAATACAATCCATTTTGTAGGGTTCAATTCCTTTTGAAATAGAAAATTTTTCATTTGAATCTTTTAAAATATTTAAAATTTTTAAATTAATAATGATAAAATTATAAATCTTTTAAAATAATAAAAATTTAATTTAATTTTTAAAAAATTATAAATATTTTGATTATTTAAATGAAAAAATTATATTTTTATCATAAAAATTATAATTTAATTTAGATTCAAAATTTTGAATTCGCCTTTAGAAATAGTGTTTAATTGAGTGTGGACATAAACTCATTCGAGTTTGATATACATAGATATTATAACGATTACGTCAGTAGCTTCGACCTACTTCATGCTAGCCTGCTGCACTCATTTTATTCATTAAAAAGGATAAATTTAATTTGAATAAATATTAATATTAAGGAAAATTCAGTAGTTGGGTAGAAGCGTGCTGTTTTTAAACAAAGCACGTCAGTTTTCGAGCTGATGAAAGGCCAGGCCAGCTATTTTCTTTCTTTTTTCTTTTTAAATTATACATTATTATTATTAGTATTAAGATAAACTATATAAATCATCATTTAATTATATCCACATTTTTGTTTTGATTATTGGACTTTAAAAATTTTAATTTAGGCACTAATATTTGAATTCATTTCTATTTTGGTAATCCGTTGTTAAATTGATAACTGAAAGTTTTTTCTAACTGGTACAATAGTATATTTAATCCTTAATATTTATATATTCTATCAATTTGATACTAATTCTAAATAGTTCAATAAGCTTAACCCTTCTTATTTTAAAATTCTATCAAATTAACATTCAAACTTCTTAATGAAAGCTTTTAGCTTTTAAAACGGAGGATTTTCACATCTATAAATTTGTAAAACCTAAAATAATTCTCTTAATTAATGAGTTATTTTTCGAGTCAATACTTGATACCAATTAATTTATCTTGAAACTTTATTTCATTTTCTTTCTTTCATTAGTTTTTTTCTAAATATAATATTTTATAACCCTTTGACCTATAAAAATTTGGCTAAAGAAAATGAAAAATCCTAAAGTTGGTCTTTGAAATTGAAAACTAAATTCTGAGTTAAAAAATATAGCTTTGAAAAATCCAATTGTTCAATCAATAATTATATAAGAAAAATTTTGAACATTTAATTTTTTATAAGAAAAAAAGTGAAATAATTAATCAAATTTTCTTTTTCTACATTGATAATGATTTTTTTTTAATTTTATGAACAGATTAAAAGATTATTATGTTTTCTATTTATTTTTAATTTTTAAATCCATAATAAGCAATATGTATCATTAATAATCTGATTTAATGTCAAATCATTTATCAAATTAATTAAAAACATTTAGTTAATTTTCAACACTTATTTCTTAAAAATACAGACAAAAAGGATTATGTATCGTATTGGATAATTTCAATCATATATAAAACAATTAATAGATGTGAAATGCCCTTGTTTTAAAAGCGAAAGCTTTGTAGGAAGTTTGAAAATTAAATTGATATAATCTGTAAATGTGAAGGTTAAATTTATTAAATTATTCAGAATTAAGATCAAGTTGGTCGAGTAAGCAAGTATTGAAAGTTAAATATGTTATTATACCGATTAAAAAATTGGATGAATTCAAATATTAGTGTCTAAATTGAAAATTTTTAAAATTAAATGATAAAAACAGAAACTTAAACATAATTGAGTGATCATTTATATAGTTCATCATTTTACCATTTCTCCTATAAATATTGCTTCCACCCTCACCGTTTCTCTCAAAACTTTTTCTCAGCCATAAAATCTTCCCCAGAAACAAACAAAACATGTCTGTTTTGAAGAGATCATATGGTTATTCAAAGGTGAATAAAGAAGACCCAGATGAGATAATCCATAGACGAGCTCAGTTCTTGATTTACAAAGTGCTGGAACAAGCTGATTCTAGAAGAAAACCATCGTTCTTTCGAATCAAATTATGTAGGCTGAAGCTGAAGATGGGTAGAAAATTCAAGAAATTAAAGAAAACTGCGATGGTTAGTATTTCTGGTTTAAGAGTTGATGTTTACAAACAGGTTTTTAATCAGTTGAAAATTTGGAGACGATTGTTTAACCGTGGTGGTAATGATCATAGAACCATTGCTGCTGCCATTCGTCGTCCTATGCTCACTTAAAACATTGTATGTATGTATATGTATATGTATATGTATACATGCATATACTTGTATATGAATATGCATATATAAGATTTTATGTTTTTGTTTTGGTTAAAAATACGAGAGTTCTGCTCAAAAAAAAAAAAAAAAAAAAGAAAAGAAAGAAAGAAAAGGAGAGTGATACTGCTGTTTTGATTTTGGAATAATAATTTTTTTTTCCATTTGTGCAATTTTCCAGCAAGTATAGCTTTGTAGTATGTTTAAAATTGAACAAAAGATTTAACAGGCTTGATTTAAGCCTGGATTAATGGGATGTCTAAAGAGAGTGAATTCAATTTTTTTTTCAATAATATGTATGTATGTTTTCCGGTTTATGTTTAGGGTTCATGGTTATCCCGTTTAATAACATTGTATTTAAAATTTCAACTTAAGTTTTTCTTTTTAGAGTACAATGCGTCTTACCATTACACCAACAACTTGTTAATATTAATAATAATGGTACGAAGGTTTTTTTTTTGTTTGGAAAATGGTTAAAGGGTTACATTGAAACAACTATAATTATAACAATGCTAATATATGATTTGATACTTGAACCTGATTTTAATATTCAATTAATTTTTGTTGTCTTAATTTAAAGCTTGAGTTTTATTTTAAAGTTCAATTTGGTATATAAATCAAATAATATTATGCGAGTCAATGAATATTTTACATATACGTTCCGGTAAAAACGACATAAGTACTTCATGGAGACCAAACAAACTCAAGTATCAAGTTGAAAAAACTCATGTATTAAATTAAGATAAAAAAGTTTAAATCTCAAATTGAACATTAAAAATAAACTCAAATATCAATTAGTATATCGACATTTGTCTCGCAAAACAAACAAATTCCAAATCATTTAAAATTTTTATCATTCGAGTTGGAATTAATTTTAGTTCGAATTATTTAAATTTAAAACTTAAATAATTACGAGTTTAAATCATTTTAAATCACAATCGCTTTATATTTAAGTTATTCTCTTTTTTAGGTTATGGAAAAGATCATTAGATAATCTAATTCTATGGTTTATAAATTCAAAATGGCAATAAAATCATCACTTACTCTATTGGCATATTCATGGACCCCACACCTATCACGAACTTGGTTGGGACTTGGGAGTGGGACCACATTAGGGATAATCATCAAAATTATAAAGGTTAGCATATAGTAATTTTAAAATACAAATTTAAATATTATCCAAATTTGTTAAAATTCTCTCTCTCTATATATATATAATCAAAATAAGCATTATGCAAGTAATAGATTTGGACATCCGAATTAGAGTTTACATAGGTTATCTGAATAAATAATGTAGGTTTAGATAATAAATGTTTGGGTATCTATCCGCGTTCGTTTTAAATTCATAACGAATAATAATTTTAAAATTAAAATTCGTAATATTCAAATTCGTAAATATATATATATATATATTCGAATCTGCAATCTAAATTACTATGCTTAACTTCACAATAAAAAATTCCATATTTAAATTTTATAAAAAAAAAGTTAAAACTTAATTGAGTACCAACCTCTTCTCCTTTTAGGTTGTTTAATCTCCTAGTTTTGGCAAGTTTGGTCAAGTCCATTGTATTAGTTATAAAAAAAAAAGTCTAAAATAAGCAAAATAGCTTCTATTTTTCAACTTTAGTAGGGAGTTTATCTATTATTGTGGATTGAGTTTTAACTCGACTGTTATGAACATTGTTATCAATACATGAGGATGTGGATTCGAATGTATAAAAATATTATTATTCTATTTATGAGTTAAGGAGGAATTATAAATAATTCTAGATATTATGTCAAAAAAAACAAATCAAAACTTATAATATGATTATTCAAAAAAAAATTATGTATCATCTATTTATATTATTATTATTTAAATAATTTACTAAGTTAATGTTATAAGTTAAATTGAAATTCAATTCAATTACGGAAATTATTTTGATATCTTTTCCTATTTAAAATGAATTATATTATATATTAGTGGGCAAAGATATGCCCAAAATTCTGATATAAATTTCAAGATGGTTGGGCTAATTCTGGGTTATGGGCAATAGGCCATTGCCCAAAATTCTGAAGGCTTTGTTTTTGAGCCTAAGGTGAGCATGGCTTCACTGCTGGGATCTACTCTCTAGTTGTTGATGTGGACTTTTTAATTATAAATAAGAAAGAATAAAATAAATAAATATTTTCAATCAACAAATTAGATTAAATTTGTTATAAGTTAATATGATATTTCGAGACTATGTCTTATTACTGTATTTACTTCGACACATAATTTTAAAGTGTCATCTTATTAAAATTTTAAGTCCAAGATTAAAATATCAATTGAGTCTTAGTTCTGTTAGTATCAGAACTGTTGTCAATATAGGAACTCGTGGATTCGAGTTTGATTATGCATATTTTATCCTCCTGTATAGTGTATAGTTGCTTGGTTTGTGTATTAAAGTTGACCTAATAATTTTCAATTTTAAAGTTAGAAAATTGATGAATGTACTTGAGAGATTTCCTTATTATAGGAACTGGATCAAATTAGTCCCTCATTTCCTTCTTTTTAATAATATAAGAACCATATGAATCAAGTCAATTCGAATTTAAAATTTCAGGTTAATTTTCTATTAGAATGATTTTGGATTTAAATTATTTTGAGTTCAAATTATTTGAATTTGGAATTTAAAGTTTTTAGATCAAATGTTCAATCATGATTATTTTGAATTAAATCAGTCTCGGATGTCCAAAGCGACAAGCATAAATCATCCATCAAGCTAAAGAGGACGACGATAAAACTAACATTAAAATCAGTTGCGAAAGCAATACTACATGCATAAACAAGATTAAAAAACGTACCACAAGAGTAAGCAAAATCTTCTAAAAGTTAAGATTTATTAAATAATGAAAAAAACAAAAAAACATATAAAACTTAAGACAAAACGGGTCCAAATCGATTCATGAAATCATTTATTATTTTTAAATACTCTCAAAACAAAAAAAAATTTAGAAGTCAACGAAGAAACACCACCGACCACCTACTTTTTAAAAGAAACTGTCGGTGGTGTTTTAACGGTGATAGACATCGTCATTTGCCATCATAATTTAAAAGATAATAACAATACTTATAAAATAGACTTACAAACTGAAAAAAGAGAATATATATGGAGTGAATGAGAAAAAAAAATTGATGGGTAGAAAAAAAAAGATAAAGGATAACTAACTCGGAAGTTAAAACATAAAAAGATAAAAGCAATCGATTTGAAAAAAAAAATTAGGGTTAAAAAATTAATTAATATAGACTTAAATAAAACAAAATTAAGATATTAAATTTTTATAAATCAAATCAAGAGTTTGGTGAATGCTACTTCTTATTAGTACTGTTCCTGACGCCCTCATTTACAACCACATTAGGCAGAAAAAGAAAAAACACACGTTTTCTCAATTCAAACAGCCAAACATTTTCCCGTTCAATCGGAAAAGCTTTTACTTGTAAATATATTCTTAAAATTTCATTTGCTTTGTTCATAAAACAGAGAAAAGAGATCGATCATCGCAAACTTTCGATTCCCAAAGGCTAAACAGTCCCCCCAATCTTCTTTTGCTTCCTTACATTTCAATTTTCAGCAGGTATCTCTCGATTTCTTCTATTATCCGTTTGATTCTCAATATAAATGCAGGAAGAAAGAAAGAAATAATAATAATGGAGCTTTGAATTTGTACAAGTATAGAAGCTTAACCTCATTTAAGCTCACCGTTATACTTTACTAACAAAATTGGTATTTTAGTTTCATTTTTTAAAAGCTATAGTGCATTTAGCTATTATAAGAGTTGATTCGAATATTAGGTTGATTGACTTAATTTTAATTATTTTTAGGTGTTTTGGTTTGGTTCTGGAGACTTGAAGCTTTTTTGGTTTCTTTTTGAGCTAGAGAAAAGTTGAAGTAGTTGTTTGGGGATAAGAAATTTTGAAAATTTTGATAAATGCGGGTGTAATTGTTGGAAAATTTTGTCTTATTGTTTGAATTTAGTAGGAAAGAATGAGTGTGGTAGGATTAGATATCGGGAACGAGAACTGCATTATTGCAGTTGCTAAGCAACGTGGTATTGATGTGTTGTTGAATGATGAATCGAAGCGTGAGACGCCTGCTGCTGTTTCGTTTGGTGAGAAACAAAGGTTGATTGGCTCAGCTGGAGCTGCTTCTGCAACAATGAATCCTAGGTCCACTATTTTGCAGGTTAAGAGATTGATTGGTAGGAAGTTTAATGAACCTGGTTTGGAGAAAGAACTTAAGTTGTTCCCTTTTGAAACATTTGAAAACCCTGATGGCGGAATTTTGATCCAGTTACAGTTTATGGGAGAGGTTCATGAATTTACACCTGTACAGATTTTGGGGATGTTGCTTTCACATTTAAAGCAGATAGCTGAGAAGAATTTGGAAATGCCTGTTTCAGAATGTGTAATTGGAATTCCATCCTACTTCACTGATTTACAGAGGCGTGCATATTTGGATGCAGCGACGATTGCTGGGTTGAAACCATTGAGATTGTTGCATGATTGTACTGCCACTGCCCTTGGATATGGAATTTACAAGACTGATATATCTAACTCTAGTCCAGTTTATACTGTCTTTGTGGATATTGGTCACTGTGACACACAGGTCTGTATTGCATTGTTTGAACCTGGACAAATGAAAATCCTTTCTCATGCTTTTGATAGAAGCTTGGGAGGAAGAGACTTTGATGAAGTTCTGTTCAATCACTTTGCATCCCAATTTAAGGAGCAGTATAACATTGATGTTTTTACAAATATAAAAGCATCTGTTAGGATGAGGGCATCATGTGAGAAGCTGAAGAAGGTCTTGAGTGCTAATGCAGAAGCACCACTTAATATAGAGTGCTTGATGGATGAGAAAGATGTTAGGGGTTTAATTAAGAGGGAGGAGTTTGAGAAGTTGTCTTCTGACTTGTTGGAAAGGATTATTGTTCCTTGCCGCAAGGTTTTGGCTGATTCTGGTTTGACTCTGGATAAAATCAATTCAGTTGAGCTTGTTGGATCAGGGTCTCGAATTCCGGCTATTACAGGGATTTTAGCTTCTATATTTAACCGGGAGCCCAGCCGGACAATCAATGCTAGTGAGTGTGTGGCTCGTGGTTGTGCTCTTCAGTGTGCAATGCTCAGTCCAATATTCCGTGTCAGAGAGTATGAGGTTTGTGTTTCCACACATTGTTGCTTTTGACGCACTGTTAGATTGAGCTTTTACTTCTGAATCCAATCCATTTATTTTGCATTATAAAATAAACTGGTTTTCTCTTGATCTGGAAAAGAAAAATCCTTTTCCAGTTCTGTCACATTTTTCTTATTTAAGCACACTCTCTCACTCATCCAAGTGATACACTAATGCCTTCATGCTTAATTTTCTTCCTTTTTCATCTTTTGGGTGAAATTCTTTGATGTGGGTAGAATGAAATGTGTTATGTAGATGAATACCATTTATTTCTATTAATGTTTATGCAAACCTCAATTTCTGTTTGCTTTGCACTATTTTCCATTGTGCTGGATTTCTTCTGGCTATTCTGTTGTAGGAGTGATTACTATTGGTTCCATTTCCCTGCTCTTCAAGCCTGTCTAGGAGGTTGGAGCTTTCTAAGGGTAACTTCACTATTATGTTTTTGAAAGATGAGTTACTTTACTAATTGAATATCTATAGGAGGTCATGTCTAACCTCTTAGCCTCAGTATTAGAAAGAAAAGGAATAGTACGTTCAGGTATCACTGAGGTTTTTCCTTGTCCAGTGTTTTGTGGGTACCAATGAACAAAGAAGAGGAGTTCCATTTAGATTCTTGCATCTGTATGCATGCTGGTGCTTAATTGGGTTATTTCATGTACGAAACTATAACATTTGTCATATGTTTTCTCTTGCAGGTTCAAGATTCTCTTCCTTTATCTATTGGATTCTCATCTGACAAAGGTCCAGTTTGCACTCTTTCGAATGGTGTGCTTTTCCCAAAAGGGCACCCATTTCCAAGTGTTAATATTCTTACTTTGCATAGAACTAATACGTTCAATATGGAAGCATTCTATGTCAATTCAAATGAATTACCTTCCGAATTATCTCCTCAAATTAATACTTTCACGGTATGATAACTATATTTGCATGCTTCTTGTAGGCATGTTGCAATTTGTAATTTTTTTTGTTAGTGGTTTTCTATTTCACCTTTTGATTTAGTGTTATAAATATTTAGTTTTTTTTTTTTCATTGTTAAAACTCTTTTGGAATTATGATTTAATGTTTCTGTAGATTGGACCTATCCAATGCCACACAAATATGGCTAAAGTGAAGGTCAGAGTTAAGCTAAATCTTCATGGGATTGTCAAATTGGATTCAGCTGTGGTAAATATGATTCTTTTTTTTTTTTTCTATTAATTTTGTATCATATTGGCCCTTAGTCATTTCCCAAGTAAATTAACTGTGGTGCACTCCAAATTTTATTGCATCAGCTAATAGAGGATCAACTGGATAACTCTGTGAGAACCAATGATCCTCATTTGACTTCAGAAGAGGTAGAGGACAAATCTGATGGGATATCTTCTGTAGAAAGTATTGCTCAAGTTGGTGATAATTCACAATCAGAACCTCCATCTTGTCCTGGTGTAAGTTTCAGTTGAAGTACTGCCTACTTTGACTTCTTTCTCCATCTGCATTTTAATTGTTGTTATCACATTTCAGGAAAAATAGATATAAACCAGAAGAAAGAAGAGAGCAGAGAAATCCTTGCTTTTACTGTTTGCTCTCAATTCAGAATTGAAATAAATAACAAATGGTTAGGAAACCTTAGACTAATTTGTTTGCAGTTATCCTCTTGTGGAGTGCCTTAATAAGATGTTCTGCCAATGCCTATATCTGTTGTGTCTTGACTCTTGACAATGTCATTGAGGATATTTGGACGAAAATTCAAATATACCACATTGAAGAGCGTTGATGTTAAATTCAGTATTCTTGTGCAGGCTGGTGTAGCAAGAAGAGGAAAAGCTGTAAAAAGGTTGGAAATCCCTATTAGTGAGAGTATCTGTGATGGAATGAAAAGGGAAGAGATTGCTAAAGCTGAAGAGAAAGAACGTTGGTTGATGCAACAGGACTTGAAGATGGAGCAAACCAAAGATAAGAAAAATGCCCTCGAGTCTTACGTTTATGAGATGCGTGATAAGGTATTGCTTTGGCTTAAAATGATAATAGCTTTATTTTCCACTTACAGTAAAGAACTTCACATGGTTCCTTTCACATAATGATTTTATAAGAGGGAAATTTAATGTCTCTGTAATTTGAACCCAGTGTCTAGAAATATAAACGCAGCCTGTGCTTTTAACTTTTAAGTCAGTCTTAAGAATAAGTTTGCTTTTTGTTAAAATATGGATGCACCCTCCTGCTTTTTAAGGTTGGTTAAGTTATTATAGATGGTAATACTTTTATTTTAAACACAGAATTTGGTAGTTAATTTAATGATTTTCATTGCATTGGAAACTGCAACATCATATGATTGGATGATTTATCATGAATAGTAATTGCAGAATATAATATATTCATGTCATCTAATAGGCCTACCAAGACCCTTTTGGTGATTGCCATCTAATCTTAATCTGCATATTCTTATAAAATAATCTTAATTTCTGACATATTCTGAGGTGTAGTGGATTATGTACATTTTCCGTTTCTTAAGTTCTGCTACATATTAGAGTAACACAATTGTGTGCATAGATTTTAAATGCATATCGAAGCTTTGCCAATGAGTCAGATAGGGAAGAGATATCTAGAAAACTTCAGCAGACAGAAGATTGGCTTTACGAGGACGGGATGGATGAAACTGAAAATGTTTATGTAGAGAAGCTTGAGGATTTAAAAAAGGTAGCTATAACTTGACTAATTATCTATTTACCCCAGTTCAGCTCTGTAATAAAACCAACTAATTGATTTGAATTTTAAAGGTTGTGGACCCTATTGAAAAACGTTATAAAGATGAAGAAGCTCGAGTACAAGCAGCAAAGGATCTGCTAAAGTGTATTGAACATTATCGGAAGGCTGCAGCATCACTTTCATCCATTAAGAAAGATGCGGTATATGGTTGTTGATGTTCAATTGGCTCAATTCGTCGATATTGCTAGTCCAGTGGTTAGACACTTATTTCTTCCCCTTTTGCAGGTCACTGATGAGTGTAATAAAGCAGAGAGGTGGCTACAAGAGAAATTCCAACAACAAGACTCCTTGCCCAAAGATGTTGATCCGATGGTTTGGTCAAGTGAGATCAAGAGAAAAGCGGAGGCTCTTGAAGCGTAATAGTCTAATGCTACTAATCTTTTTCTTTTTCTTTTTCTTGTAGCATCTTTTTAAATATCTGATGATTTTGATTAATTTATGTTCAGGACATGCAAATATATGATAAGATCCAATGCTTCTTGGGATATGAACTAACAGATCAAGGAGACAAATCAGATGGCATGCAGTAAGATCAATGCTGATACGCATATAATTTAAAACACCAAATACCAACCAACTCAAAATCAACCAAATCAACTGTCATTCAAAATATGAAGATTTATACTGACTGATACAAAATTGTTTGGGCTTTTTAGATCATCATTGCTCAAGATGAGCACAGATTGTTTCTTTTTTTTTTTTTTTTTCCTTTTAATATTTCTTGATGTTTGTTTGATTAACACTTATGATTTTCGTTATTAGCCGTACCTTACATTTCATATTATATCCCTTCAACTGTTTTGGTCATTTTAAAGGAGCTAACTACTTATAGTGAACAGAAATCTTAACGTCTCTCTGCTTTCTCTCAGATACAATTTTAACTTGGTATGAGCTGCAACTTGGATTAGCATTACTTTTTATATTGTTTTCTTGAGCAATAAGCGCAATTAGAGCACATTGGGAAGCTTATTTTATATTTTATATAATCAATCAAACTCTAGGGTTCTACACTCTCAGCTGTGAGTTCAAGCAACAACCAGATTTCAAGGCTTGTATAGCCCTTTGAACATCTTACCGGTAAGCAAAACATTTGATAGTAGTATGAGCAAAATGAAATTACATTAGCATTTTAGCTTATTGTGGTGGGTCAATCAATTCCTTAATTTCTTCATTGTTTTGATGCATATGCTGGCAAAATCATAATAATCCCTTAAATAGTTAGTTCTGGAGAAGAGTCTCCTTGTCTTCCCATTTGTCTAACCGCTTCTTTGCTGTCTCAACCTGAAAATTTCGGTAAGCTCATCAATGCTTCCATCTTTTCAGCTTTGAGAATTAATGCCCCATATAGGGTGTTAATTAAGAACTTAATATAGATGAAATCTTCATTGAATGCTCTCTAGGTTGCAAAAAGTATGTCAAATTATGATTTTGGTTCCTCTACTATGCTTATATTTGAGATTTAGTTGGTCTAAATAGTTAACAAAGATAAGTATTCCGGTTAAAATACTGATGTTGATTTTTTCTCCTTAAAAACACTCATTTCAACTTGTCATGCTAAATGATGTCTATAATTTTTTGTTGGAAAGAATGTTTGTAAGAAAATTTGACATTTACATTTTATCCGGAATAGTTAGAGGTGTTATTTATTAAATGAAATTATATCAAATTAAATTATAGTGACCAAATCTCAAATATGAATGTGGTAGAGGGATGAAAAATTATAATTTAGCTGCAAAAATCGAACAAAGGTTTGAAAGGGACTACTTGCCTCTTTGTTCCAATCTGTTCTAAATGTCACCCACAATAGAATGAGGGTTTGCATTAATGTTCCTCCAATCATCCCAGACCAAATTCCCTGCTCGAGGAGTCAAATACCATTGGTTTAGGGCAAGTCCTTTTTACAAATTATGGGTTAATCACTATTTGGGGTTTGAATTTGGTAACAATTTCTACATTGGGGCTTGAATTTATTTTTGTCCAAGTTAGTCCCTAAAGGGCTTTAATTAGGCAATTGTTCTCATAATGGGGCTTCAACTTTTTTTTTTTTGTCCAAGTTAGTTCCTGAACTTGAGAATTGTTCCCACATTGGGGCCTGAACTTTAGGGTTTTCAAGAAAATATGAGAGACTAACATGGATCAGAAAAAAGTTCAGGTCTCAATGTGAGAACAATTGCCAAATTCAGGGACGGACTAGGACAAATAAAAGTACAAGTCTTAATGTGAGAACAATTGTCAGGTTCAAAGACGAACTTGGACAAAAAAAAAATTAAGGCTCCAATGTTGGAATAATTGTAAAGTTCAAGCCCCAAAAATGGATTTAATCCACAAATTAATATTAGTTTTCTGTTTAATCTTTTTACAATTAATAAAATGGTCCCTAAACTTTAACCTTTTCTCGATATTGGTCAGAAGTGGTAATTAAGGTATCAATTTTGTCCCAACCAATAAGAACGTGGGGTGTTCTTCTTGGATGCTAGACACCTTTGGGGCAAAATAAGACAATATCGATAGTTTATGTACTATTTCTGAAAAGATGTATCAACATAAGAGAAAGGGTAAAATTTAGGGGGCAATTTAGATATTAAACCTTTGTTAACTTTTACCTTTGCCCCAAGGTGGTATTTAAAGCCTAAAAGACAGCCCAGTGGGATCCCTACAACGTAGTAGCACCCCACATTTACATACGCTACAAATGTTTGCCATCCACACCCAACAGCCACCCCTGCAAATGCAATTCAATCAGATCATAAAGATAATTTGGTTTAGAAAACCCTTCATATTTGCAACAAATAATAACATGCCAAATTTTAGAGTAATTAAGTTTTTAATTTCAGCATAGTAGAGGGGCTAAAGTCAGAATTGGACCCAAAAAAAGGTTGCTTACCAGACAAGACAGGTTGAACCCCATTAAGAATAAGAGTGACGGCCAAGAATGGGCATAGTTCCGACACTGCCTCAGCCACAGTCTCACCTTCCGTAAACACATAGCTTATTACATGGCGTAAAGCTAAAACAACGACAGCTTCCGCTACAGCAATGGTTAATGAAACCAAAGTGACCATTTTAACTGTAAACGCTGCCGATTTGGGATTCCCAGCTCCAACCTCATTGCTCACCCTAACACTGATTTAGTGAAAAGCATAAAAATTCAAACTAGCCTTTTAGCTCGAATGGATAATACTAATGATATTATAAAAGCATAGGATCAAGTTATATCAAATTAAAATATAAAAGTCAAATTCCAAATTTGAATATAGCAGAAGGACCAAAAGGGAGTAAAAGTAGTGAAAGTGACGTACCTTGCAGCTGCATTGAACCCAATCGAAACCATCATCAAGAAGCTGGATATACCCATGCTGCACCATTTCAACCAACATCATTAATAAATTCATGGTAATATAGATTTGCTATAGAAAGCACCAAAAAAGAAATGGGGCATCTTTCGAGAAAATAAATTAAAATTAAAATGTTTTAAATTATTGAATTTTCATAAATAAATTAAATTAAATCGGGAGATACTTGGAGCAAGCATTTAAAAAAAAAAAAAAAAAGTAACAGCAAAAGCTAAAATTAAAAAAGAATAAGTAAGCAAAAAGGATTATGGCGTGTTTCATGAATGATCCCCACCCCCCCCTCCACTTTCATTGGAACCATATGCACTTTGCAGGCATTTATTCCCTTTAATATTTCACCTTTTTCCTTTGAGAAGTAGATTTCATCTACGTTATGCTTGTAATCCTAACATATATTAATTAATTTAATTAAGACGACATAGTAGTAGTGATAATAAATTAATCTAGAATTTGCATGGCCGAATATCGAAATATGAGACATACCGCAAGTCAAAAGCTTTTTCAGAGTTTTATTTATTATTATTTATTTTTTTAATTTAAAGAAAAAAAAATCTAAGTCTAAATTTGACATTTTGTGTGAAGATATTTATTCGCTCAGTTCCTGTTTTGTCAAAAAGAAGTAAAAAAAGGTGTGTAGTTATGATAATGGGACGAGACGGGGTGCTTTTTGCTTGCAATTGAGGAAGTTTGAATTAATTTGGAGTTAAATATTAATTTATTTGACTTCATCTTCACTCAATATCTCATGAATTTTAATTTTTTAATTTTTTTTTCCAAATAAAATAATATTTTTATTATTTATTAATTGTTTTTTTTAAATATATTTATATTAGAACAAATATTAATATAAATTTCATTATGATATATGTTTAAACTAATATTTATTACATATAAAGATAATATCTTTTAGTAGGTTTTTCCTAAAGCCAAATAATCCGTTGAAAAATTAGACCCATTCTAAGAGTCAATTTAAAAAAATTAAGTCGACTTTGGTTTATTTTTTTGCCATCCTTAATTATATCTCAAGATTTTTTCTTTTCTCATTTGAGATTTATGACTCTTTTTTAAAATCATGATATTTTTTTTTTCATTCAAACGACAATTCATTATTTTAAATGACACATTACTACTCTCAATTATCCAAATTCAATTCCGATACCAAATATTATAATCTATATATATTTATGAGATATATTATTCGGCTCAAGTGTGAAAAGCATAAAAATGAAAGTAGAAGCTTCCCCCCTAAAAAGACTAAAAAGATTAGGTTAAATTTTGACAGACAATTTTTTTCAATTAAGCTTTTAACTTAGTTAATATCATTGTTGTTATAACATATAATACAGCGTGGGATTAAACTATTTAAGCACATATTATCTTTTGATTCAAAGATTTTAGTGAGATTATGAGTAGCCGTACGAATTGGTAAAAGTATAACGGAGGTATTTATATTAGAAGCAAGATTACATTTTATCCCTATTACTCAAAAAATAATTTTTATAGGTTAGATAAAAAAAAAAATTGATCATTTGTTTAAAACTTCATCCATTTTTATTGTTAAAAATTTATTCCTATATGTCAACGTGATGTATGTACACGTGACAACTCATGTGTACTTATATTCTTCTTTCTGTTATCCACGTCAGTTTTTTCTAGTAGAATTGGATGGAAATTTTTGACAGACAAGGATTAATCCACTCATTTTCTAAGAGAAGGGAACTACTATTAATTTCTGGATGTTAATCGCAGGAATTTTATGGGAAAAATAAACTTACTTACCACACAGAAAGAGAGTCCAATGTAAGCTGAGGGTTCTCCAACAAACCAGCAACCAAAACCAGTATCTGCAAGTACCAAATCTCCAAACACAACATCACAGCTGAGCCAACTGAAAATTTGAAAAAGTCCCATAACCCATGAAAGGCTTGTAAGCTCAAACCATCCCATGTTAGCTTACACCTTTCACTTCTCAATATATACACTATTTGAGCCACCACAATGATCCACCATGATAAGCTTAACACCATTGAAGCACCTATTAACCCCAAACCAAGTTTATACACAGCTAACCAACTCAAAACAAGATGCACCACGAGTGTAGCAGCTGAGATATAAGCACTTGGGTTCACAATGCTTTGAGATTGAAGGAATTTTTGTATGGGAAAGTTGAAGGCGTAAGCAAAGATTTGTGGGATTAAACCGTAAACGAAAACCGCTGTCCCCGATGCCACCGCCGTGGACTCGCCTAGTAAGATCATCATTGGTTTTGAAAACACATAGGCTAACACTAATGGGATCCCTGTTAGGGTAAGTACAATGGTTGATCTTTGAAGATAAACCCCTAACATGGAGTACCTGTGAGCACCGTATGCTTGTCCACATAGTGTCTCTACAGCACTCCCCATACCTAGCTGCAAAAAGTTGATTAAAATTATAAAAAAAACCCTAGTAAAATAAACAAGAGAAGAATACAAGAAAAAGTATCATGGGAGCCCGACTAGGATTAAGATTTCATTAAAGAGGAATTTGATCATTCTGTTAAAAATTTCATTCATTTATACTGTTAAAAATTAGTTTATGTAAATCAGAATGAGAAACATATAGCATGCCATGTATAATTTTTTTATTATCCTGTCAATCACACCCATTTTTAACAACAAAAATAAATGAAATTTTTAATGGAAAAAATTAGTGTATGAATGCATAAAATGCAATTTGATTCCGGATGCACAAGTGCATCCATGGTACTTTCTGCTATATATATGGTTATATATAATATACCATGAGGCCATAAGCGAGGAGCTGTATGCCATGGTTACCAAGAGAAGCAGCTGCAAGCTCAAGGTTGCCTAAGTGACCACAAAAGATACGAGTGGATAAAGACATGAAATTGTTGATCAAGTAAACGAAAACCGCCGGTCCGGCAAGGTGGAAGAGCAGCCGGAGTTCAATCCATGAAGCCAGTCGGAGACGCTTGAAATATGGTAGCTCGTTGTCTAACAAGACTTTTTCAAGCTTAGAGTCCACATCATAGACACTGCCAGCATCACTGGATTCTGAAGAAGACAGCTCGGGTGTCTGCGGCAGCGGCCGGTGGCCAAGCATGGAGTTTTGTAATGGCTGATTCAGCTGCACCTGTTGAGAATCCATGGTGTGTATGTTTTTTTTAGTAGGTATGGTTTCAGATAGTTGATACTAATTAAGCTAGCTAGCTAGCCTTTCAAGGGAAAATGGTAGCCTTTATATTCTTTCAGGGATCTTTTTGTAAATTATTTAAAGTGATTCTTTGTTGCCTTTTACCTTGTCAGGGGCATAGCCATTATTTTAGCACCTATTCTTTTTTCCGTATCTAAATTGGGTCTCAAATTTAGTATAATAATTTATTTGATCCTTCAACTTTGTAAAAAAAATATTTTAACATTTTATTTATTTTTTCTCTTTTTACCCTTATAATTTTTTGAAATTTTAAAATTTTAAAAAAATAATTAATCGTTGACGTGATATTCATATGATAACCCACATGAGCAAAGTTAACAAATGTTAACTTTTTCATTCATTTTAGAGTGATTTGATAAATAATATAAGTTCAGAGGTTAAAAGAGACGAAAAATTAAATGCAGGGCTAAAATGATTATTTTTTGTAAAGTTAAAAGACCAAATAAAGTATTATGCCTTTTATCTTGTAAGGGGATAGTCATTATTTTAGCTCCTATTCATTTTTTCCCTTTCTTATAAAGTATCCAAATTGAGTCTCAATTAAATTTAGATCCGAATGAAATCAAATCCAGAAGATTTTTTTAGGGATAATATCATATTTGGTACATGGATTTTCAAAAAATGTCAAATGTGGTACTTGTTTTTTGAAAATGTTTAATGTGGTACTTGAACTATCAATATGTGTTTTATTATAGTACTTATACTTTCATAAATTGTCCAATGTGGTACTTGTACTTCGAAAATATGAAAACTTTCAAATAATTCAGTGATTATTTTGTACTTTTTTTAACTTGAGTGACTAAAATGTAAACTTACTAATAGTTTAGTGGTTTTGGGTGTAATTTACCTATTTTTATATGATGCTAACATTGGTTGGTTGAGTCGGTTAAGTAACGATTTGGTGAGTGATATATAAGTATCACTTTTAGATTCCACTTAAATGAATCGTGAAATTAAAAAAAAACGATGATAGTGAAATTAATAACTGTGGAAAAGAAATTAAAATTAATGACAAGATATGTTTGAATTGCATTAAAGCAGGTGATTATATTAGAATGAAAAATGTACATTAAACTTATTTTATCACATTAATATTTATATTAAAATTTATATAATATATAATAAAACTTATATTTATATCAAATTATGAATTGATAAAATAAAAATGAATAAAATATTATTTTATATTATTTATTATTTATGTGATTACTTAATTTTAATTAATCATATTAAGTACTATAAAAAATTATATTTTTAAGCTTAAACTATCAAAATAATCAATTTTATTTACCTCAATTTACATTTTAATCAATTATATTTGAAATGTTACGTTTTAATCAATTACATTAACGTATTATAACATTTTAATCACTAAATCGTTAATTATTGTTAATGGTGTAACAATAAGATGATGTGATATGTTAAATAATCTTTTAAAACAAAAATTTTAGGTTAAATTTTACACTTGATCCCTATATATTTTTTTTTCATTTTAAAACAATTTAAATTTTTTATGTTATTTGAACTTTACTTAATTTTTTTATTCTCTTTTGTTTCTCCATCTCTTTTTAACATAATTTTTCTATGTTTTCCATTTGGATTTTGTTACATAGCATCAAATGTTTCATTCATTCACAAGCAACCTTAGCTCAAAAAATTATACAAAATAGAAACAAATTTTCAATAAAATAAGGTAAAACCTTTCAATCTACCAATCAAAATTTACATTTGATACTCAAGATACTTGTACAGATACAACACAACATATATTTTTGTCTTTCTCTCATGTTATTTACTTTACAAAATATTATTATATAAAACCTGCAAGAATGTTGAATTAATATGATCATATGGATGAACTTGAATCATGCTTTTAACACTAACCTTTGAAGCAGGAGTTATGCTTATATGATTGCGTATAATATTCTTCTAGTTATCTTCAGCTTCAATGGATGACAGGATTCTTGAATTAGCCTCAAACAAGACCTATAAGAGCATCATTATGGCCATTGAATATGCAACGAGGAGATAAACTACGATATATTCAGTGTAAAGACCTGCGAAAGAGAGAACATCGATTCAAAGAGAGGGTGAGACTTTCATTAAAGTTTCGAGGGTTTTGAAGAGAATACAATCACTTGAGTACAATGGGAGATTTCCTACCACTTTGACCATTTGTGGCTGCAGGTAGTGCAGGAATTCTGATAGCTGTATGACATGAATACAAGTGAAAATAAGTAAATGATGAGGGAAATAGTATCAAAGTAATTTAAAATCAATGTGAACCACCAATGAGTGTACATACTCTTAGTGCATGATGAAGCTGGTAGTAGTGACAGAGATGGCCATTGAGCTGGAATATTATCATTTAGATCACAAATGAAACTGATCCCAGAAAACTTGTCCAATGTTGCATCAGAAGGTAAGCTTGGTAAGAGACATCCAGATTCTAAAAACAGTGAAAAGAAACAAACAAGTTAAGACATGTTAATAATGTAAATGGATAATCGAATATGCTAATCTCACAAATGAAGGGTACAAGTACTTAAAGAATTTTCTAGTTTAGAAACAGGCATGACTCTTTCAATTGTAACAACTCCCACCTCGTCTTTCCTAAACCATGACGGGTAAACAACAAAAAGATGGGAGAAGAATGCTTTCAACATGATTCAAGTACCAACTAAAGAATTAGTACAAGATACAGATGCACATAGGAACAAATTCCCAATATGTAAAAGCAAATTTATGCTTCCATTTTTGGGTGGAGAAGAATCTTACCTTGACTTCCGACTGATGCATAGAAGTTGTTGATAATTAGTATCAAATCCGATCATGACAGAGAAAAAAGAAAGTGTTACTACTAATTCATTATTTTTATTAAGGATCAATTCAGGTTGCTCATCACAGTGGCATCAAGCAAGAAAACCAACCTTGAAGAGAGAAATCCTTAAGGCTTATGTGACATAGGCTATAAACATCTTTGGTGATATTGTACTTTTGGAGCTTCAACCCTAACGAGGTAGCACAATCCAAAGCTTGTAAGTTAGTGATTAGGGTCTGCTTTTGTAAGTGAGAGACATAGCTATTCATAGCATCACAACAAGCTGTTTGGTCACTTATTCCGTTTCCACATCTATTTGCCACATGCTTCATGTTGGGAAAAACGAGAGGGCAAACTGAAATCGAAGAAAACCAAAAACAAAGAAAATAGTTTAAAATATGAAGAACGTTGAAGGGAGGTCGCTCTCCGAGCTGGTCTCAAACCCTATACGGTGGAGGTATTGTTCTCAGGGTACCTATACTCGTTTTAGCCTTAAGTTTTGTCCCCCAACTCCGAGGACAGCCCAAAGGGGTTCACAGAGCTTGGGGAGCACCTCACCACCAAGGAAATGTTTTATCATTTGGCCTTGGTGGGGTTCAAACCCGTGCCTTTATATGGCATTGGTGGGTAAGAACACTGCCACTTAGCTAGACTAGCCAAGCATAAAGCCATAGACATCGCAGGCACAATACGTCCACCATTGAGAGTCCAAGACCGGCCCAAAGAGCGACCTCCCCACAACAAAGCCAAAGATGTAACCAGAATGATAATACCTAATACGTAAGATACGAGGGGCCATTGATACCTTTGTTAACATTGCAATTGGTTAATCCTCTAAGAACTTCCTTTGCATGATAAGGGTCAAGTTTACTTGCCAACCATCGAAGCACAACGGTTTTACAATCATTTATCCTTGTTGTGTGCTGAGGTAAAAGATGAGGTCCATCCATGCTTAGAGGATCAGAAGCTTTCAATGCAAGTCTTGTTGCAGCATCAGATATTGCACCTTGACAAACTTGGTCACAACATTCTTTAACAGGATCGATCTTTTCACATGAAGCAAGAAGCTGAGAAGAGTTTACCATGTTCTCAAATTCATCAACATCTTTTACGGGACAAGATGCTTCAGTAAGGTTTGATGAATGAATCGAACAAATTTGATTGAGACCGTCACCAGCACCCTGGCCAGCCAAGACTTGCTCGATATCCGATAAACAAGGCTTGGCGAGGGTTCTGTTTAGAGCGAGCACGCCAGTTTCTTTACTCAATTGACCAACAAGAATCACAAGAGTAGCATGTAGTTGTGGACAACATATTACATTTGCCAATAGTGGAGCAAATGCAGCCCAACAATCAATTGACGTAATGCTTATCAAGCTTTGAGCAGCAGTGAAATTTAACATACAGAGTCCTACAGAAGACCAAACACAACACAAAAATATAATTATACACTAAAATCCAAATAGATTAAGCTTTTAATCTATTATGTAAAGGGATAAATATCAAAATTATACAAGAACTTTGATCCAATGTGCAATGTCATACATGAACTTTGATTTTGTGCGATTTTATAAATGAAATTTTGAATAATTCAATTTTCAGAGATCACTAACAATATTATCAAATTAGCATCATTTTATGTTGATATATTGTATACACAAGACTAGTATACTAATCCAATATGAAAATAAATGTATGTATTCATTTCTTTAAATGTGTACAATTGAATCAAAATCAAAGTTTCACGCATACATATGAACCACAATTTAAGTTTCATGCATATAATTGCATCAAATCAAAGTTCATGTTTCAAATTGCACATTGAAACGAAGTTCATGTATAAACTTGATATTTATCCCTCATGTAAACATACCCGATAATTTAGGAGAAGTGCTATTTGTGAAGGTTGATAGCGGAGAAGGTGCAAGTAGAGGAAGAAATGGTTGAGGAGATGCCGTTGGAGTAATTTTAGGTACGAAATCACCAGTTGCTCTACCGGTTAACATATAATCTTTATGATGAACTTGAGGATCGGATAAACATTCATGGAAGCCTGAAATGAAGGGATGAATCACAAAGATTGAAAATATCATACATAACCAATTAAGTAAAATGTGAAATTTAAAATTTTCCACTTATGCTACACAAAGGCAACCGATAATAAAACCAAAAAAATCTTATACTCATCTAGTGCTTAAACATTAAAGTGCTGCTTAGCACGGTTCAAAATGACAATGTTATTGATAAGACATGCTTTGAACACAAGGATTACAAGAGAAATGAAGAGTCAAACCAACATAGCTTATGTTTGTTCCTCGTACATCAAGTTTCAACCACATTTATTGTGGTCTAACAGGCGCTGTCCCAGGCAGGATAGTCATTGTCAAAATCAACCTTTTTGTAAATGTTCCAAAATCAAGATCATACATTTTTAAGCACGGAAAATACCTAAACTAATTCTCCAAGGTATTTTTATGATTCTCACGACCACTCGAAAAGCTTAAACAGATTAAAAAGTACATATATAAGTAAACAATTATAAAAGCTATTTGTGATAAATAGTCATAAAGACTAAAATTTCAAGTATTTGTTAGCAGACAGATTGCTAAAACTACAATAAAACACAAGCAAACTATAACTAATATCAACTATTCACAAGAATCAAACATTCCAATTACATTAACTTCTTTTCTAACAAAAATTTCAAGATAATGGACATAAGAGAGGTCCAAAGCTAATATCATCACATTGGTTAAAAGTAACATGGATGCCCTTGTACTAATAGCCGGATTACATTTTGCCACCTCTACTGAAAAAAGTATACATATGAGTCCATGTACATTAGATCAAAGAGCAAACTGCTCATTATGTTAAAATTTTCATCAATTCTACTACTAAAAACTGATCCATGTAAGTTAGAACGAGGTACACATGGTGCATCACTTGTAACTGTCTAGTAATTTGTAAGCCACATACAAGAACTACATTTAACCATTTTTTGAGTAAAGGGATAAAAAGCAATCTTTCTCCTGATACAGGGCCTCCATGATACTTCTACCCATCACATTGTATTTAACATAAATTAAAAAGCTAATATAATAAAGAAAAGTTCAAGCTGGCAAACACAAAGAACCGAAAATGTATCAGCGCAAATAATTCAAGAAAGTATAAGTTCAATAATTTAATGCAACAAATCACTGAAAATTGAATACTATTTTCGATGAAGAATCTTCCTACACATAAAGTATGAACTTTACCAGACTTATTTAGTGAAATTCAAGAAAAATCTATTTCTTTAAGCTCAAATTTTCAAGAAAAAAAAATTAAGAATTCCAGGCTAACATTTCCTGCAATTTTAATAATGACCCAACAGTTAAAACAAATAGATGATACCAATATAAGCAAAACCCAGAAATAAGAAATGAGAAACAAAGTGTTCAAAAATCACTCACAGGCAAGAACCACAAACAGCTTAAGCAGTAACATGCTGAAATTGTGCTTAAGAGACACGCCAGCATTCATCTCTTTCTTTCCTCTAATGAAGATAAAGAGTTGTAACTAGAAAATAGATGTTAAAGAGTTGAGGGATTAAAAATGAGAGAATGTGATTAAGGAAGGGGATAAGTTGTGAGACACGAGAGAAAGAGAGAGGAGAGCACAGAGAAGCCATGAATGTGCTTCAAAAGAGAGATGAAAATAATAAGAAAAGAAAGCACTGAAGGAGAGTAATGAAAATAGCTGTCATCTTTAGTAGACCCTACCATCGAATTAAATGCTCGGATATAAACACACACCCACTCAATCAAACATTTAAGGCCATCAATGTTTTTTTTTTCACACTTAGTTTACAAGTCATCTTTCACATGTGTGAGACCTTTACTAATTATAGATATAATTAGTTAGGTTAAAATATGCTTACAGTCCCTGTATTTTTCAAAAATTAGAAATTTAATCTCTATATTTGTATTTCTAAGAATTTAGTTCTTCTACTTTTTTTCAAAATCTATATCTAACTATTAATATTGTTAATTTTTTTTGTTAAATTCAAGTTAATTACGATATTTTTTTTAATTACATAGCAGTGAGTAGTTTTTTTATTTCAAAATGTCACGATAATAAATGTAACAAAAAAAAAATTAACAACAGTTGGATTAAATTCCTAAAAATACAAATATAAAGATTAAATTTTTAAATTTCAAAAAATATAAGGATTTTATGCATATTTTAACCAAATAATTAAATTTAAATTTATAATCAATATATTCATCGTAAAGAAAAAAATCTGATTTCAAAAGTAGTGTACAATTCATAGAAGGTGACATCTAGATTGGTGGAGATACGAATCTATCAACAAGTGTACAATTCATAGAAGGTTAATGAATAAAAAATTAATGAAATAATCGGAGAGTTCTGTGTAATGTATACGTTA
This sequence comes from Kokia cookei, assembly GCA_039519145.1. Lineage (NCBI taxonomy): Eukaryota > Viridiplantae > Streptophyta > Magnoliopsida > Malvales > Malvaceae > Kokia > Kokia cookei. Next base: position 44,853,876 of record CM076907.1, read on the forward strand.
TCACGACGTATAAGAATTAATTTTTAATAATAGAAATGTAATTTAACTTTTTGTATAATCCTTTTGGTACTTTTATTAATATTCAGCACCATCTGCAAGACTCATAGAACTAGTTCACCTCCGGAATACTTTGCAGCACCGGCTTCCATGGCCGACGCTGCTCCACCTCATAGACGTCTCCGCCACCATTGACCAACATCCTGGCCAAGGCTTGTTCTGGGGTCGAACCTTGCACCTCCATCATATGTACCAATTGCTCCAGTTCCTCCTTTGAAATGGTTAGCTTCACCTCTCTGGTGTTTCCAGCTATCATTTCACCATGACCAAGCAACTTCACCTTCTCCTCCGTATTGTTAATCTCGCCATCATCTCTATGCCGGCTATGGGTTGACACCAAAGAACCCCAATCTTCATCAGCCCAATATGAGTTTTGGTGTGTAAAACAATTCCCCATTTCTGGGTTTTTTTGCAGCTGTCTCTTAATATGGATTTTTAAGGGAAGAAAAAAATTCCTAATGTATTTTTACGTGCGTAGCATAAAAGAGAAGAGATTTTAAGCTTTGAAAGGAACGAAGAATTTATAGAGAAAACACACGAGAGGTCAACTACAAGCCTAATATCAAATTTAAGGTAAATTTTGGTTTTGATGTCTCTATTGTGTTTAAATTCAAGATTTAATCCTTATATTTTAATTTGATATAATTTGATTCCTATTTTATGATGTTATTAGTTAATCTAAATAACTAATTATTGTTGATAGAAATTATGTCTTAAAAACATCATTATCAATCCATCATATTACATATTTTTGTGTTGGAAGTAAGGCATAAGAATAGTGGCGGATTCTGGGATTAAGTTTTTGAGAGCCTAATAAAATTTTCAAAAATTTTAAGAGTTTAATGAGAATTTTTTTTGTGAGATTAATGATGATTTTCAAAAAAAAAAAATTAGGAGAGTTTAATTAAAATTTTCAAAGAAAAAAGGTATAGTGAGAATTTTCAAAAATTTGAGGAGGGTTAACTAAAATTTTTAAAATCTTCAAGAGATAAATGAAAATTTTCAAAAATTTTGAGAGCCTAATTAAAATTTTCTAAATATTTCAAGGGAGAAATCAAATTTTTCCAATTTGGGTAGGAAGAATGAGGACAAGCAGAGGCTCGACTAGACGTGTTCACGACTTGATCGAACTTGTCCATTTTGGGTTGTGCTTGAGTTTATAGTTTTCAATTCGGATCAATTCAACTCGATTCATTTTATTTAATTATATTTTTTTAAATGCTCACATTTCCTCAACAATACTTCTACCATTGAATCCGTTGGGGTTCTCTGCAAAGTGGAAAACAAAATCGAGCACAGATACTCCTAGCATAATACTTTCACCGTTGAGGGGTTCGTAAGCTTCTCGAGTTACATTTCGAAGACTTTTCCTAAAGCAAGTCCGACCTTCCCTCAACAAGAATGGTTAATGATGCTAGCTAATTAGACTTACTAACGACATTATAAAATCAGAAAAACCGAATATATCAAATTAAAATATAAAGATTAAATTCTAAATTTGAAAACAATAGAGGGATTAAAACCAAAATTTAACCTAAAATTAACAGGCTGTAAAATGGGTCCCATATAACACGGTGGGTCTCAACGAACCAGCGGAAACAGGTTCGAGCCAGGTTGGGCGGTGAAGGTGGGGCCCAAGAAAGAGGCTAAGGATGGCTCAACTTATGGTTTAAGCATTGGTTCATAAACAAGCAAAGGTAGGAAACAAAGTCAAACAGCGTTGTGTTGGGAAACTAAAATTAATGTTGGATTTAATTAATATTTCGGAGTGTGAAATGGATTAAGAGACGCATCTTTAGACTTTAAAAAAAAAAAGTGTGACAAAAAGTGTAATGAAATAAACTGGAAAAAAGGGTTAATATTTCTATTCATATTAACCACCAGGGAAAAAATTTATTTAAATTTTTAAAATTTATAAAGTTTTAAATTAATAATAATAATATTGTATTTTAGTTTCTTAAAAATGATAAAAATTTGATTTATTTTTCTAAAAATCACAAAGATATAAACTATTAAAATGATTAAATTATATTTTTATTATCATAAAAATATATAATTTAATTCAGACCCCCAAAAAAAATAACTTCACCCCGTTAACCACCTTCGAATATTAGTAAATAAAATTAAACCAATTAAATAGGAAAAAATGTTAGACAAAATGTCTATATTGATAAAAGAAATCAGTGTCTAGATAAATATTTTCTTGGATTGGATTACAAATTTGAGTCTATTCATATTCAACACTATATTTATATAATTGTTCAAGCTCAGTTTAATTTGAAATATGAATTTTAAATTTTATTTAAATTCGATTATATTATATTTGTAATAGTTAATTACCGCATTTGTCTATTTTCTTTATATATGTTTCATAAAAGAATATGTATCCTTTAATTATATAATGTTTACTAATTTTATATTGTTATTGAATTTTTAACATAAACAATTTAATATTTATATTAAATATTATATGAATTACATAATTTAAACTTTGATTTAGTGTAATTATACACATGAAACTTTGAATTGCGGTTCATATGCATACATAAAACTTTGATTTTAATTCAATTGTGTACATTTAAATGAATAAATATTTATTTTTCATATTTGATTAAGATAATAGTTTGCATATGTAATAAATCAACATAAAATTGTTCTAATTTGATAATGTTGTTAGTCATTTCTGAAATTTAAATCAAATCAAAATTTAATGTATAAAATTAGATAAAATAAAAACAAATTATAGACAAAATTTTACATTAAATTAAATTATTTATATAATTTTAATATTTATTCATTCCATAAAAATAACCTTATAAATTTTTAAATTGGGATGGAATAGGCCGAAGCTAGAGCTTGGAAGACTAGCCCATGTTAGTTCAAATTTTCATGGGTCTAGTATTTTGTTTATACAATTGTGTCTGTTCTTTTCTTTTTAATTATTATAATTAATATATTTCAATAATAGTAATCAAAATTAATCATTACAAAATCACAATTAAATTGATAATTGAAATATATTTTGATTAAACCATTTTGGTTAAAATAATTGATCACTATAAACACCCGATGACGCACAATCTATAATAGATATATTGGGATTTTGGATATCGTCTATCCACTTCTAACATTTGACAAAAAAATTCATTTAATTTTTTTTAAGTTGACTCCATCAATGTCCGAAATTGATATATGTTGCTCTATATTGTTGTACTCTGGAAAAAAATACTCGATAATCTTGCCTCCACCCTTATAAATAACCCTCATAATTGAGGTAAAAGGAAGAAAGGAGACATAAGTATTTTATCAATAATCCATTCCACACACCTTTGCACTCCTAAAGTTCAGTGATTCTTCGTATTTTATTTGATACAAACCATTTTTATTATCACAATTCTTTATATTTCTTAAAGTGTGAATACGAAACCTAACATTCCGTATATTTTTAACTTTATAACAACTCTAGGTCTATTTATAACGAAAGTACAAATCGATATCTTTTTCAGTGAGAAATCAAATAAAAGTTTAATAAAAAAAAAAAAAAACCATAAAAGTGAGCAACTGCTCCAAAACTAAAACCATGCAAATTTCGTCGCTAAAACATTGATTGGGTTGTGTGGTGAAACACGGAAGTAATGATGTCTGCGTACGTGGTTCTGTGCATCAAATCAAGTATATGTAACATTATTGGGTGGCAAATCAAATCGAAGTTAAAAACCACAAAAGCACACAGTTGGGAACTAAATCGAAGCAATTTTTGCCGCTAAAGAGCATCGAAACATTTGTGTCTGTGAAAGAAAAGTAGACCTGAGGGGATCCGCTCATAACTCTCGACAACCACTTCCGCTGTTGGGGACTATTACAAACTTAATTTGCACGGTAAAAGTACTCTTTCTTGGTGGATGAAAAAAGTAAATGGATCTTTACAATCTAGGTCAATGTTTTATGTAACTTTTTTAATCTGGAAGGTTCTTATTGATATGTCAAAAGAAAGTAATACAGACCCACCAATGTTCAGGTTTTAGTTAATGAGTTAAATATATAACATTGTTATACTATATTTGTAACTTAATTTACGGTTGAAAAATATTAAAGTTGACAAAATTAAATTAGGGAGGGTCAATTTGTCAATTTATTAATTAGTAAACCGAACCACTCGACATGGCAAGTAACAATTGAGTGTCAATGGTGTTTGAATACGATCATATACGATCTAAAGAAAGGCCTTTTAATCGATTAGATACGAATCAATTAAAAAATGGGTTGAATTGATTTTTTATTTTAACGTTCTTAATTTAATCGATCTAACTTAATTGATTCCTTTACTAATCTAATTACGAAAACATCGGTGAAGGTGGTAATTAGTGCTTCTGCCAAATATGCCGACGCACCTTTAACTTCTTTGTTCCTCCATAATCCAACAATTTAGCAGCTTCAACTGTCTAATAATGAAAGCCTGCATTCAACATTCAACCATTGAAATCGTGCTCACTAGTTACACGAAAACTCGAGAAATCAAGAATCCATTTGAATAAAATATTTGAATTATTTATAATATCAATTTAATTAACATTTAGTAGTTTCGATTTTTGTGTTTGGTTTGATGATAGAAAACTATTCACTCATAGAATCTAATGGGGTTTGAGCTTTTAAGAAACAAATGATAAGTCTTTATTTGAGCAGTTTTCGTTGAACTTAATATATGATTGTGTATGAATACTAACTTTTTAATTATACTGTATGAAAAATATTATATAATTTTATTAAAATTCATATTAGTAACAAAGTTATTACATGTAACGATATTTTTATCTTAATTTCATAATCATCCTAGATATTTTAAAATTATACATTTTCTCAAAAAAATTGAAAACCTAACATCGGTTGATTTTTTTTTTTTTTTTTGTATTTATATTTTCTAGAGGAAAATTTGTATTTTTGGCATAATGCGAAATTTAATCTTCAACGTGGACATTTTTTTTTTATTAATTTGATTATTATTTTTAAGTTAAATTTTATTATTAATCTTTCAAAAAGAAGGAAATCGTTTTTTAATAGAAATGTTAATTAAAATATAAATTTTTAATCGTGTTGGTGTGGCAACCTACCTTACAACTCATGTGTACTTTATGTTGCCATGATACTATTTGTTTTAAATGTCACATTAACAAATAATTTAAAAGATCCAAAAAAAAATGAAATATATGTGGATTGTCATATGAGCTACCATGTTTAAATTTTTAACATTTTAATCAGTATTTCGGTTAGAAAAAAATACCAATTTAACTATTTCTAAAAAATTGATGTTTTTTTTTTTTTAAGTTGCAAGTCTAATTTAGTTAATAAAAGTAAAAAGGACCAAATTGACAAAAAAATATAAACATTTTTGACTAAATGTAGTATTATACTTTTTTTTAAGTGCACTTAAAAAGGCACGACATTATAATAAGGACAATCGATTCTTAGTTCGGTTTTCATGGCGTGACTAAGGCCCCAACAGACAAACTCACCGAAACTCGAGCCCTCTTTTGTTATTGTCTCCTAATGCCATCGCCATCCCAATGAACTCAACTGACGGGACCCACCCTTCAGCCACCGCTCGCCGCAAGACCCGGCGTCGACGGAGGCTCGGAGGAGCCCCATCAACCCCTCTCCAGTACTGGACTTTCCATAACAACAACGAAAGGAATAAACATGCATGGTTCTCCTCAGTTCCCGGAGCCAGAGATGAATCCAACTTTTCCGGTGGCAGACACGTAGTGGAGCTATCGGCGAGGAAACTGGCAGCTGGACTCTGGCGGTTACGTTCGTTGCGCTACGGAATCGGTGGTGGTTTCAGCACTAGACGTAGATCCTCTGATCGGTCACACTTTGGGGTACTCATGTTTTCGTTATATGATTCAACTCAATTAAAAATGCCTTGTGGATTTAGTTCAGTATTTTAATGGTTGAATGACGTGTTTTGCATGGAGGGATATTTGGGGTTAATATAATATATACATGAAAGTGGCTGCATATTCTATTCTATAGATTTATATATATTCATGTATGTATGTTATTGGATACCGAGAAAAATGTAGCTAAATGGAAATGGGGTTCTTTTAGATTTGTTTGGGATACTAAATTCGAGTTATTATTATCCATTTCAGGTCCTTGTACCCTTTTGATGAGCTTATATATCGATCTTAACATAGAACTTATATGTTCAGTTCATATTAGGGAGAGACAGTGTGAGATTTTGAATTTGCTTACTTGAATTCCATGATGATTTTGTGCATTTACCTCTGCAACTAGTTCTTGGCTTTCTTGCAAAGTATTGTATTTCATTCGGATATGCTTTTACCTCTGCAGCCTGGTGTGTCGCGCGTAAATACGATGCTTTCTCAGCATCAGTCTAGCAAAGAACATCGTGAACATCAGTTACGGTGGAGCCAATCCACTGGCTTTGGTCCAAAGCAGGGAACCCTTCATAAAGTATGTGTTTGAATATCACTAGAGCTTAGAGGTAGTTGGCCATCTGGTCAAAAAGGCAGCTACCAGGACTCGATTCCCTCCTTGGTCTTGCCTTAATCTAGATAGTTCGAAGGATAGACCCGATTCTATTTAGATCAAGGATCAGTGTTTGTTTTTTCATATTCATCTATGCAAAGTTGTTTTCTGAAACATTTGTTAGATTAAGAATTAATGTTTTTCGAGCTACATTTTCATCTTCCGTTATGCGTAGTCGTTTTCCGAAACTTGATCCTTAGAACCCCTTTTTTCCTATATAAATCCCATATGGATTCATTATAGCCATTGAGCTTCCTTTATGGACTGGTTCTAGGTTCTACATTTTCTCTGCCTCAACTTATGACCTCTTAGGTTTGCTTACCAAACAAGGAACTAGCCTTTTTGTTTTCGTACTTTACTGTTATTATTATTGTCTCTTTGTTTAGCTTTCATACCTTGAATCTCTTTTCCAGTATTCAAAGTCTTTAAAAGAGGGAGCAAGTAGACGCTCGAAAGCATCCATTGAAGCGTATTATTTTGCAAGTCACATGAGTCTTCTTGAAGATCAAGTCAAAACCGTGTCTTTTGTGTCTGCTTTGCAAGCAGAACTAGTGCAAGCTCGATTATACATTCACAATCTTGAATATGAAGTGCGGTCTTCTAGGAAAAGAGTCAAGTACCTAGCAAGGAAGCTTGGAGTGGAAAGAACGTTACAGCAAAATAAAGAACATGATAAGATTTTTGCACTTATTGATGATTTGAAGGTCCAATTGAGCAGGGAAAGAAAAAAGCTACAAAAAATGGACGTTATTAATTCTCAATTAGTAAATGAGCTTGCTGAAGCCAAATTATCAGCAATGCAATCGGTTCAAAAACACGAGGACGAGAAAAGAACGAGAAAGCTCTTGGAGGAAGTATGTCATGAGCTAGCTAGGAAGACTGGAGAATCTGAAGCTGAAGTTGAAGCCATGAGAATAGAGATGATGAAAATTCGAGAAGAGGTCGAAGAAGAAAGAAATATGTTACAGGTTGCCGAGGTTTTGCGTGAAGAACGTGTCCAAATGAAGTTGTTTGATGCTAAGTTAGCTCTTGAAAGTAAGTACTCTCAGTTGAACAAGTTGATAACCGTCCTTGAAACTTTTCTTAGGTCGAGAAGCACAAGCTTAGACATTAGAGAGTTAAAACAAGCTGAACTGATCGGACAAGTGGTAAAAGCAGTTAGTATTCAAGATATGGAACAATTTTCTTATGAGACATTGGGATTGTGTGATATATTCTCAATCGTTGAAGAATTGCAGCAAGTTGAAGTTTGTGAAAGGGAAATCGAGACATGGTTCAATTACTCTTTGACTGGAGATATTTCTGATTACCACCCTGTGAGTCCTCAGGAAAATTATCATGATAATGACCATGTTCCGAAACGTTCTAGTGGTTTTGTTGATTACAACAGTGACAATGAAGAAGATACTAAAGGCCATGAAGGAGTTAATCATGTCGAGAATCAGGACTCGGTTGAGGAGAGTGGACGCTCTATTGTCACAATTGGTGCATGCAGAAGCGCTCCAATGTGTGAAATAGAATGGGACGAAACTGCTACTGGAGTATCTCTGAACACAGAAACTATTGAAGCGTGCTTGATATCTGCAGGACATCCAATGCGGAATTCATCTTCTGCTAAGCTTTGGGCATCATGCGCGAGTAGTAGTGGATCCTATAAAGCAATAACAGATGAGGGTAATGCACAGCTTTCGAGTAGAACCGTTTCCAGTCCCAGAACATATCTTTCAAATGGAAAGTCTATTAAAGTCGGTCTTAAGCCCCAGAAGCCAATGGAGCAGTATGGCTCTATGGACATTGTAAATCCACATGCAGTTCGAGGCATGAAAGGGTGCATTGAAAGGGCTAGAGGGTACGAGAACAACACCTTGAAGGCAAAACTCTCGGAATCCAGTACCGAAAGCAAGAAACCTCAACTGCAAAGATACAATACAAATCAATAGATAGAGGCCAACTATTTGGTTTCTCAATATTTTTTTAAAGAGCCAGTATCCAAAGAGCTAGATTATGGCCCTGGAAATCCTTTTAAAAGCTATACTTTAGAGGTTTCAACTCTGATGAAAGAATCTTCTCATCATATATCAAGTTTGTTTTCATTTTTCACAAGGTACATCCCTACCTATTTGTATTACTCTGATATCATCACTAGATTTTATCAATATATGGTTCTCTTTTTGTTGCCTTATTTAATGCATTATAGTTTCCCTTTGACATAAAGCTCTATACAGAAAAATGGAACTGTACCTTTTTGTAAAATGATTTTTGGTTTTGACATTACAGAACTGAAATTGCAGGTTCATTTCTGTCTTATCAGAAACATGCCATTATGCCGATGCGCATGTTCAAATCCTTTTTTATGGATGGATCATTCTTTGGTAAAAGTACCGTGGACTCCTCTGTATTAAGAATCAAATTATATTTTACTTTCTTTACAAAAAAATGGACAAATAATTCATATACATTAGATTAAAAAGCAAAATAGTTGTTTCTGTTAAAAATTAGTGTAACTGACAAAGTTTGTAGACAATTATTACTTCATGTTGATATACAAGGATCGATTTTTAACAATAAAAATGGATGGACTAATTTGCTACTTGATTTAATATAAAGGGATCAATTAGTTGATTTTTTTTCTGTGCTTGTGGGACAATGTTTATGACTTTGGGTTCATTTCCCAAAAAAGAAAAGAGCAAAACTTTAGATGGCAAGGCGTGATCAGGTCATTTGTCTCTTTTGGTTCACATCATCACAGACCCACCTCCTTAAAAACTTTCATGCCTAAAATTATTTTGTTTCCATGTCATGCATTGTTTCACCTTAAAAACATACCTTCATTCCCCATTTGGCCCTTGGCATTAAACACTCATCATCATCTTAAAGATATATATCCTAGTGAAGTCCAATCTTTGTCTCCCATGACCCATGTAAAGCCGCTCTTTAAGATTATAGTAGTAAGACTCTTGATGGCTAAATCCTCATACATGATTGGTAGTAGTAGCTTGTTTGGGTGCTGTCATATCATCTAAGCACAACTCTACCGAGCTGAGACAACATGTGGTGTCCAAAATTATCGGTTTAGTACATAGCTAGCGGTTTCTGATGAGCCTCAGCCACACTTTAATGATTGTTTGGGATGGCTGAAATGCCTAGCATGTACCTAACTTGGATGACCCACAAGCCAACGGAAGTGGGTGAAAGTTTGAGGTCACAATGATGTCGGTAAAAGTACCATGGAGGTCATTAGATTAGGATTTTGCCTTCTCCATTCAAAAAAAGGGGAAATTAATTCTTGTGCATTATATCAATGAGCAAACTGATTACTCTGTTAATAATTTTATCTATTTTTTACAGTTAAAAATTGGCCATTGTATGTTGGCATAAGGTACACGTGCCACACTAAGTAATTCTCTGGTTATTTTGTTAGTCACGCCAATTTTTAATAATAAAAATGGATAAAAATTTTAATAAAAAGAACCAGTTTGTTTTTTGAACTAATGTACGGAAACTAATATGTCTATTTTTTAAGTAAAAAGAACAAAATATAACTTGATTCTTAGTATAGATATTTTAGCTAATGATGCCCTAAATGATTTTGGTCTGATGGTGAATTGTTGAAACTTTGTTCTTTATCAAAAATATGTCTCCGTTCTTGTTATACAAGCTTGTAAAACAGGTCACGGTGAGATAGAAGTGGGGCTATAGCCCAAAGGAGGCACAAGACCTACAAGGTCCAGACTTCCTCAATCCTCAGCTGGTAGCTGAGGAGCATGTAGCTTGCAAGGACCAACAATCTTGTTAGGAAAGACCCAAATACGAATCGAGTTGCAGGGCCAACAAATTGGTCACTGGATGGACTTGTTGAGCCAAGACAAAAGAATAACCAATCACCATGCATTTATCGTGTACCAATTCATCCTTACCGTCTAGACTCTTTCACACTTCTTCTCTACTAGCTTAAGCTCTTGTTTTAATCATTACAATATCAAACAGCGTCTCAGAGCATAAACTTCACGTCCCTTCATTAATCCATATACAAATCATAATATGGGATATGGCTTTACATTTATCTTTTGAAAACAAATGAAAGTTTTAGGCCTCATTTGTAGCCATGTTTTAATAAAATTAAGGACCATATTGAGATTTTTATGAAATTAAGGTTAATTTGTTGGTCCTAATATAAAGACATTTAAGATGGGACTCTAAAACCAGTATGATATAACTTCGGCAATTCTTTTGGTTTAATCAACAAATCTAAGCATATTGTGATGGTTTGGTCAGTAGGACCATGACATAAAATGTCACAATATGACCTATCAGGTTGTTTACACGATCTAGATTTGTTCTCCTTGAATACTTGAAATTTCTTCTAACTATACCTCTCAACTAATTCAAACTCAAAATTTCTGAACGCAAAAAAATGTCCTCTGCAACAATGATAGTAAATGATCAAGTTACTGAATCTCAAATAGGTTATGATAAAAATGGAAATAAGGTGTATATCATTAAAAGTACCATAGAGATTTTTGTGTTAGGATTCATATTGCATTTTGTCCTTTTAACTCAAAAAAAAAGGGGCAAACTAGTCTCTTTCCGTTATGTCAAAGAGCAAGTTGATCCTTCTATGAAAAATTTCATCCATTTCTACAATTAAAAACTGGTCTTTATACGTAAAAATGAGGAACACGTGTATAACTGTCTGGTTATTCCTTTAGTTATGCTAGTTTTTAACAGTAGAAATAGATGAAATCTTTAATGGAAATCTTACGTACAAATATTAATTTATCTATTTTCTGAATTAAGAGACAAAATGTAATCTAACTCTTAATACGATGTACATCACATAATTTAGATGAAAAAACATCCTTTACTATGAAAAAAAAGGTGACCAACTTTATTTAGTCTAGGGAACAGAACATGACCATGATTTGATCTGGCCTTAGGGTCCTACCGTCAAGTGATAAGATAGAAGGTGATGTTAGAGGCCAAATACAAGCCATAGTGCATATTGGTTCATGATGGAAGGGAAACCCCACTTTTCATTGAGAAATGGACTTACCACCAGCACCACACAGAACCACAAGGTCTAGGCACCACGCCATGCAAGTGGGATTTTTTCTGGGAGGAGTACTTACACTTACTTGACTTATAGCCTTTCATAAATATATATACACTTTCTGTTATATGTCATTGTATCTGATAGAATGAAGTATCAGTTAATTGAGACATGCACATGAGTTGTAATAAAGCATAAATTGAAAGTGAATGTAAATCTATCTGAAACTTGTTTAAGACCTTTTGAAATTCATGGAGAAACACTAATTTTTGTAATAGCACTGTAACAGTTGATTAAGATTCTGCATATCAGGTTAGGGTTTAATTATGTTTTGATCCTTTTATTATGCTGAAATTCGAGATTTGATCTATCTGTTTTAATTTGACGTAATTTTTTATTATTATACTTCTTTTGTGTTATTTATCAGGCCCAAATTGTTAACACTATTAATTGTTGCTGTTAAAGCGATAAAAGTAAATTTTTTTTCTTGCTATTCGACCACATAATCAAGGTCATGTGGATGAAAGTTGGGAGGAGATTTTTGTTTTTGAGAGAGAGTTTGGAGATCGGGAAGAGATAGTGTCCCAGATGAGCAGTTTGCACGACTCTTTTATAATGGGGAACAAACTTAGCGACATGTCTTAAGATTGCTCACATAGAAGTTTGATTTCATAGCATCAGCAGTGATAGTGGCATGATTTTCTAAGAGGAGACATATTACAACGACTAGCAATCAGTTATTATGTGTCTTTACGTGACCCTAGCACAATTTTAACGGAATTATCCCTTTACAAAGTTCGTCGAGTTGGGATTCGCAAACTAACCTAGATTCGCAGTATAGTTGGTCCAATTGAAGGGACACGTATAAAACTCTCTAAAAATATACAATGTATACTATAAAACCTGCGAAACACATTACACAATATATTTTACAGCTTCTTTGAAAACCATTAATGAATATCAACAACCCCAAAGTCCAAAAAAGAAATGAATTAAGTATTTTACTTATGTATTTCGAAATTTAAAAAAACCAAGTGAATAAGATGGTATAACCGAAGCCCTTGTTATGGCACCATCAAATACGTGTTGAGCACATGCATGTCTTCAAACCAAAAGGCAGGGACCAATCTGAAAGAAACAATTCCTCCCATGCCCTCTTTATATAGAATCCATTTCCCATCCCACCACCACGTACAGTCAAACAATTCTCAACTTGCATTTAATATTGCAGAGAAATTTATTCAAGTTTTAATGTCCTACACTTGTCTCAAACTATTCATATACAAGGAATTTAAATGGTATTTTAATTTTGGGGAAATCACGGTTTTGGTCCTTTTTCTATGCTCAAATTTGGGATTTTTAATCTCTATATTTTGATTTGACATAATTTACTCTTCTGTTGTTTTTTATTAGTTTCGATTAAAATGTTGATGTATATTTAAAAAAAAAAAACTCTTTCAACCTATCATGTTGATATGATTTTTCTTTATTGGAAGATATGTTTCTTAAAAATGTTATAAAGCTATTTAGAACAATTAATGACATATAAAATAAATGAATTAAGTTATATAAAATTAAAATATAAAAACTAAATTCAAAACTTAAATATATTAGAGGGATCAATTTGGATTTATACTTTTAACTTCTATTGTTTGGTCTTCAATCTATGCTCGATCAACAGCAGGAGAAACACGCAGCCTCTCAAAGTGGAAAATTGCTCCTTTATTTCTCTCTTTAAAAATTATCCAAAAAATTATTAAAAAATTATAAAATTTTAAGTTAATTCAATGATAAATTTGTATTTTTTTCCCTTAAAATTTAATATTCAATTCTAATTCCTCCAAAACCAAATTGATTATAATTTATTCCTTCAAAAAATTGTAAAATTTACATTAATACAATGAAAAATAATTATATTTTAACTCTCTCAACAATTCATGATTCAAATTCAACCCTAAAAAATATTTCTGGCATCCCCTTTATTGAGATGATTATGACATTTGATTTTTGTTGAGTCTTTTTATGTATAGTTTTTTTTTTTTTTTTTTTTTTATATGATACGGTTCTTTGGATGTGACGTTTCAAATAAACCCTCATGCAATCCAACACGTGCTTTACTTTAAGATTAACATGTGTTCCTTAAAAATGAATTCACTTGGATGCGAACACCCATGTGTGCGAATTATGTGAACTATCACAGCTGGATTGGGTCGATCCCAATTGAACACCATTACAATTTTCACGGTTTCATGCAAGCTTTTTACAATGGAAAAAAAATTGCCATGCACACGCCTGTTTTAATACGTGGCTATAGGTCTAGAAAAAAAAAACAATGAAACCCCACTGTCCTGCTCCAGTTTTGATTGAGTAGCTCGCGCAAGAATCTGGTTTTCATTGGCTGGCCTGACAATGCTTCAGCTCACTTTCCGACAGAACCCTAAAACCAAACTTCGCTTTGTTATTTTTTCTTAGTACATCAAAGTTGGGAACCCTTTTCTCAAACTAATCACAGACTGCCTGACTTTTTTTGTGGGTTTTGAAAAGAATAATCATTACTAAAAACTCTGATCCAACGTATCTAACCGAGGCATGCATGCATTATAGAGAATATATAAGACATATCAAATGGTATAATTGTTATACATAACTTTATGCTCTACCAGTTTCGCAAGATTATGACTCACCTTGTGAGCTAAGGATACCTGTTAAATCAAGACTCGGCAAGTTCAAGTCACGAGTCCATGGTCTCATGAACACACATATTGAGAATCAAGATAGAATACTTGCCACTCGTATATCACATTTATATGTTATCTTAACATGATAATTTATATTTACGAGACAGGACATGTATAAGTAATTAGTTGGTAAGGGTGAAGTTAGGAATTTTGTTTAGAGGGATTGAGATAAGATTATAAAATTTGGGGACCAAAGCTAAAAATGTTGCATTAAAAATACTTTAAATTAAATTATTAATTTTTCAAAAGGGCTAAAATTATAATTTTTTTATTTAATCAAAGATTAAAAAGTACTAACTTGATTTTTTTTTTAATTTTGGGAGGAGTTATAAAGCAATTTTTCCATTTAGCCAAGGGAGGGCAAAGCTAAGATTCTTGTATTAAAAATACTTTAAATTAAATTATTAATTTTCAAAAGGGCTAAAATTATAATTTTTTTAAAAAAGACTAAATTGAACTTTTTTAATTTTGAGGAGGAGCCATAAAGAATTTTTTTTCTATTTAGCCAAGGGAGGCCAAATCTTGCTTGCCTCTTTGGCTGCACCCCTGTCGGTTGGGGGATGTCTACGGGAAGGAACAAAAGCATCCATTTTATCAATGCGTAGCCAGCCAAATGGTGAAATTCCTATATAAGGCCCTCTAACAAGTAAAACATTAAATTTAAGCATGCTAAGCTTTTAGTTAAAAGGAGAAATTCAAATTTTGGTCCCTCTAAAAATAAATAATTTAATTTAAGTACTTTTAACACAATATATTTAGCTTTGCCCCCCTCTAAATAAAATTTTCGGCTTCATCCCTACCTTTTATAAACAATACAACTCTCCACTCACTAAGTAAACCGATAATCCTAAACCTTGTAAGAACAATACTAATCCCCAAAAAGTCATGATATTTCATGCAAATATAAAACGATAAAATCATCACATTCATTGAGATCTTAAAATGCAAAGGCTTTTTGGATTTGTTGCAGAGATGGGGACGGTGATGGTTGCGGTGGTGCATGTGAGAGTCTCAGATTCTGCCACAAAAAAAACACACAGTACCCCCCCCCCCCTCGCCCCCCCAAGATAGTGTCCTTGGCACCCAAGGCTGTCCAAAAACTGTATTCATTCTATAGAGATTATCCCAAATTGCATGACATGTTCTGTTTTTTTCTTTTCTGGTCATGGTAAGTGTGTTTGGGCTTTCATGTATTGGTGTATAAGGGACACAAAGTGGTGGGTCATGTTATGGGAATGGGAGTTTAAGTGTGTGGTTTATATATACATACAATCTAATAATAATTTCCACATTGTTGCCACTCTATGGGATATATAAATGTCAATTAGTTAGCTCCAATGTTATTGGATATGGCTTATTTTATAGCCGCCATTATCCTCTTTGATTAGCTGTAGAATTTGGGTGTCAGTATACAGCTAGATATGACTACTTTTAATTATTCAATAATGACCATATTTGCATTGCTTAATTGGCTTTGTTATATGAAACTATAATACTCTATTAACTAATTGATTTATTCCCGATTAAGTTTTAATTTAGTTGGAAGACGTGAGTTTCAAAATATAATTGTTCAATCAGTTCCCAAAAAAATTTTCAATTCTAGTTTCATTTTCTGCCCAACTCTGTTGGCTCATTTTACTTTTAAAAAATTAATAGAATATTAAATATATATTTGTAGATTAATATTTAGATATTTTTATTATTAAATTTAAATTTAATTGAATTTAGGTCAACCCCAGATAAAAATCATTGTCTAAGCCAGGTCCATGGACAAGTATGGTTCAAACACACATCTTTCACTTTAGGGATAAGGGTTATTGGTGGTTTAAGAAATGTAAGGGAAAAAAAGATTTATTAGTAAAGTGTTGAACATGTGGTTTTAGATTTGTCAATTCTTATATGAACTCTATCAATTCGATTTGACCGTAAAAAATTAATAATTTAAATTTAAATTGACTTGAACTCAAATTAACTCGAATTTAAAATTGCTCCGAAATGATCCAAACCCGAAATGCTTTAAACAAACAATTTCAAATGATTTAAACTTAAAAATGACCAAAACCAAAATGATTTTAACATAATAATTAGACAAAAAAAAAAAAAAGAGCCCTAAACTCAAATGTAAAAAAACCCAAAACAATTTGAACAAAAATGAGCCAAAAGATTTTAAAATTCAAATTAGCACAAATTAAAATGATTAAATTATTAAAAATATTAATTATATGAAACATTGTGAAAATGTGTAATAAATACTTAAATTTTACATCACATAAATAGTTATAAAACGTGTTAAATTACTTAAATTTTGCATCGAAGTATTGGAAAATTGATGAGTTAGAGCCAAATAATAAATTGAATAAGTGTTAGGGATTAAATTTATTTTTATGCCATTTAAAATCCAAACTATCATTTGAATAAATTCGTAGCACTTATGTTGATTGTTAGCACTTTGTATAGTTACTATAATTAGTACTCGCATGCTCACGTCACACATACGTTAAGTTTAAAAAGAATTGTTCAAATAAATACTTATCACTAATTTTTTAAAATTTTGAATCCAGATAAATCCTATCTTGACAATTACGGGTAGAAATGTTAGCAGGTTATATTTGAAAAAGAAACAGGTTGTATCATTCATATATAATGTATGAAAAGTTTTGAATTTACTATAGTGGGGAAAAAGAAAAAGAAAAAGAAAAAGAAAACAGTGGACCGTGCTATCATCAAAGCTAACTCAGCATTGGATGCTGATCAACAATGATGGTACCAAGACTAGCAAGAGCTGGGTCAGGCGTACGATCTGCCGAACCCAACTAGTGGAAATAGGACCGTGGTGCGGGTCCGATCTCTGGTGAAACCAAGGTCCACCTTTTTCCACTATTAGGCCAACAGATGGTCAAGTGGCTAGTGGAGGTGATGCATATTGAGCACACCACTATCGTCACGGCAATTATTGACACCCCTAAGAGTTGCTGTTTTCTACAGCACTATTTGGTACATAACTATTTCCAAAGGAGTGACGTTTGATTAAAAGTTTTAAATTTAAATTTGGGTTAATTTCATCACATGTCCCCCAAATGATTGTTCAAATTTTACATTGATCTTTGTTGATACAATTAGAAAATTGTGGTTGTTTGTGACGGTTCACTCAAAGGGTGGAGAGTTGTAGATGGATTAGAATGATCGAAATGTGAACGTTGAGAGAAGACTAGAGAGGAGAGACTTGAGAGTTTAGTTAGAGGTGAAGGTGTCTTGTCTTCTTTTTCTATGTCCAAAAGCCTATAAGTGAGGTTTTGTCTTACAGTTCTTAATGTGTCACGTGCCACTTATACATTAGTTTCGGACACCATTAAAGTTAATCGGTCTATTGATGACCCGTTGTCGGAGGTTTCTTAGGCAGGTCTTAATGTTTGGGTTATTATGTCTCGAGAATGAATATATGTGATGTATGAATAGTAAACGTCTCAGCCATATCAAACATGTGACCTCGATGGTTCAGAGTCATGAGGTCTTAAGCTCTCCCATTAGTCAAAGACATTAAAACATAAGATTATAAACACTTGGGGTGAACTCATAAAATTAAGATATAACAATCTCAAAATATTTTATTGGAGTCTTTGAAGCATCAGTATCATATCAATTAAGTCATTTTGTGAATTAGACTTATGACTTTTTTTTTTTTTTAATTCCTACATGTAAAAATAGGATTGAACATCTCATTGCTAGGCTTTATGTAAGGGACTATGATTGTGATTTGTGATGATTTTTTTTAGTGATGGTGAAATGGGGATAAGGTTTTTATTATTTTAAACAAAAATGATAATCAAATTGTTTGGCCCTACAAAATGGCCCTTCACCCACAAGTGGGATTGCTTAACTTTTAAACCACCTAAATTAACAAAAATAAATAAATAAACTTACTTAAACATCTCTTAAACCATCAATTATGGAAGGCTAATAATTATTATCATATGCACAACCGTCGGAAAGAATTTGTTTTACATGTAGGGTTAAGATGCTAATATAATTCAATTAAAGTTACATTTTAGTTATTCAAAAAAATTTACAAAATGGTCATTTAATTATTTAAAAATTTTCATTTAAGTCATTGAAGTATTTGAAAATTTTTGTTCAAGTCATTGGATTGTTAGTTTTTTTAAGGATAAACTACAATAGAGGTATGATTTTTCTTTTTTGGTCACCTAACTATTTGTAAATTTCTTTTTTGATCACTCAACTATGAAAAGTTACAAAATGATCACTCAATTATTCAGTTTTGTCTTCTTTTTTTTGTCACCAGTTGACTGATGTAAAAATGAAAGTACCCAAAAATCCAAGATAGTTAGGTGACCAAAAAAAACAAAACTGAATAGTTGAATGATCTTTTGTAACTTTTCATAGTTGGGTGACCAAAAAATGAAATTTACTAATAGTTGGGTGACTACTAATGTAGTTCACCCTTTTTTTAGAGAAATTATTTGACTAGCGAGCTCAAAGCGATGATTTAACGATTGGTACGATGAATCAATAACCATCAATGAGTTGAAGAACATACTTTAGATCTAAGTTGATCTAACGAATAGTGTCAGAGATCGGAAAAGAAAGCTTTTTGGATTTATATTCACAAATTTTCGACATTCAAAGCTATTTTACAAAAAAAAATTGAATTTTATAAGAGAAAGAGAATGAGAGCTTTCAATTGGTACAAGTGAGGCGATAAGAGAAGATCATACATCGACAATTTTAACAGTCTAGTGGCTTAAATGAATACTTTTGAATAATTCAGTAATCATTTTATAACTTTTTTAAATTAAATGAACAAAACATAAACTTACTAATAATTTATCGATCATAGATATAATTTACCCTTTATTTATTTTTAAAAAATTTAAATATACTAAAAAAACACACTTATCATATAATCTCTTCTTTCCCATAACAGTACACCAAATAATAACTATTCTAAAAAATACATTAAATAATAACTATTCATTTATAATTTATTTTCACTCTCAATAGCCTTAAACACTTCTCTATGCCCACAACATCTCTACATTCTTTTATTAGCAAAAAATCTAGCTTACATATAGAGCCACGTGGCAATGTTATAGACGCAATAGTGACTAATGGGGCACGTGTTGGAGGATTAAAGGAGCAATGGAAATGAGAGGGGTTTTAGTGTGAGAACCCACGTGGATACTGGGACCCACATTTGTATGAAATTGACGTAGTCAAACAAGACACATAGATAGGTGGTCAAATTCTACTATTAGTCCTTATATTATATGTATAAGTTGCAGATTTATCTTTATATTCTAATTTAATCGATTTTAGTCTCTTTTCTAATCAAATTTTAAAATTTCAGAAATAACATCAACGATAATAGTTAGGTCTATTAGGTTAAATTATTAGTCTCATACTATGCACAAGTTGTGAATTTATTCTCTATTCTCCAATTTAATCATTTTTGTTCATCAATTTTTTGAATTTTATAATTTCAGTCTTAATCTAAATGATAGTAGTTAAATCAATAATGATGTGGCTTTTCTCTGAGGATTATGTATAAATTATAAATTAATACGTCATTAGACATGTGATAATATATTCGTCACATAAAATTTTAAAAATAGTAAAATTTAACTTAATAATTTAATGACTACCATTTCATCATGATTGAAAAATTAAAACTTGAAAAATATAAGGACTAAAAATGACTTAAGTTATAGTACACGGGTTAATACATAATTTATGCATAATATAGAGACTAATAATAGATATTGACCTAAACAGATAGGTTTATGGTGCGGGCTCCACTACTTTTTGAAGAAAATGAAATCTGACGTGGATATATTTAATCAACACCATTTGAATAAAAATTTTATGTCTAGAAGGAAACTTATATTATTTATAAATATGATTAATTGAAAACTTTATCCATATGAAAGTATTTTGGTGAACTCTTAAAATATTTGACAATTTTTTTCATGATATTATTCATGTCCATTTTACTGTCTATGTTCGTAGTGTGTAATTGTCACTCTCAACAATATCATTTTCAAAGTTTTTTAATCATTAAATTAATTATGGTTTTTTTAACTTAACAATCACGAATTCTTGTTGTTTGCATATAAAACTCACTCAAGTACGAGTCTTCAAAAGAGTAGGTGATAAACATTTATTTAGATATCCTCTTCTCATGTGTGCGTGAGTACTACCCCTTTATGGTCCAAATGTTAAATTGATTCTAAATTTTAAAATATTCTGATTAAGCCTTTTAAATATCATAATTATATGTAAATCATATAAAAAAAATGCAAAATTCAATTTACAAACACATGTGTATTTATTGTATGAACAACTCGGATTTGATACGCTAAAAGAATGTTACTCCAATTTATTGGCAACTCTCTATTCATTGGTAAGTATACTCTCAAATTACATATCACCACTTTATTTTATTTAGGGTTAATGCTTTTAATTTATGGTCCAAATGTTAAATTGATTCTAAACTTTAAAACGTTCTAATTGAGTTATATAAGTATCAAAATCAATGAATTAAGTAAACCTTTTACACTAATCATCCCAAACATGACATAAGCATATAGAAAACACACAATTCAAATTTTAAAACACATATGTACTTATTGCATGAACAAATTGAATACGAGGTATTTCAAAAGAAAAAACTCTATTAAATATTAATGATATTTTTTTAAGATCTAAGCTATTCAAACAATAAGTGTATATTAATTCACAATTTATTAATTCCATATTGAAGCACATACAAATTATTTTTACAAAGATATACTGTTATATTTTTATAAAATATTTGATAAAAAATTATTTTTTTTCCAAAATTTCATTTTAACCGCTTCAACTAAAATCGTATTTAAATTTGATGTAATTTTTTATAAATAATATATTTTCAGCTACAATTTAATATTAATAAAGGAAATATTAGTATCATTATCCAAAATTTAGATTTTTGTTATTGTCGTTTACCTCTAAAATTTCCTCCAACCACCTGGCGGGGGTGTTTCTACGCTATTCATAACAGCGCGTGAGCATACACTTTCTTCTTCTTCTTCGTTCTTATTTTATTTTACTTTAATCTTCAATTGCATATACTACTTGTTTTTTGTTTTGTTTGTTTTTTTTACAGTTTCGTGCCAGTGTTGGGTGTCTTCTAAATTCTCACCATAAATCTGATTGTAAAGTCGGAGATGAAATGAAAGACAAAATGAAGTCGAAATTCACATGAAATGAAAAAAAAATGGCTTCTCGTTGTCGTCTTCTCAAAATGCTATATAGTTAAATACATAGCTTCCCCTTATATGCCTCCTTATGTTCGAGTCTCTTCTCTAATGGACTCTAATTAACATATTTTGCCTCCCTCTTTTCTGGGTTTCTTTTTCTTTTTTTTTCTCTCTTTGATTGGATTTTTAATTTTTAATTTTTTTGGTTTTTGATTTTGGTATTTTGGATAGTATTTTATTGTTTTCATGGCAAAAGGACGGCGGTTGACCACCAGCAGAAGCGAACGGTTTCTAGGAAGTTACAGTTACGGTCACAGTCATGGGGATGCCGTCACAGGCGAATCGGAACTTGGGGAAGAAGATGTATGGTCGATGGTTGATAACGTCACAGACCGAGATGACCGGAGGGAGTGGAGTCCACGCGCCGAGTCTGAGAGTAACGAATCCGCTAACTTCGACGTGAGAGGCGGCCGTCGTCGGGTCCCCCGAGGTGACGCTGGTCACGTTGGCGGGCTTTCCTTGGCTTTCGAGGATTCTTCGTCGGCGAAACCTAGGATCGTACACCAGTACCGTGGCCATGACAACGTGGCAGCGACGGAGGATTCGCCACGTGGAAGGAATATGGCCACGTCAGTGCCGTTGAACGTACCTGACTGGAGTAAGATTTATAGGTCCGACTCGGTGGAGGAGTCGATGCATGACTCGGATGATGATGATGGTGAGTCGGATATGATGCCGCCACACGAGTACTTGGCGCGTAAGAAATCGGGTGGGGCTTCGGTTTTTGAAGGTGTGGGTCGGACCCTCAAAGGCCGGGATATGAGACGGGTCAGGGATGCAGTATGGAACCAAACCGGGTTCTATGGTTAAAAGGTTAACCAATTTGTTAGCCACTTGGACCAGGAAAAAAAAAAGCCTAAACCAACTTAATTAGGACATAATAATATATATTTTTTAACTTGAGCAATGATTCGACTGAGTCGAGACAGCAGAGTTAACTCAGTTTCCGAGTGAGCTCAAGCAAGCAGGATTTTGAATTTAGGGTCCTAAAAGAAATGAAGTGTGTTTACCTCCTCTTTACAAATTAAATTCATAAAAGGAAGTGCAAAAATTTTCTATTTAATGGGACATTATATTAGGATAACTCGAATTTAGAATCAAGTTAAACTTTTAAAATGAGAAGCAAAGATCATTTAACGTAGTTTTTTTATTCACAATATTTAAATATGAGACTTTACTTAAAGAGTATTGAGATTTTTTACCACTAGACTCTATAAATATTAATACAAATTTCATTAATACAAAATTTTTATCACTGATAAATAATCAAAATTTATCATCAATACGAATTTGACTTGATTTTGAATTATTTTAATTGAAAACTACCCCATTACCCTTTTAGCAAATTTCAATTAAGAATGGAAAAAAAATTGTATATTTTTACCATTATATCACCTCTAATCTTCTTATAAAAATAAAATTCAAAACTTGATTTAAATTGTTCATGACAGCGTGACTGCATTGATGATAAATTAACAGTTTCAATAGTTGAATTAAAATTTTTAAATAAAAAAAGTATGAGATTTTTTTGTAAATATAAAAAATAAATCTCAAACTTCATCCAATGACTGGGACTTACGGCATAATTTGACCTTTAATAAATAGTATGTATGTACCGAAAGATTCAAGCCAGGGCTGTTCGAAAATTGGCTTTGGACTTTAAACATAATGTAAGTTTAGTAAAATAATGTAAATGTTGATGATTTTTTAAAATGACTATTTTAACCTTTCAAATATTCGAATATACAAATCATAGAGAATCTTAGTTAATATATACATAATATATATGGCTCTAGAAGTAAGATTGCATTTTGTCCGCTTAATTCAAAAAATGGTAAATTAATTATTATACGTTAAATCATATAATAAATTGATATTTTTTGTTAAAAAATTCATCCATTTCTACCTGGCGTCATTAACAGAATAACTAAATAGTTACACGTGATTTATCACTATACTTCATTCTAGCATACAAGTACCAATTTTTAATAATATAAATAGATAAATTTTTTAACAAAAGTTTTGGTCTAACATACAAAAATTAATTTACTTATTTTTTAAATAAATAGGGCAAAATATAATCTAACTTTTAGAATAAAAACTTCTATTGTACTTTTACCCATATATGGCCTATGAATCACATTCTTTCCCCTATTTGTAATGTAACGAGTGTTATTCACATATATAGGGCAAGAGATTATAAGATTTGAACTTGTATAATTTAAATGTCAAACAAGAATTCTAGCCATCACTTCAATTAAATGTTGGAAATTTATTTTGATATTCTTTTTTTTTTGAATAATTTCATTATAAGTTATGATCATATCTGTCTTTTTTAAAAGACACAAGGTTTATAATTACCCATAATCCCTCTTCAATCCATAAATAAGAGGATAATGCGCTTCAGTGCACTCAAACCCACGTCTTCTTGTATTGACAATAATGTTTATGTCAATCGAGCTAAAACTCAATCGATAATTTTGTAACACCCTTATACTCGATTTATACGTATAAACCCAATATAGAAGCATTACATTACAGTACGGCACAGAAAGTCGAGTAACAGAAAATTTTCTTTAAAAACCGATGTCTTTTAAGACCATTTGAGTCGAAATATTGTATATTAATCATTTCATGTCATAATTCATAGCATTCAAGATAACATTTTTTTTTCCAATCATTAGGGACTTATACAAGTACCATTATACATGCCATTTCTTTTAAAATAAAAATCTATATTTGAAGTTTTCCAAAAGATGATGTGATGTGATGAGAGGTCCTTGAACTCGACTTTACTTCTTGTAACTTCATTCCTACGCGTTGAAACAAACACGTTAAGCCGGTGAAGGCTTAGTAAGTACTACAAGAATAATTAATCAATTCTAAACTTTTTATTAACTCATTTTAATAAACGTGTGAATATTTATTATATAAAATTTATATTTTTCACATATGTATGTCATTTAACTTATTTTGTTGTCACATTATGCACATTCATCCACTTTCCACATCTTGACTATTTTAGTCTCTTTAGCTTACTTAATTTTATCATCATATGATTACTTATACACATATAAAACTTACCTTTCATGTATTCAACATTTTACTTACCACAATGTCACAATCTACACATTCTTTCCCCTTTCACAATTTAGCCATCATAGCTTTCTTAAGTGTTGAGGAAACAGTAAGCACACACAGTGCAATCCAGTAGGCACACACAATGCAATCAGTAAGCGCACATAGCGCAAATCAGTAGGCGCACATAGCTCAAATCAGTAGGCACACGAGGTGCGAAACAGTAAGCACACATAGTGCTGAACAGTAAGTGCGCTAGCGTTCCTTAATGGCATGCCACTATTGTCACAATGGTTCTAACTTGTCTACATGGGCATAATCTCTTATATTCATCATTTCTCATAATTTCATATATCACATTTACATTTCTCTTCACATATACATAATCATGTATTTTTCACCTTTATTTACTCAAAGGCTTACACAATATCACCATTTTATTATATAATCAATATTCATAATTAAACACATAATATTTCACATATACATTGTTCATCACATATATATCATCATATACCTCTTTACTCTTATTTTCACATTAATTTACAAAGTTGTCCACTTGCGTCACAGTCACTAAATTATTTATATCTTGAACTAAAGAATTCGAAATTATAAACCGCTTGATGTTTCTGAAATTAGACTCAAATATTTTTTTACCATAAAATTTTCAGAATTTTTACTGTAGCCAATTTGTACAGTAAATTCTTTCAATTTACCCATTCGCTGCTGTCTGACTGTTTCGACCTTTCTTCACTAAAAATTATCTATCTTTTTGTACAAAGATCAAATGATGTTCCTGTCTATTTATTTTGAAAATAGACTCATTAAGAAATTAACCATATAAATTTCAGTCTCTAATAATTTTGTTATATTTTTCTATGATTTTTCAAAGTCAGAACAGGGGAACTCAAACCTACTCTGACCTTGTTACACAAAAACTAGTATATCTCAAAATATACAATTCCTTTTAATTCAATGTTCCTTCCATATGAAACTAAACTCAATAAGATTTAATTACATATATAATTCGACCCTTAACTCATTATATACAATTTTTGGTGAATTTTCGAAGTTAGTCCCCTGTTACTGTCCAAACTGTTTTGAAGTGAATTTTTCCCTTCTCATATTTCCTTTGCACTAAATTTCATTTAATCACACCTAATCACCATATTTATAACTAAACATATCACTTTACTCATTTTTATCACAATTAATCATATACTTTAAAGAGAATAAATTTTCAATTTAAAATCTTGTAGTACTGACAACGCTAGTAGAAAGCTTCCTTTCCCTCTTTGATCTTCTCTTTTCCTTTCTCTTCAATTGAATCATTCTCCTTCTTTTCTTTCTCTTCAATTCCATACAAAACACATATATTCACATTAAAATCATTCTAACATATCATAATCTATGTTTCTAAACCAAAACTAACATGTATTTAAAGAGGAGTTTAGCTTTCTTACCTTAATCACTTGTATTCAACACTAATTCCCATTTTCTTTCTCCTCCAATACAAGTATGGATGCATTTCTTTTAACAATTGGATAGCTACTACACTTCTCTATTAATTTTATTCACTAATCTTGAAGAAATTTAGAAGAAACTAGCTTAATTGGTTTGTATTTGGTGAAAAAGGACTAATTTGTAAGAAAAGTAAAAGTTGAAATGATGGAAAAATGGTGGCCAACATGAAGCACAATGGCTGATGGCTTTTATAGCCTTTTCATCATTTCTTTTCTTCATTTCTCTAGATTTTTCTATCAATTTCTCTTTATAAAAATATATTTTTAATAATGGTAAAATTGCACTTTTAGTCCTTTGGCCTTCCAACTTTACACTTTGGTCCAAAACATTGCCTCCAAAAATTTCTTCCACCAAATTACTCTTTTGCCCCTCCTCAATCAATCTAATTCCTATGATGACTCATAATTCAATTTGGATAAATTGCTATTTAGTCCTTCCTCCTTTCTCACACTTACTAATTAATCCTTAAATTTTCCTAATCTTCTTATTTTAGCTACATATTCTAATTCTTGACTCCTTTCCTATACTGTTCCAACTCCGGTTCAAAAACGCGGATGTTACAAATTTATTTTGATACTTTCTATAACAAGTAAAATAAAATAAAAATAAGTGAAAAAATGAAGGAATAAAAACATGGTAAAAAAATGGAGAAAAGGTGGTTCCAAAGTCCCAACCAAAATTGCTTTTGATGGAAGGTGATGGGTGGAGGAAAAATGGGGTCAAGATATAACACAAAATACACAACAAAGTCCATGAGAGAGAGGGGTTTGTATTGTACCCAAAGTTGTGATGTGGGGGCCTTGCCATTTTGCAAGAAGAAAAAAAATTGACATTACAAGTCCCTATTTGATGGGTCTTTCAATTTAAGCATCAAATTTTTTTATGAAATTCCTTTTTTCTTTCTTTTCCATCCATCCATTCATTTCCTTTTATTTCTTTTATTTTTCAATGAAAATTTTATTAAAACAATAAATATACGTCTTTTGGGATATTTTTAAGGTCCCATGGTTTTTGATAGCATTGGTTATTATTGGTTTAAGTTCATTTGTCCTTAGATTCCCATTCTTTTTATCCATCCAATTAAATAATGACTTTAGGGGAAAAAAAGCCAAATATGAACAATATCTTTCTCTATTGTCCTAATTTCATTCTCATTTTTGTATCTTTTTCAATGCCATTTTTATTGGTTACTAAATTTTTCAAATTTAATATTGTTGAGTGTTTTTGTGTATTTATCCTTTAAGGAGGTTAATTTCTTAATCTATATGATGCGTTCCTAGATGTGATGTTCTAGGTAGGTCTCAATGCATGTCAACACGTACCCTATCTTAAGATTAACACATGTTCTCTAGGTGTGGATTCGCTTGCATGATGATGTGAACCCACCACATACGAACTTATAAAAGCGAACTATGCAAACTATCATTATTGGAGTAAAGGAAATCGAATCGATCCTAGTCGGATTATTAAGTAACGGGTTGATAATGACAAACACTATAACAAATATATATTTTTTATCATTACAAATTTGAGAAAAGAGAATGGATTGTATTGGTATCGACAAATAACAATTTTGTCACTACAAGTGTAATTTTATGAGCTTGAATGTGATTTATTGGTGTTCAAATATAGCAAATTGAAAAGAAAATCCTTGAAATTTTGTAAGAATAAGAATTTGGGCTAACTCTATGACTTTTTTTGGGCTTAAAATTTGTGCATCAACATAACAAAACCAATGGGTTACATTACATGTATGTTTCCATAGTGGCCATATCAAAAGCTAAATAGGTAAAAAAATGGAATTTTCTTGGGCTCATTACATTATCCATATAAATTTTAATAATTGATAATTTCAAGGCAGTTAAAGTCATTCGAGACAATTTCTCAAATCACTCCAATTTCGTTTTGGTCAAAAAATTCATCAGTTTTTCACAAAAGTAGAACATTGGAGTCTATGGCATAACTCTAAAGAAGATAATTATGATGTTGACAACTTGACCAAAATGGTCCACTATAGGAGAGAAAGATTATGATTGTTTAAGGACTCAATTATTTCATTTTCTTTTCCAAAAAAACCTTGTTTGTAGAAGTGATTAAAAATTTTCATTTGACATTTAGATGATATATGCTTAAATTTTATCATTTCTCATCGCTCTCTAATATTTAGATTTTTTTATACGAGTGACCAAGTACATTACAACGGTAGACAGGGGGACGGGGTTTATAAATACAGAGATCGAATCCTGAATATTATGTCAATCAATTTAAAAATCATACAAGTTTGTCACTGAACCAACGACGTGATTGACCGCTAATATTTGTATTGATAAAAAGAAAAGTTCATCTATTATTTTTCTTTTCAGAATCTTGATAAACAACTAAAAATAATAACTTTTTAAGTATGATTGAGAGAAAAACACGTAAATATAGGATTAATTATACGAGACATTCTTAAACTATGACCTAAATTTTAAATCGACCCTTGAATTTAAAAACATTGTAATTAGTTTCTCAAAGTACTAGTATCATAGCAATCATGTTATTCCATCACCTCAACCATTAACTTCGAGAATTAAATGCTTGATTAAATATAATGTCGAACATTTTCAAAACACGAGGATTAATTTGTAAACACACGTGCATATATTGCATAAACAATTTGAATTCAAATTGTCTATGTGGCAGTCACACACATGCTTACAGTTTGATCCACGTGTTTTAAATATGCTCTACATTAAAGCGTTTAACACCTAAATTGGCTGCTAAACTTATTGAATGGCATGATCAATATAGTATTATCCATTGAGAACTCAATCGGAACATTTTAATGTTTAAGAACCAATTTAAAATATGGGAGATAATTGGAACGAGCTTGGTGTAACTAACTCATAATAATAATGATGGATAATTATTGGATACACTACCAATAAACTTCTTTTAACTCCAAAGAAGACTCAAAGATAAAGGTACTATGAAAGTCCCTATACTATGAATCAAATTATATTTTACCCCTTTTGCTCAAAACATGAGAAAATTAGCCTCCATACATTAGATTAAAGAGTAAACTGGCTCTTTTATGATAAAGTTTTCATCCATTTTTATTGTTAAAACCTAATTCATATACGTCAACATAAGATACATGTGGCGTGATACTTTACCGAAAACTCAACTAATTGTATAGTGTTATCTCTTTTTTTTGTGTGTGTTTATGTTCAAGATTCGTGACTGCCCCTCTCACTAATGTTATCTCTAAGGTTCAAACATGTATTCTCTCATTTAGTATCTTCCTAGTACACCTAACATTTATTAGTAAAATTGTTTGTGGAGCTAAAAAAAAATTCATACACAATCACACAAAATTGGAGTTTTTTTTTATAAATTTTTTTTATTGGCCCTTGATGTTGGTCCTTTTTAGTGTGTTTTTCTTTCTTTTTCAGGCTTGAAGTCCACTACTAATGGGGTTGAATTAGGGTCCAAGCTTGGCCCTAAGATACAATATAAGAAAAGCAATCCAAAGCCTAGTCCACATAAGCCTATCTATGTTTGGATATGAGGCTTTGAAGGTATTTTGAGATAAATAAGATAGTTCAATGGCAGTTGCTTTAATAGTTTAGCAATATTTTTTAAAAGTGTTTTTGAGTCAAAAAGTATTTTTGAGAAAAAATTAAAAATTTTTTCATCTCCTTCTAATAAAAAAGTGTTTTTTCAAAATATTTTTTGTGTCAAAAGCACTCTTGAAAAACTTAAAAGCATTTTGTTTACAAATGATTTTTTCTCGAAAGTGTTTTTTATCTCAAAAATACTTTTGAGAAGCAACGCTAAACAAAGTTAAACCTATTGCATTGGAGATCAATTAAGACTAAATTTATATATTTCAATTAAAATATTTTTTATTTTATTTAATGTAAATTATATATGTGTTGTATATTGAAATATATTTAAACTAGATTAACCGAATTTCTATAAAAAAATGTAATTTATATTAAAAAAATAATAATATCATGGATGAAACGAAGAAACATTTTTTATTTAAAATATGATTTAATTGAGCAGTTGACATTGCTGTTATTGTAACAATTATAAGAATATGTGTTTGAGCATGCTTAAAACATATTTTTTTATTTAACCATATTGTTTTTTTGTTTTAGGATTAGATTTTTTTTTTTTCATTATTGCTCGACTTTTAATTAGGTCATGATATTATCTTCCTTTGATTTTTAGGGTATAATAATTTATTCGATCCTCCAATTTTATAAAAAAAATATTTTAGTCTTTTATTTAATTTTTCGTTTCTTTTAACTCTTAAACATGCATTATTTATCAAATCATCTCAAAATTGATGTAAAAATTAACAAATTGCTAACTTTTGTTAATGTGGTATCCACGTGAATTACTACGTGGATGTCATGTTAGCAATTAATTAACTTTTTAAAATTTAAAAATTAAAACATATGAAATTTATTTGTAAGAAATTAAAAATCATATAAAAAATATAAAAACTATAAAAATATTTCTAAATATTTTTAATTTTTTAAAAATGATTAATTTATGATGTGATAAGCTGTCATGTAGATATCAAATGATAAAATAAATTCCATTCATCAACACCCATCCTTTGGATACCATACAAAAATATCATAATTAAAGAAATATTTTAAAACTATTAAAAATATTAATATTAAGTTAATAATGTAATTAAATATTTTTTTTTGGAAAAGAGTAATCACTTATTTTTAATACTTTTTACTCGCAAAATGTCACAATTTCCACTCATCCACAAAAAAGGCGCATATCACTAGAAAAAGCAACTTTTTAACATAGAAGTAATTGATAATTAATATATACTCTGGGTTTATTTTACAGTTTATGAGAATTAATATTTTAAAATTTTGTAGTTGCCTATTTAATAATTTCGTTTTTAAAATTTCAACTCTTATTTTTTTATTATCTCGTATCTTTAATTAATGTTTAATTTTATTAATTACATGCTTAAAAAAATAAATTACGTAAATAGTTATTCAATTATGAAAAATTATAAAATTATCAATTAATTATTAATATATTTTTCATTTAATTATAAAAAATTATAAAATATCTTTTAATTATTTAATTTTATCTTTTTTAATCATCCAATCATATTTGATTTTTAAGCCTTTTTATTTTGACTTTTACGTTAACCAAATAATAATAAAAAAGATAAAATTAATACTTAAATGATTATTTTATAATTTTTCATAGTTGTATAACTAAAAAAAATTTACTAATAATAATTAAATAATTGTTTTATAAATTTTCATAAATGACAAAAAAATATCAAAAAAATACTAATAATTAAGTCACTTATCCTCCCAAAAAAAAAAAAAAATCATTAGTTTACATTTTCTTTTCCTTTATGGTTTTCCATTATCCTCTAAATCAGGGAAAACTAAAAAGAAAAAGGCTATCAAGGCCTCAACTTTGCCTTAACTGGGTTTTTTAATAGAAAAACCTTACATTTTTTGTGCAAAGCTTTAACCTTTACTTCTCATGTTTATTCTATTCATAAATTTTCGAAGAAACCCAATTTCTAAAAATTCCCAAAGAGTTTATTTCTTTCTTTGAAAGATGGGTTGTTTTAGCAGCAAACATAAATTGCCGGATCCTCCTTCAATGCCAACAACAGAACCAAAACAAGTTCAAACTCAGGAAGTATCAATGCCTCAAACAAGACAGCCCCAACAAGAAGTTCAAACCCAGAAAGTATCAATGCCTGAAGCTCAAGTTCCACAAACAAGGCAACCCCAAGCAGTATCTGTCCCTTTGAAGCCTTCATCAGCAAGCACAAGGCTAGTTCAAACAATGGAAGATACAGTATTAGGGAAGCCATTGGAAGACATTAAGCAATACTACAAGCTTGGGAAAGAACTTGGTAGAGGTCAGTTTGGGATAACTTATTTGTGTACTGAAAATTCAACTGGTAACACTTATGCTTGTAAATCAATATTGAAGAGGAAGTTGAGGAGTAAACAAGATAGGGAAGATATAAAAAAGGAAGTTCAAATCATGCAGCATTTGTCTGGTCAACCATGTATTGTGGAATTGAGGGGTGCTTATGAAGATAGGCAATCTGTTCATCTTGTAATGGAGCTTTGTGCTGGGGGTGAGCTTTTTGATAGAATTATTGCTCAAGGACATTACTCTGAGAGAGCTGCAGCTAGTATTTTTAAGTCGGTGGTGAATGTGGTTCATATTTGTCATTTCATGGGAGTGATCCACCGTGATCTTAAGCCTGAGAATTTCTTGCTGTCTAGTAACGATGCTGGAGCTACGTTGAAGGCCACTGATTTTGGCTTGTCTGTCTTTATTGAAGAAGGTTCAATTTCCAATTTTCCCTACGTTTTATAATAGTGTTTTTAATGAATTGGTTTACTTATTTGATTCTTGGAATGTGCATGTAGCTAATTGAATTTTGATGATTTGCCATAGCTACTACCATATGTCCTTTCTTATGCATGCTGTATATAATTTGTGATGTTAAATTCAAAGGTCTTACTGTTTTGTTGCTTAATTTGGGGTGTTCGAACACTTCAATTCAGATGCACAAATTGGTATGAAAGTATATGGTAGAAGTACCATGGAGGTCCTCATACTAGAAGTCGGATTGCATTTTGCCCCACTTTAGTCAAAAAATGGGCAAATTAGTCTCTGTATGTTAGATCAAAGAGCAAATTTGTCCTTCTGCTAAAACTTCCATCCATTTCTACTCTTTAAAATTGATCCCTGTATGTCGGCAATAGGTACATGTGGTACAACACGTGTAACTGTCTGGCTATTTCCTCAGCCACATCAACTTTTAACAGTAGAAATAAGATAAAAAATTTTAATGGGGCAAGACCATTTTGCTCTTTGATCTAAACATAGAGGGGCAAATTGCAATCTGACTCCTAGTATAGGGGTCTCCATGATACTTTTACTGAAAGTAAATTGACATTAATGGAAGTTGGCATACTCATTAAGGTGCAATGATCACTAGAGTTC
Source organism: Kokia cookei (assembly GCA_039519145.1). Lineage (NCBI taxonomy): Eukaryota > Viridiplantae > Streptophyta > Magnoliopsida > Malvales > Malvaceae > Kokia > Kokia cookei. Next base: position 44,887,205 of record CM076907.1, read on the forward strand.
CCCTTCACCTTTTGATACTGTTCTGTTTTGTGATTGATTCAAATGATATTTTTGCTGCAAATGTCCTAACCATTTTTATTTTCGTCTCAGGGAAGAGATATCGTGATATAGTAGGTAGTGCGTACTATGTTGCTCCTGAAATTCTACGACGTAGTTATGGAACGGAAGTTGACATATGGAGTGCAGGCATTATTTTGTATATTCTACTTAGTGGTGTCCCTCCATTTTGGGCTGGTAATAGGAAAAATATCAAGTGTTTGCTACTTCTACATGTTTTAGAAATTGATATATTTGCTGAAATTGTATTGCAGAAACCGAGAAAGGAATATTTGATGCCATTAGTGAAGGAAAATTAGATTTTGAAAGTCAGCCATGGCCTTCAATTTCTGAAAGTGCCAAAGATCTAGTGAGAAAGATGCTAACAAAGGACCCAAAAAAGCGGCTCACTTCTGCACAAGTTCTTGGTATGTATTTCTTTTTAGTTATTGATTATAGTTCTTGGAGATATATTATTGTGTCTAGTTTGATTGTCGGACTTTACTCAGAAATTCAATTTTTATGAAGGTTTCTTATAAAACTTCAATCCGCTCATATGACAGTATGCGACCCTTCTGGCTTTCCTTGTTTGACAATTGATTAAGATAGGTTCAAATTATATTCTGATATTATGTTAGCCTTCTTCAGTTTCGATGTTTTTGATTAACATATATTACTGGTATGGTTAGAGCATCCTTGGATGAGAGAAGATGGTGAAGCATCAGACAAGCCAATAGATAGCGCGGTTCTCTCCAGATTGAAGCAGTTTAGGGCAATGAATAAGCTGAAGAAGCTCGCGTTGAAGGTATGATATCAATTTGCATTGAAGTGGCTCTTATTCGATAACTCTGAGCATGACAGTTTATGCAGCACTCTTGTATTCTTACAACAGATATCCTGAAATTCTTTAGACCTATGAGTTTTTCTTCTTTCTGTCTTCAATTAATAATGTTGGTTTATCGGAAATACCCTATAGGTTATCGCAGAAAATCTATCTGAAGAAGAGATTAAAGGTCTTAAAGTAATGTTCACAAACATGGACACAGACAAGAGTGGCACAATCACCTATGAAGAACTGAAGACAGGTTTGGCTCGTCTTGGATCAAAGCTCTCCGAAGCTGAAGTAAAGCAATTAATGGAAGCTGTAAGTATTTATCTACCTCACAACTATTACAGTTGCTCACTTTGTTTGTAGTTTATTATTGCTTCCATCTTACACTCAAATGGCCTCCTTGGAATTATGTAAAATACATTTCAGGCTGATGTAGATGGAAATGGGACGATAGACTATATTGAATTCATCTCAGCTACAATGAATAGATACAGATTCGATAGAGATGAGCTCCTATACAAAGCATTCCAGTATTTTGATAAAGATAACAGTGGGTTAGTACTGAGTTTTTGTCTTTTCTTTATTGTAGCTGCATACTTCTACTGACCTAATGCTAAACTGCCCGCATTCGACATTGAACTGATACGCCAAAGCACTTATGAAAATTTTCTTGTTAAATGTTGAAAATATACGTGTGAGCTAGTCCTTAATGATCTGTTATTCTCAGGTATATCTGCCATAAAATTTTCTTATTAAATGTTGAAAATTTTCTGGTTCTTATCTTAGATGCTTGATAATAGTTAAGAAGATTTGAAGGAGCTAAAACTTGACAGATTTCCAGGACAAATTCATAGACTGCCGCTTGTTTGATGTTAATTTCATCCCTACATATATTATTCCTCGCAGGTACATTACAAAGGATGAACTAGAGACTGCTATGAAGGAGTATGGAATGGGTGATGAAGCCAGCATCAGGGCTGTAATCTCTGAAGTGGATACCGATAATGTAAGTTTTTAAATCAAACTTTTGAAACATTTTATAACGTGTTTACATTACTGGTACTAACGCTATTTGAATTCAACAGGACGGGAGAATTAACTACGAGGAGTTTTGCACAATGATGAGAAGTGGAACGCAACAAACTGAAAAAGGTTTTTTAGATACTATTAACAGTTCCATTACCTAGCAACAACTGAGTCACTGAAGATAAGCCATTTAACAGCGTTAGCCGGCATATAGCACTCATGGCGGAAGATATGGGTTGGATATAGACTCAAAGTCCAGGATAAGTTCCTTTTGGGTCCTTAGCTAATATCTATCCTGGTTCTAGAAGTGGGTACTTTGTGAGTTTGAGGGTATAAACTTGAATTGATTCAAGTTGCAGTACTGCTTGTGTATATCTATTTTCTGGAATAAATTGCCCATCAGTTTTCAAGTTCAACTAATTTTTCAACCTTTAAGGCGAATTTTTCAACTCTATCATGTACTTTTCTCTCGTTATTCTTGCATAGTCTCTCAATATTGCTGCAGTTTGAATCTTGTCTTCAGCTGGTTTTGTCAATTGCTTTTGTACTAAGATTCAAATTGCATTTAACCCCATCTGCTCAAAAAAGGGGTAAATTAATCTTTAAACGTTAGATCAAAGAGCAATTTGGTATTTTTGTTAAAAATTTCATCTATTTTTGCTGTTAAAAGTTGGTGCTTGTATGTCAGCCTAGGGTATGCGTTGCACTCACATGTCACTGTTTGGTGATCTTGTTAGCGATGTCAATTTTTAATAGTATAAATGGATGAAATTTTTAACAAAAGGGATCAATTTGCTCTTTGATCTAATGTATAGCGATTAGTTTGTCATTTTTTTACTAGAGAGGGTAAAATGCAATCTGACACTTAGTATAAAGGCTTTCATGGCATTTTTACCATTAACTGTCTGTTTGCTTTAGTTTGATGCTTGAGTACATGACAGACATTGATGGAAAACTGTTGTTCAATCTGTATATGTTGGAAGTTACTTGCTAGGCATTGTTAAAGTTCTCAGAGTCACCATTTCTTTAATGAAAACATAAACATAAAACAGAAGGTATCCAAGGATTGAATATCATAAAATATCATAAGAGGCAAACTTATGAAACACACTTCACCAGACAAAACCAATTGCATCTTACACAACCCAAGGGCCACTTGCAATTTTCTTTAGCTACAAAAGTTAATATTTTACCCATTTTTAACCATAAAAAAAGGCCAGTGAAGTAGAGGTGTATTCATCATTATTATAGAACCCTTTCTTCTTAAGCAGCACATTTTATTTTTTTACACACAACCCTAAGAAGAATATCTTAACCATTCTTATATTATCCTTGCTGGCTTGTCCTATTTTTCAATATCTGGCCTTAACTGGTAGAAATACTACTTTGTCCATTGCAGAACCATTCCAGATTGTGTTGTGTATTAAGATCAGACAAGGGCTGATCGGTCTACCTCATCATGAACTAAAATAATCATGGGGTTTCATGTTTGTTTAAAAAAGTGGGGTTTAGTTTAAAATTAGAAGGATGGTATCCAAGGTTTAAGCTTCATATTCCCCTGACAGGAACTGCATTAAAGACAACCATTTAAGTTAACCTTTCCACGTGAGTTTGTTTTTCTATATTATATTTTGTAACCCCCTCCATTAAGCAAATTACATGCACGTGTGCACACATTTTCTTTATGCCTAGGAAAATGAAGTGCTTCCCTGTTCCCTAGTCAAGACAGATAGTAAATTTCCTTCTTTTTTTTATTACAGTAATCATAACCTTATATAATAAACTCATGGTCAGTCATTTTTCATTTATGTATTCATAATTAGGGTAAAAGTTTTTATATTATGATCTTCAAGTAAGCCTTCACCAGTTCAATGCAGTTACCATATTAATCAATTTATATTGTAAGGTGTGCTTATATATATATATATATATATGAATAAAGTTTCCATGCATTTTGGAGTCAATATCATAGCAAGATAAGTGGATTCAAATGTTTTTTATATTTTGAGAGGTGATATACCCTATAGGAACGCAATGTTCTTCAAGCTATATGCACATAAACATAAAGCGAATCCAGTCAACTTATCAAATTCCTACAATGGAAGACAGGTGATATATGATTAGATTTCTTGATATACATAAACCAGGAAAATATATATATAGTTGCATAGATCTGATCATTTCCAAGAGTGGTGGGTCAGGTTAAATGGTAGCCATTGACATTCTCCCACTACTTTTGATCTTTGTCCTCTTTTAGAAGTGGGTAAACTCTTATATATATATATCTATATTCATTCTAGATGTATAATTTACATTTCTATATCATTTTTTTTCGTTATGCATATAATCCAATGCCTTGGATGCTTAACAATGGAGGTACAGCCTTACCAATATATAACAAGACAATACAACTTTGTTAAATTAAAACTTGCTGTCAAATGAACAACGAAATGATAATCTAATAAACTTAGGGACTCTAAGATAAATGATAATCTTTGGTAGTTTTGAGATTAAAAAGAAAAATAAAAAAAAGAGAAAGGAAAAAAAGGAAGTGGACATATAGAAAGAGATGCACGTGGGGTTGCATGCCACACTGCTCACCATTCTCTTTTAAATTCTTTTTTACAAAATCTCTTATGAATCTCTCTCTTTTCCTATAAAGATCAGTTCATTGCCGCCTTCTTACTTCTTATAGGTTCTTTCATTAACTTTTTCTTTGTTTTTATAATTAAGCAAGTTGATTGTTTTCAACTTTGAAAGCTTTTTGACTTGGTGTTCAAGTGAAACATTCCTTGTTTTCTTCCTTTTGATATAGAAAAAAAGTTAGTCTTTCTTCATGTTGATTTAAACAATCTTAATACTTCTTTTTATTTGAAAACCACCTTTGTGATTTGGGTTTTCCGTTTTGTTATTGATCCTTGCATTAAACTTCATGGACAGTATGTTTACTTTTTTGTTTTGAAGCATTTATATGAGGTTTTCCTAGGAACGTACTTTTGACAAATGGTGGAAATGGAACTCCAACCTTGTGCTAGCTTGGTTAATGCTACAACAATGTGTGCAATAGAGAAAGGGATAAAAGGTGAGAGCAGTACCGTAAATTTCATAGCAGAGATTGCAGCCGAGTTGCAAAGAGAACGAGCGAAAAATGCAGAGCTTATGGAGAGAATATCATCACTTGAAGCTCAAATACAAGAAAGGGATAAGGAATCTCTTATAACAAATGAACAAGTATTGCTTCACCAATCCATTTTGATTTGTTTTTTATTGTGCTATTGATTTTGATCTCAATGATATGCTTCATTTTTCCAAATAAAAATGCATTTTTCCTTTTACCTTTGATGTGCTCTGGCTATTATGCATTGTTTAAGGCCTCTTAATATTGTCTATTTGTAATAGGATGAACATTACTTTTGATAAAACAATCCATTTAGGAGAGCTTCGGTGACAGGATTAATTTATATCTTACTGCCTTAATCAAGTTCTTGGTCTTTGATAAATGGTCCAATGGAGTTCACCGTTGAAATTTCCGGTAACGGTCCAGTGGTACACGGTATACTTTTCACTGCTTAATGAGTGTATTGTGTTATTTCACAGGTTAGCTGTCTTGATACCGCGGAACGAAGCTTCAAAAGACAGAAGATGGAAAGTGCTAGTCACAGAAGCGGAGATGGAAATGGTATCGAAAGTGAAACGGCTTCCAAGTCAAGAAATGGGACGCCAAACATGCCTCGTGTGGATGAAAACCGGGAAGACCAGTTAGTTAATTGGATGAGCATGGACGAGACACACTTGTCACGTTTTGATAAACTTAAAAACGGTGACATGGCGGGATATCACGAGGATATGGATGAGAGTGATGATGAAGATGAATATTACGAAGAGGATGATTCCAACATCGGGTATAAAGATAAAGAAAATGAAGAGAATCTAATAAGTACTTGTGAAGAAGAACTTCATGAGGAAGGTGAAGGCCATGGAATGCCTATATTGAGTCTTCAAAGTTGTCCCGGTGGTACGAATGAGCTTGCTTTTGCAAACACGAGCAAGTTATTGAAAGAAAATCGAGAAAAGGACTATACATTACGGGATATACAAGTACCTTTAAACCCAAGCAATCTGAAGTATGAGCCTTGTCAAATGGTATTATCCGGAAAGACATCAAAAAAACCTCCGAAAGTTCCTTTCTGTCCGAAAGAAATAAAGAAAATACTAGAATCGGACGTGCTTTTATTGAACAACGCGCAGTCGCACACCATAAGGAAGATCATCGTTTTTGCATCCCTCGGCATAAGGCATGGATGTGAAGATATGTATGAGCTCAACTTTAATCACTTCAGCATTTTAAGGAAGGGGGATCCATATGTATCTCCAAGTAACCCGGGTGTAAGCAGCCTAGTTTTCTAATGTTTGTCGGTTGTCTTTGCTTTGCTTGTTGCTACCGGAGCTAATAGTTTAATGGTTGCTTTCACTGGTGTATATTGTTACAGGAGCATGTCTTATACGAAAATCCCGGCATCCAGAGGAAGGTTTTCTATCCAAATCGACAGAATCCAACACTATGCCCTGTTCAAATACTCGAGGAAGAGAAGGCTATGCGACCATCTGATCCTAGTTGTCCATCGTGCCTATTTTTGTGCATCAAGTATGGTGGAAGAACTAGAAATCTGCCTCAAAACGAGTGAGTACTGACTACCGAGTACTGCATTTTGAATGGTTTTTTATCGACACTCCCGTACCTTTATAGAGCTTGTACCTCTTCGGCCTAATGATCTAGCAACATTTTTCGGGCTGAACTTTTTCCAGATATGTCAGGCAACAAATGGGAAGAAATAAACTCAAGTCTTTCGGACCTATCATGTGCCGGATGGCAATGCTCGTCCATATTCGTAGTGGGAGCTTCTTCTTCAAGGCCTTGGGCATCACACTTCTTTTCATGGCCGGTTTTCCTGGTGACATTGTTCAAAGAGAAACAAAATATCGGAACCTAGACTTGCTGCAAAAATATTATAGGTAAGAATCGGATTAGGTTGCACTTTGCCACCATTATGATGTCTCGTTTTTGCAGTTAATATTCGAAACCTTCGTATTGCAGGACCGACAAGGATGCCGGAGGTGAAGAGTTGTTTCTTTCACATTCGGTAGCTTCCAACATTGTAAGATCGCGATTCCCGAATTTCCTGAAAGCCCGTATTATGTTTTGTTTATAGTCATGCTAATTATTTTGCTTTTTCATCAGGCTAGTCCTAGCTCTAAGCCATTGAAGACAACCTCAACAAAAACCAAAGGAAAAAGGCATACAAACTCCAACAACAAGTCTCTCAATTTGCCGAAAGCCTCGTATCACCAATCGGCACCGAGTTCATCACACACTGCTCAATTCGGTCTAATGGGCTACACATCAATTGAAACTCACGCAATGGCAGCATTTCAAACCACAACATCCCAGGCTCGACCCAATACTACGAAGAGTCTTGGTAACAGTATCTCCTACCCTAACCAAACCCCGTACCACTTGTTTCCACCGCTACCTGCGAATAGTTTCATGCCTATGATATTTTGGCCTCCACCAAATGTGTTCCCTCCCGGTCCTTGTCCTACTACATACAGTTATCGGTCCTTTCCGACGAATGCAAATTATGTCTCTGTCCATCCACAGCCTTATTATAATCACCCTTCATCCAGTTGTTTTACTCCAAAGATAACAGAAGGCAATAAAGGGAAGAATGTTTCGGCATCCTCGGAACCTGATAGCAACTCGGATAGCAGTTCGAGCAGTATGGAAGAACCGAAAGAGGCATTAGCTAGCTGCAGATAGTGGATCAAGTATCATGCATATACAATTTTCTTGTATCATTCATTTGATGAATAAATTACCAAATTTTGCATCAAACAATAATTTATCATAATTTGAGGGACTTTCTCTGAAATACACACATATATAGCCGTGTATAGTAGAGGTGGTAATTCGGATGGCAGGTTCGAATATCTGTGGATAATTGATCTATTCTTTATAGATTTGGATATTGCGGATTTGAATAGTATTTGGATTCAAATGTTAAAATTCTTATCAATTACAAATTTAGAGTGGATGCAGATAGATGTTTCTTTATAATATTTATTATTCGAATTTTTTTATTGCTTTTTTAGATAATGAATTTGGATATCCAAATTTGCACTAAGATTGCAGATTTGAATTTGGATATACGACAGATTTAGAAAAGATTGATTTTACAGTTTACTAGACTTGGATTTAAAATTTTGTGGATTTAGATATCAACTGAATAATAATATTTAAGTAACACTCAAATAATTTGCTAATAAGAATTCTAATTTTTAATAGATTTGGATAATTAAAAAATACAAACCGAAAAATAAGCAACAATTAAGTTTTAGGAAAAAGATTAGTTGATATTTAAGGAAACCTTAATTTTCATTTTGGTTTTTCCTACTACATTCAGTTTTAGGATTTAGTCACTGTAATTTAAATAAGAGTGGAACACACGTATCAAACATAGCCATGTAATGCCATTTGATTTTGGTACCAAATTGAAAAGTGGAACCAAACTACATCAACCAAAAAGAAGAAAGCAAAAGGGGACAGCATTAACAAATTGTGAAGAGAACGACGTCGTTAACTGGATCTATTCCTCGGATGAGAGAGTTACCCATGTTTCCATCTTTCGCGCTCTACATTCCCAAATTCCCTTTCACAGAGCCGACTCAAATCGCCGGTACGACCACGATTTTCCTCTTTTCCCTTTTTTTTTTCGTTATATTTGATTGATTTGTTCTTATTTTCCATGTTTTAAAATGTTTCCATAGAATATCTCGCGGTTTTTAATCTCTCAAACAAATTGATTTTCTCTATTTCGCTCCCTTTTTTTTCATGATTTATTTACAATGCAGTGAAATTAGGATTCAAAATCGATATATATTTGATCTTAACCAATAAATTATTAGGTCATAGCTTTCACTTTGTTGATTTTCCACACACAAATCATCTAATTTAGTGAATGATATTTGCAGTTAGTGTTGAAATCTTTAGTTGACACCGGTGATTAAAAATTTTGATATTGGTTTAATTGTTATACAATAGAATCATCTTTTTCCAGATTAATGTTGATGATGATCATGGGACGTGGCTTTTTAACTCTAGATTTGGGGTAATTGTTCATTGCAGTTTTTGGTTTTAAGTGTAGTAGAAGGCGTTTTGATTTATAGATGCATGGATACTTTAGGTAATGCTGTTTATGGAGTATTGATTTTTAATCCTCTGTACGGTTTAGGTAATTGCTGTTTATAGAGGAAATTGGAGATTATAAGGATTGGTTGTTGCCATTAAATCAGTCATTCAAAATGCCTTCATGTGAGAATGTGCAAATTAGTGAAGTTGGGAGCCAAGATCAGCAAAATGATGCTCCTGTTGTAAGTGTTGGTCGCTTGAGACCTGATGTTGGTGTGGAGGAGGAGGCTGAGGAAGAAGTGGAGGATGGTGAGGATGAGGAAGAAGATGTAGATTTCAATCCCTTTTTGAAGGAAACACCTTCTCTGGAGGCTTCTTCTAGTTTGAGCTCTGAAATTGAGGGTTTAGATGGTGATACTTTTGATAGTAGAGAAAATGTTAATGTTACTCCAGATGTCAATTCATCAAAGATTAATACTATGTTGCAAAACTCTGATGTTGGAGATTCTGAGCACTGTGATGAGGAAATTGTGATGCAAAGTACTGCCTCCCATGAATTGCAAAATAACGTTCCCCGGAAAAATTACAAGAGGGAACCTGAATCTAGTTCTCAATTGGAAAGAGAAAAGGAAAGTCAGTTAAGCAATTTAAAGAATAGTATGGTTGGAGACTCGAGTAATGCTACAGATTCCCAGAAGATAATAATGCATTTGATTGATGATGGAGATGATGCTATCTGCAGGCGTACTAGGGCTCGTTATTCACTTGCCAGTTTCACTCTTGATGAACTTGAGGCCTTTCTTCAGGAAACAGATGATGAGGATGATGTTCAAAATGTTGACGATGAAGAGGAGTATAGGAAATTTCTTGCAGCTGTTTTGCAAGGTGGAGATGGCGATCACCAGTCAACTCAGGAAAATGAAAATGTTGATGATGAAGATGAGGACAATGATGCAGATTTTGAAGTAGAACTTGAAGAGGCACTTGAGAGTGATTATGATGAACCTACATTGGAAAAGACACAGGCAGAGGAAAATCAAAGAGCTGGACGACGTCCAGAAACAAGGCAGAACAGACGGCAAAAAGCCTCTGCTCAGTACGAAAGAAAGCTTTTAGAGCAGACTAAGAGGCCATTGCGCCCCCTCTTACCAATCTTGCCTAATGAACCAATTACACCCATACCTACTCTTAATGGGAAAACTTGGATGCCTGAGATTTATAAGAATTGTGTAGGTTCTGCAGCGGTAGATGGTTTCATCAATGGGTTCACTCCATATCAAATAGGCCAGTTGCATTGCTTGATACATGAGCATGTGCAACTTCTTATTCAAATATTTTCTCTTTGTGTGCTTGACCATTCTCGGCAGCACATTGCATCTCAAATTCAGGGATTGATTCTCGAGATGCTTCAAAAACGAGATGAAGTGATAGCTTGTAAAAGAAAGCCATATCCTGCTTCTTGCTTCAAGCCTCCATATGTCTCTTCATCAGTGCTAAATGAGGTCCCCCTTTTGTACCCCACACAGAGCACCTCTAAAACATCTACAGCTAATGCTAATGGAGTCTGCTTTTCCCCCAATACACGGCTGCCTGATGCTCAAAATATTTCCACTCCTGGAAGAAGATATGAACATTCTAATGTGCAGTTGTACTCTTTCTGGGTGCCTTCTTTAAGCAGCCCAGTATTATCCATTCTTGATGTTGCTCCATTCAATTTAGTTGGAAGATACATGGATGATGTATATTCTGGTATGCCTGATTCTTTTTTTGCTTGCTAGTTGCTATGCATGCCCTTGGGATTTGACAATTTACAATTATTTGACAGCTGTCCAGGAGCATCGACAACGTCACTTGGAGAGTAGTTGTACTACACAATATGAAAAGGCACCCCTGTTCCCTCTTCCTTGTTCTCCATCTATGATGGAAGCTAATAACGAAGCATCAAGAAGCAGTGCTTCATCAGTTGGCTGTTTAGGGCCGTCATCAGTCTGTCAGCCACCAGCTAAGAAGACATTGGCTGCTATACTTGTTGAGAAAACAAAAAAGCAGTCAGTTGCCTTAGTCCCTAAGGAAATTGCGAAGTTAGCACAGAGATTTTTTCCATTGTTCAATCCAGCATTATTTCCCCATAAGCCACCTCCTGTTGCAGTTGCAAATCGGGTTCTTTTCACTGACGCAGAGGATGAGTGAGTTGCATGCTTACCTGTTCTTTTTTTGTTTGATTGTCTTGACTCATTGTTAAGCATACATGATCATGTGAAGTTTCATTTATTTAAACTATGAGAAACAAATCTTGTGAAGGTACATTTTTCTTATAATTGAACGTTTTATGTAGATTACTGGCATTGGGCTTAATGGAATATAATTCAGATTGGAAAGCAATTCAGCAACGGTTTCTTCCTTGCAAATCTAAGCATCAGGTAACTTATATCCTCATCTTTAGTTGTAACACTATCTAAGTATTCTTGCTTATTAAACAAGTTCCCATTTCATTTTATGCATTTACTTCAGATTTTTGTTAGGCAAAAAAATCGATGCTCATCTAAGGCGCCAGAAAATCCCATAAAGGTATCAGCCCATCTTACACTGATTAAAGATTAACATATTTGCCTTTCAATATGTGTTTGAGTTAGGTTTTATCTTCTAGTTCATCAATGAATATTATTTATTAATTATGATACTTCTCATCTTTTTCTTTTTCTTTATCTGGTTGCTTATATTCAAACTAAGCACCACGGTTCCTAAATATTTTAATTTTCATATTTTATTAAAATTGGACCTAAATAAAATCAGGTCACCTTTTTTTTGCTTCATAAAGCATCTTGCTTTGTTCAATGGCTAAAAGAACTTTATAGTTTTTTTTTGGTGTCCAAAGTGGTGATATGACTATTAGGTTATATTGCACTGCAAGAGGTGGTCTTTTGATTAAAATTTTCTACTTGAAAAGTTACATCATGGGAGTTAACTTTGCATTAGAGTTACTGGATTACTAACCTCTTTACTTTTATTTGGGAGGAGATATAAGAAATATTTTGGTGCTTTGTTCAGGCAGTCCGGAGAATGAAAAACTCTCCTTTGAATGCGGAAGAGATACAAGGTATTCAGGAGGTAATGATTGTACTGCTTATGTCTGGTTCATTTTATTATAATCTTGTAATTTGAAGCATGACTTCAACTTTCGCAGGGGCTCAAGGCATTTAAACTTGACTGGATGTCTGTCTGGAAATTTATGGTCCCACACAGGGATCCATCCTTGCTTCCCCGGCAGTGGCGCATAGCCCTTGGAACGCAGAAGTCATATAAACAAGATGCAGCCAAAAAAGAGAAGCGGCGACTCTATGAATCTGAAAGACGAAAGCATAAAGCTGCCAATTTGACTAATTGGCAACATGCATCTGATAAAGAGGTTTGTTACTAACCTGAAGTTGGAAATATGTATTCCCATTTCTTCACATTTTCACCTGTTATTCCGTGTACCATGCATGATCTTCGAAGCATGATTGTTTACTCTGATATATGGAAGATTGTTAGAAAATCTAAATGTTCTCTAAATAGTTGTATCAATGCATTGATGTCTATTAAGAGTTGAGCTTCAAAATAGCTGATCTCTTTGTCGCTTGGCTAAAGCTTGATCTTGAATCTTCCAATTAATTGTATTACATTGCAGATTGGGATAACACTTTCAGACCATAAAGCAAAGATTCTAAAATGTTCAGAAAATTGTAATTAAAAATCCACCTGCATTTTGCAATATATGTTGATGAAATGTTCTTGTTTGTAGTTCATTTATTTACTTTATAAGATGATGCTTGCGTGAGGGTTCTTTTATAAGATGATTATTGAACTTACTTCTCTTGACTGTAGGACTGTCAATATACTGGTGTAGAGAATTGCAGTGGAGATGATGACATGGATAATGCAGAGGAGTCTTATGTTCATGAGGGATTTTTAGCTGATTGGAGGCCAGGTATTTCCAAGCTCTTTTCATCTGAACATCCTTGTTCGATCATTGGAGAAAAGAACCCACCTAATGATATGCTTACAGAAGAGGCTGCAAATGTCAGAGAACAATCAAATAGCTATATGTCTGCAGTCACTCGGCCCTTGAGTGGCCATATTCAGGGATCTGCACATACGTCGAACCATTCTCAGCCTCCTTACACCTTTTCTCATTGTGCATCTAATGCATTGCAGCCAAAACACCCTGTTCCTAATATGATATTGAATACCTCTAAACCTCAAATATATTTACGGCCATATCGATCTCGTAAATCCAACAATCTACGGGTAGTGAAATTGGCACCAGACTTGCCCCCAGTAAATCTACCACCATCTGTTCGTGTAATCTCAGAATCAGCTCTGAAGTTCAATCAATGTGGAGGATACACCAAGGTTTCTGAAACTGGAAATCGTGTTGTTGATGCTGGAATAGTAAATACAGTTTCTCCATTTTCAGGTTTTACTAAGCCATTGGTGAATAAAAGTGATAAAAGCAATCCAACGGGAGAAAATGTCACAAATTCTAATTCAGAAGAATCTGGGGTTGTCAAGGACAAAAGTGTTGCAAAAGAAAGTACTTGTTCTGATCTTCAGATGCATCCGTTGCTGTTCCAGGCTCCTGAAGATGGACAAGTGGCATATTATCCATTGAATTGTGGAGCTGGTGCATCCAGTTCTTTCAGTTTGTTTTCCGGGAACCAGCCCCAACTAAACCTAAGTCTCTTTTACAATCCACAGCAAGCTAAAAAAATGAAGGAATCTGTTTCAGCATCCTATGGCATTGATTTCCACCCGCTCTTGCAAAGAACTGATGAAACAAATAGTGAACTAATTACTTCGGGCTCTATTGCATCTCCATCTGTTGGTTTGGATGGCAAATCTGCTGCACCTAATCATTCCAATGCTGTCCAGATGAGGCCAGTGGTCCATTACAGCCCATTTGCTGCTAGATCTAGGCCTTCTAGTCCAAATGAGAAAGCTAACGAACTAGACTTGGAGATCCATCTTAGTTCTTCATCTGCAAAAGAAAATGCTGCATTAAGTAGGGGTGTGACTCCACATCCTACCAACTCATCAGTTAGGTTACTAAATTCTCATAATGCAATAGAAACACAGGACACTTTCCATTCATCAGGCAACAAGTTTGTTTCTGGTGGCTGTGCATCTACTGTATCAAGCAAAGTCATTGGCAGATACATTGATGATGGAAGTGACCAGTCTCATCCTGAGATTGTGATGGAACAGGAAGAGTTAAGTGACTCAGATGAAGATGTTGAAGAACATGTGGAGTTTGAGTGTGAAGAAATGGCTGATTCCGAAGGAGAAGGAGATTCAGGCTGCGAACAAGTATCGGAGATGCAAGATAAGGTGTCTCTCCTCTATCTTCATGTTATATTCAAATGTTTCTGAAATAAGAATATAATTGCGTAGGTATTTAAGTGTAATAACTTATCTATGTTTTTACTTTTCAGAAACCCAAAAAGAATATCCTTTCGCTGTCGTTTGTTCTTTTTTGTAGCCCTTGTTCCTCGGTATTTTGTTACCTGTTTGCCTCTATGTTGTTTCTCAATTCCTACTTCATTGCTTTCTGTAGGATGCCCAAGGTTCCTTGACACGAGAAATTGTGATGGATGAAGATTGTAATGATCAACAATGGGAATTAAGTATCCACGGCAACAAGTCACAGAACAATATTTGTGATCCTGAAAGCAGAAGCCCGTCTTTCTTGAAGACGGGTTCCACATATCCAAAGAAGGATAAAAGCAGTTCCTGGTTGAGCTTAGATGCTTCTGCATCAGGACGTACTTCACGTGCAAAACCTAAGAATGAAGCGAGTACAATCAGCAAATGCACTCCTACTAAAACTTCGACTTCACATCGTATCACCAGACCTTCGAAGCAGGCAACACCAAGCACAAGAAAAGTTACACTACAGGAGCATGCTTTAGATATGGCAGAACAACTAAGCTTGGGTCCTCTATCAGCTCCAACATTGAGGAAACCAAGAAAACGTACATTTCGGGCAAATAAAATCACAAATGTTGGTACGAGTTTAGGGAACTCAAAAAAAGATGCTAAAGACAGTGGTTAGTTGAAGTGACACATTTATTGCTGGGATGGTGATTGAGTTGCTTATATTCCCCCGGCCGAGATTTTGTTTTTGTATGCTTGCTTCCGTGGCTGAAAAGAGAGCCCTCAGAAGAGATTTTGTATCTCCACTGCCTTCACTCTTGCTGTAAGTTGTAAGTAATTTTGCAATGGCATTGGAAGATCAAATGCCCAAAATTTTTGTCTTGTATTTATAAGTTTGGCACTCGAAAGGAAAATGCTCATTGTCTTTCACTTTGCAGAGTTATCGAGTAATTAATAATCTTCTTGTATGGTTCCAGAATCCATTGGTCACCATGTCTTGCTCTCTAATCTAACACTGTGGGTGCCCTGAATACCATCTCTTTTAGTCACCTTAGAGATCGTATCGATTCAGTAAAGAACACGCTGAAGATTACAGAAGCCATAAAGCTTGCTGCTGCTAAAGTCAGGAGAGCGCAAGAAGCTGTGATCAACGGCAGACCTTTCTCCGTGTCTCTATAATGGAAGTTCTTTACGACATCTACGAGCCGCTCCGGAGTGAAGACATTGATGTTCCTCTCACAAATGTTAGGCCAGTTAAAAAGGTTGCCCTGGTCATTGTTGCTGGTGATACGTGGTCTTTGTGGAGGTCTCCGATCACGTCCAAGAACACGTGTAAAGGACAATTAATCCCTGTCAACTACTCTTTCTATTATTAAAATGTAAGATTTTTACCAAATGTACATTATAAATGTTCATACAAAATCTTGATACGAACTTGAAAGTCAAGTGGGTTGGTGTTCAACATCGTTTTCTTTATTTAGTTCATTGGATCACACTAATTTTTTTTATTCTAATTTATATATTGTATAATGTTTTATTGATTATATTTATACTTGATAATTAAAATTTTAAGAGTTATAAATTTTCAACCATCCACTTATCAATCATGCTTAAATTTTACCCCCTCCATTTTTATAAAGTATTACCAAATTTTATCCGTCCATTTTTATCAATCTAGAGGATTTCTTGAACACAAACACTTTTATAAATCTTAAAAAAATGTGTCAAAAAATTTATAAAAGTGTGTAAAATTTTCTTTAGTATATTTCATATCCATTTTATGGTCTATGTTTGGTGTTGTTTCTTTCAACAATATCGTTTCTAAAGTTTGAACTTGTATCCTCTCATTTAGGGTGAGTATAATATATTTTATCACTGCACTCAACACTTATTGATAAGTATCTAACCTTTTAAATTAATATAAATATATCTAATAAAAATGGACTACTAATCAATCTTGAAGTGAGCCGAATTCGCACATGTAAACCATGTTAACAAAAGACTACTAATTGTAGATAATAGTCACAAGGCCAAAAGCTTGTCTTGTTGGTGAAAAATAACAAATCCAAAGTTCAAGATTAATTTCCCTTCTTGATCTAGCACAAATTGGGGACCATCCACATATCCGATAAGATAGTACCCTTCAATAATCAGTTTCAAATGATGTTGACATTGCACAAAGTTGCTGTCATCAAGTTTTATTGTATCGTGTTTAGGGAAATTTTGCACGATGCGAGACTTCCCACATTCGGAATGGCAAGACAATGTCGGACTTGAAGTAGGTGCATGGTTGATTGGAGGAGTACCATTGTTGGCAAAGGAAAATCTGTCGATATAGCCATGAAACACAGCGAAAAGCTTCCCAGGTTTAGGCGAAAGATACCATGAAAGAATAGTAGAATAATAGTAGAATTGATTTGCAGTAAAGAAACAATAGAAAGAAGAATTATACTACTATTGAACACTATCCTGTAATTCATTCTTGATTGATTAGAGACTAAATGTATTTATTTATACAACTTTCATAAGAGATTACTGCTAATAACTACTGACTGACAGTTTTAGCAGAAACTTAGTTACAAACATTGGTTAACAGATTGTTAATAAGAAGAAACAATTATTAGAGATGTCATCGGGTTGGAGAAAAAAAAAAAGTTCCGAAAATTATACTACGAGTACATTAAGAGTTGGGGTCTCTAAAGGAAAGCATATAGATGATACAAAAACTGATGAAATTGTTACAATTGAGGTTGATGAAAAAATATTTCAAGATAATTTTCTACCACTGAAGTTGGAGATGGAAGCTAATTTGCATAAGCAAGAAATTAAGGGGCTTGCAGATGAAATTTTTTTAAGAGGAGTCAAGTTTTTTTCTTTGTTTATCCTCAAATTATAAAACCCGATGGAGAGATAGGAGTGTTCTTTCATGGGAGTTTATCCAACTTGAAAGATGAATCAAATGTTTTAATAATGGAATCTTTCGATGACTGGCGATAGAAATAATTTACTGTAAGGTTGAATAAGACATGTAAAGGGGATTGGTGATCTTGTTTGGTTCATGTATTGAAGGAAGCTTACAAAATGGATTCTGTGTTCTTTAATGGGCAGAATGTTTATGATAATAACGATAAAAATAATTTTTAGGTGGAATAGATGTGTTTACATTAAGAGTGAGTGTAATATAATTCACTGTACTCGATACTTATTGATAAGTATGTAAATTTTTAGATTAATATAAATACAAGTCTAATTGTTCACACGGTTTATTTAGGTTGGTTATAACATTATTTTTTTAAAAGAATTTAATCCATTACTTATTAAATTAAAAAAGTATAAGTTTAATTATTGACATTGTTTATTTAGGTTACTTATAACATTGTTTTTTTTAATGCATGGGTACTATGTGAAATGTTTTTTAATCTGAAATATCAAATCAAAGCAATTTTAAAGTGATATAATAATTGGGCTTAAAAAATTTGAAGGACTAAATTCTAAAAAATAAAATTATAAAGAGGAGTCTAAATTTACTTAAAAATAAAGCCACACAGTTTTCAGAAAAATATTCCTGGTAACTGATGATGTACGTAGTGATAAAGAGTAGAGAATGATGGTGGGTCTCACAGGTTGCAAACATTTCATCAGAAAAGATATACATACAATGACATGTTGCAAATTTGACTGTTTACAAATTGACCACTTGATTCCATTCCACCGTTCTTCTTAACTCATCCCACACTTAACGCCAACTAGCAGCCGCTAAAGTCTTAATTCATTGATATCTATTCTGAAAACAGCCAAACAGGCCAAACTTTACAGTGATATATACCCCATTTCAATTCTCAAAATACCCATTTCAATTCATTATTCTTGTATCATAGGCCAATAATTATTAGACAAACGAAAGTTTTTGATCGGTTTAGAATTGTAGTCATTTTTAATGATTGAGCTTTGAGATTATGTCACTCTTTTGTATGATGATGCAGGAGTGAAATTGTTGTGTATCAGTTGAGTAAAGAAAATATGTACATTGTTCTCTCATGGAGGTGAGTTTACCATTACAGAGATTTTCCAATTATGGTTGCTTCAAGATCAAACCATTTTTGGATTCCTTTCCTTCTGCTAAAACTACACAGGTAAGTTTCTTTTTTTTGGTTTTTTTCTTTCTTAATAGATTGATGTTCATTGTTCTTGTTCGTTTTTTTTTTTTAGTAGAAAAAATTATTGGGTTTCCTTTTCTTAACTGAAATCAAAAGTGATAATAATTTTAATTGCACTATTTTGCGGTAGAAATCTCATTCTGCCCATAGCTCAGTGTTCTTCCTGTTTGTACTTTGTAGCTTCACTCTATATATAATTGATTTGCTTGCTCTGATTTTGATAAATGATTTCAGTTTATCCCATGGCGTAGCAAGTGCTCTGTCATTTGTCTTTCACATAGAGTTACTGCCAGTGCTGCTGGTTAGTTATTGCTAATTGAATATGCTTTGATTTCAATTTTAATGCTTTTGATAACTAATCTTTGATTGCAAAAATGGGCTGCTTGTAGATTTTTCCAAGAGGAGACAAAGAAGGTTGTCTAAAGGTTCAACTCCCAAGGGTTTCACTACGAAAACACGAATGAGTACTCAGAAGAGAAAACAACAAAAGAATAATGAACAGAAAGAGGATCCTAGCAATCCCAAGTTGAGTGAATTTGTAGAGCCAAATAATAGGGAAATTGAATTGAAAGTAGATGAAGTTGAAAATAAAGAAGAAAAAGAGGATTTATCATCAATTGGAAAAGAGTTGGACATTCGCTTAAGCAACCATAATGTTGTAAATGGAAATGGAAATGGAACGATTATTGGAGATGTTGTCGGGTTGGAGAAGAAAGAAATAAGTTCGGAAAATGGCACTGCGAGTATTGGGTTGGAGATGAAAGAAATAAGTTCGGAAAATGGCTCTGCGAGTACATTAAAAGATATTGTCTCTAAAGGGAAGCATATAGTTGAAGCAAAAACCGATGAAATTGTTACTGTAAAGGTTGTCGAGGTTGAAAGTGTTGAGGTTGATGAAAAAACATTTCAAGATAAATCTCTACAGCTGAAGTTGGAGATGGAAGCTAATTTGCGTAAACAGGAAATTGAGGAGCTTGCAGATGAAAATTTCTTAAGAGGAGATAAGGTTTTTGTTTATCCTCAAATTATAAAACCTGATGGAGACATAGAAGTATTCTTTAATAGGAGTTTGTCCAATTTGAAAGATGAACCAGATGTTCTAATTATGGGATCTTTCAATGATTGGCGATGGAGATCATTTACTGTAAGATTGAATAAGACCCATCTCAAAGGGGATTGGTGGTCTTGTTTGATTCATGTACCGAAGGAAGCTTACAAAATGGATTTTGTGTTCTTTAATGGGCAGAATGTTTACGACAATAACGATAAAAATGATTTCTGCATAACTGTGGAGGGTGGAATTGATGTGTTTGCATTTGAAGATATCTTGGTTGAGGAGAAGCGAATGGAACTAGAGAAAATTGCGAAAGAGCAAGCTGAAAAGGAAAGACAAGAAGAAGAGCAAAGAAGAATAGGAGTTGAAAAGGCAGCAAGTGAAGCAGAAAGAGTACAAGCAAGAATTGAGATTGAAAGGAGGCGAGAAGTATTACAACAATTGATGAAAAAGGCTGCACAATCAATTGATAATATTTGGTTCATTGAGCCTAATGAATTCAAAGGAGCAGACAAAGTTAGGTTGTATTATAATAAAAGTTCTGGCCCTCTTACTCATGCCAATGAGCTTTGGATTCATGGTGGTCATAATAATTGGAACGATGGATTAACAATTGCTGAAAAGCTTGTCAAATCAGAGAAAGAGGGTGGTGATTGGTGGTATGCAGAAGGTATGTTTGATCATACATTTTCCGGTTGAATTTCTTGTGTAAAGGTGATAAGGACTAAATTTTATGGATATGTTTCAAATTGTTACGAAATGTTACTTTTTATACAAGATATTGTATACATTTTTTCTACAGTTGTTATACCTGATGGAGCCCTTCTGTTGGATTGGGTCTTTGCCAATGGACCACCTAAGGCTGCCACTATCTATGATAATTATAATTGTCAAGACTTCCATGCTATTGTCCCAAAAAGCGTTCCTGAAGAGCGGTACTGGGTTGAGGAGGAACACCGAATATTCGAGAAGCTTCAAAAGGAGAGGAAACTACGAGAGGAGGCCATTCGTGCAAAGGTCTGTTTCTGTTAAGGATGTAATTTTCATGATGTGCACACTTGGGCATTTTGCAGAAAGGTTGGGGTAGTCACATTTAAGAACATTGTAATGAAAGATCGGGTTGTAGTTTTCTGATATTATGGCTATGATAAAATGTGGTTGCCTGGTTGTTTACTGATTTATTTTTCTTATTCTTTGCTTGTCATAGGCTGGAAAAACAACACAAATGAAAGCTGAAATGAAGGAAAGAACTTTGAAGAGGTTTCTGCTTTCTCAAAAGAATGTAGTTTATACCGAGCCTCTTGATATTCATGCAGGAAGCACAGTGACAATTTTTTATAATCCTGCTAACACTGTCCTCAATGGAAAACCAGAAGTATGGTTTAGATGTTCATTTAATCGTTGGACTCACAGTGTAGGTCCATTGCCACCTCAAAGAATGTTGCTTGTAGATAATGACTCTCATGTAAAAGCTACTGGTAAATTAAGTCAACCTTCTCGTGATTTTAAGTTATATGTACCTCTTTGGATGCAAAAACCGACTTACTTTATGTGTCTTTACAGTCAAGGTTCCATTGGATGCATATATGATGGACTTCGTATTCTCTGAGAGGGAAGATGGTGGAATTTTTGACAACAATGGTGGTACGGATTACCATATACCTGTTGGTGGTGGAATTGTGAAAGAGCCACCAATGCACGTTGTGCATATTGCTGTTGAGATGGCCCCTATTGCAAAGGTACCTTTTGGATATTAAGGGAGTTTCATTTTTAAAAGTTTCCACTGCACTTACCTGTTGCTTATGAGTCTGCTCAAATTCCTTTTGTAATGGAAAGTATTTCGTAAATGAGACAATTCGGTGGAGTGAATGCTTCGCCTCACAAAGATTTTTCGATTTGCATAGTTTTCTCAGTTGCTTCCATTTTATAATTGCAGGTTGGAGGCCTTGGAGATATTGTTACTAGTCTCTCCCGTGCTGTTCAAGATCTGAACCACAATGTGAATATCGTTTTTCCGAAATATGATTGCTTGAAATTTGACCATGTAAGCTTCATTGCTATCACTTTAGTCATATTTTTCAGCTTCATTGCTTTCACTGGGGATGTTTCTGTTTTATAATGTAGGTGACAGACTTCCATTACCAAAGATGTTATTCTTGGGGTGGCACTGAAATTAAAGTTTGGTTCGGTAAAGTGGAGGGCCTTTCAGTTTACTTTCTGGATCCACAAAATGGGTGGGTAGTTTATATACTTTCAGTTTTCTTTGTTAAACATATTATATAATCATAAAACTTCCTTTCGTGTACCGTTGCTTGTAGATTCTTCTCGACAGGGTGCGTTTATGGTCACGGAAATGAGGCAGAGAGGTTTGGTTTCTTTTGCCATGCTGCTCTCGAATTTCTACATCAATTCGGATTTCACCCTGTGAGTTTATGATTCAACCTATAGATCTAGCTCTAAACATTCACAACAGTGGTATATCAAGCCTGTAACAGGCCTTACTATTAATTTTAACCCCTGGCAGGATATCATCCATTGCCACGATTGGTCTAGTGCCCCGGTTGCATGGTTGTTAAAGGACCATTATATGCATTATGACGGTCTTAGCAAATCTCGCGTTGTCTTCACCATACACAACCTTGAATTTGGAGCACACTTCATTTCGAAAGCTATGGCATATGCAGACAAAGCAACAACTGTATGCACCTAACATTTTGCTGTAGTTTTTATCAATTACAGTCTGAGTTGGTTCTTATTCATATTATGCAGGTATCACACACGTATTCAAAGGAAGTTGCTGGAAATCCTGCAATAGCTCCTCATCTTCACAAGTTCCATGGAATATTAAATGGAATCGATTTAGATATTTGGGATCCTTTTAACGATGAGTTCATTCCTGTAAGCAGATAAGGAGACTTTCTTCTTTTTTATGCAGGAAATTTCGTTTTTTCCGTTATTGTTCTTGATTTTTTATGCTTTTCCATTTCAGGTATCTTACAATTCGGAAAATGCCATTGAAGGCAAACGAGCTGCTAAGAAAGCCTTACAACAAAGGCTTGGTCTGAAAACATCTGATCTTCCTTTGGTCGGAATTATTTCTCGTTTAACTCATCAGAAAGGAATCCATCTCATCAAGCATGCAATTTCGCGCACCTTGGAATGCAATGGACAGGTTCTCCTTCACCCCTTTCGTGATCTCCTATATGAAGCTCATATAGAATCACACACTAGGAGTTCATAAACCAACTGTCAGCATCTCCTTGTTTGTGTATTTCTACTTAATGCATCTTTATAAGCAAATGATGGAAATTTTTTATTTTGTGCCAGGTTGTATTGCTTGGCTCGGCTCCGGATCCTCGTATCCAAAACGATTTCGTGAATTTAGCCAATCAACTACATTCATCTCATGCGGATCGTGCTCGTCTTTGTTTGAATTACGATGAGCCTCTTTCTCACCTCGTGCGCATTCTCAGAGTTCATTTTTATGTATTATTATTCCCTCAATAAGCATACTTGTATTTTTCCTTTATAGATATATGCTGGTTCTGATTTCATTCTAGTCCCATCAATTTTCGAGCCTTGTGGATTGACACAACTTACAGCAATGCGATACGGTTCCATACCAGTTGTTCGTAAAACAGGAGGTGCCTACTCATCTTTGAACAATGTCCCTCTGTCTTTAGTTATCGAGTTGTGTTAAACACCGATGCCTGGAAGTATACAGGCATTATGGACGACTTTTCGGTTTCATTTTTCCTGTTCTTAGAATCTTTCAGAAAGTGCACTAACACCGTGTTTCGGTTACTTCTTCCACAAGGACTATACGACACTGTATTTGATGTTGATAACGATAAAGCTAGAGCAGAAGCACAAGGTCTTGAACCCAATGGATTTAATTTCGATGGAGCCGATAGTAGTGGAGTTGATTATGCCCTCAATAGGTGAGTCCATTTCTCAGCATTGTAGTAAAACTGGGTTGTTCGTTCTCAATCACTTGGTTGACTTCATTTTTATCGATATTCTAGGGCGATCTCTGTTTGGTATGATGCTCGGGATTGGTTCAACTCATTGTGCAAGACGGTGATGGAGCAAGACTGGTCTTGGAACCGGCCTGCACTCGATTATATCGAGCTTTACCGTGTGACTAAGAAATACTAGAGCTTGTACAGCACTGTGTGATACCTTTTGAGGGTTCACCCTTTAAAAACCTGCTTTTTGCTACCATAGTTTCATCTCCTAAAACAACCTTACCGCTATTTTTGGGTTAAATTCCGCGTTGTACTTTACGAAAATTATGGATTTAGTCCTTGTACATATTTTTTAAATTTTAAATTTTATTTTTTATTCAAAAATTAAATTAATTAATTAATTTTTACATGTCGGATCAAAAATAAATTAATTCTTTCATTAATTTTTATTATTAAAAATTGGTTAAATTACATTAACATGAAGTACACTGCCATACTATCTGGTAATTCCATTAATTTAAGTTCTCCATGATTTTTTTTTTTAATGGACGATAGATCATTCATCCATTACCACGTATATCAATGCAACCATGAACCAACCAAATGCTGTTTTGCACCTTAAAAAGCACCTTCTCCTAGAAAGGAAAAAAGTTTATTTCCATTCATGCACTGCACTGACCCCTTTCTGCTGACGCCGAATGAACCGAGTGTTGCGACTGTGAATTTGAGGATAAGGTTACAGAAAATCGGTGACTCTGGTCTGTCCAATCCTTCTTTTCCAACCATACCACAGGCCACTCTTATCTCACTCAGTGCATCAAATGTTGTCATTAGTGAGCTGGGTTTGAAAAGAAAATATATAGGTGGAAATTAAATTACAAAATTTTTAAAATTAAAATAAAATTTTATATTTTTAAAACGATAAATATAATTTTTTTTTTTATTTTAAAAAAGATTAAAGAGTAATTTGATCATAAATAAAATTATAATTATAATAATTTTTAAGAGATTAAAATATATTTTTTTATTCTTGCTTGCCCTTTACATTTGCCCTAATTTTGGTAAAAGTATGGATTGGATTTTAATTTGCCTGGTCTCTATTTGCCCGAATAAGATGCTTGTTGAATTAGTTAAACCAATTTTTAACAATAGAAACGATAAAAAATTTTAATAAAAATTATCAATTTATTCTCTAATATAAAGTACATAAATTAATTTGTACTTTTTTTTAACAAAAGGGACAAAATATAATCTAAACTCTTTGTACAAAGGCTTCTATAATATTTTTACTTTGTTACTCTTTATATAAAATCGTCAATGCTCCACTATGTATGTATAAAGCAATGAAAATATTGAGACCCCATATGATGAAAATCTTTCTCACTGATTCATCGATCCGATTAGTTAGATTAAATAAAAAATTTAAAAAGAAATTTTATTTTACTGTCAATTTAATGATTTTTTTAGTCAATTCATTCGACGCATACTAATTCTAATTCTAACCAATTCAAAACTATTCTCTAAATCAATACTTCACCGATTCTCAATCCAACCAATCCCGATCCAATTGAAACATCCTTACTCTCATATGTCATTTAGATCATATATATAACTCCATTAAAGGCATAAAAATTGGGGCAAAAAAGAAATTATTTCATTTTTACATCTGTTGCTATTGTTGTCTTTTTCCTCCTCTTTTATTGCAGGGTACTGTTTTGAGGGTCTTGAAATCTGTGATTCACATTGGAAGTATTCAGAAACAGGTGAAAAAGGATTTTTTTTTTGTTAAATTTGTAATTTTAAAAATTTAAAATTTCAATCATCATCAAACTTTAACAGTTAAATTCAACCAATCAAAGTCTATTATTTCTAAAATCTGATACGAGAAACGTATTATCATATATGTAATATCATATCACTTGTTACATATTTTTTACTAAAAATTCAATTAATAAATTATCGAGTACTATTTGCATTAATATTTAAATTTCAAATTTTGAAAATGTATATGAACCCAGAATGGTCCTGTTAAAAAATATAAACTAAACCTACAACTGTACACGTAATACAAGACTAATAAGTGATTTTAACCAAGCGAATTTAACTACTGTTTGGGTCAGGATTAAAATCTCAAAATTCGAAATGTACAAAAATTAAATCCATAATTTTCCCAAACCACAGGGACTAATAGTAAAAAAAAATTTACACAGCTTCTCTTCCCTTTCTTCTGGTTGGTTTTTGAGGTTAAACCATTTTGTGTTATCTTTGAAGAAAAAAAAGCTCTGATTTCTTTTTGGAAGGTATTGAAACAAAAGGCAAGGTAGATTCCTGATATTATTCTCTTACATCTTTTTTTTCCTTTTGTATTCCCAAGAAAATAACTCAAATTTTCCCACACATGAACTACAAAAATATATAAAAGAAAATAGTAAGAAAATGGACAAATTTTTTAAACTTGTATTTATATGGGAATGAACCGTTATTATTTTTTGCTCAAGTCTCACTCTTTTTTCTATAAAGTTTTGACTCTTACACCCAAAGATTGAATCTTTTTTTCTTGCTAAAGCCATGGCAGATTTTGATGAAGAACAAGTACTGTGGTCATGTGAGCAGGAAAATGAAGATGCAAGCCCTACACGAAGGATGGTCAAACGAGTAAGCAACTCAACCAAGGTAGTGAGTCAACAACAATCATCAGCACCAGTGAGTATCCCTGATTGGTCTAAGATATATGGCAAGCACCATGCAAACAAAGATGATGATAATAATGGTATGGATGATGGTGTGGTTTATCATGGTGACGGTGATGATGATGATGAGATGGTGCCACCACATGAATGGTTAGCTAAGAAGCTAGCGAGGTCTCAAATTTCATCTTTTTCAGTATGTGAAGGTGTGGGAAGGAAACTTAAAGGTAGAGATCTCAGCAAAGTGAGGAATGCAGTGTTGACAAAAACAGGCTTCCTTGAGTAAAATTAATGTCATTTACACACACATAGTGAAATCATCAATAGTTTCATTTGCATTATACAGACATTTCATATAATATGCTATCATCATCATCACCATCATCATCATCTTCTTCATTGTTCTTTTGGGTCCCATAATGTAAACCTTCTTTTGCTTTTTATCAACCCTTTTATCCATATTACTATCATGTTGTAGGCCATGTAGTGAACTTGGAAGAACTATAAAAAAATAGTCTTGGTGTTAAATTTTGCTATTATTAGTACCTATATTTTATTAAAGTTGTGGATTTAGTCTTTGTACTTTTTGAATTGATCAATTGTAGGCCTAACCCAAACTTTAACATTTAAATATGTTTGGTTAAATTTTATTACTGGTCTAATACTATGCGTACAGTTGTATATTTACTTCATATTCTCCAATTAAATCATAATAAATCTCTTTACTTTTCGAATTTTAGTGATTAATATGTGAAAATAACAGGTTGACATTGCAGCATTACACACATAATAATATGTTTGGTGCAACAAATTTTGTAAAAATAGTTGAACTTAACCGAATTAATTTAACATTTATTGTTTGATGGGAACTGAAATTTTAAAATTTGAAAAAGTATAAAAATTAAAAGTGATTAAATTATAATATGAATATTATTTATAATATTTTTAAAATATAGGGATTAATAGTATAATTTAACTAGTAGGGTTTTCAAAGCTCATCAATAGGCAAAAATTTAGATGTTTCTAGTTGTTATTTTTCCTATGATTTATCAATTTAGTACATGGTAATTGTTCTATTACTTTCACCATGTTGGTTTTCCTCTCTTTTGTCTTTATATATATATATATATATTGCTGGTGAAAACATAGAAGGAAATATTTTGGATGAACTAAGAATTCTCTAACGAAAAGGTCACGATAAGGTAGAGATTTGATCGGATAGTTTGGAAGTCGTTAAAGTCATTTGCGATAGTTCCTTTAGTATCTCTAATTGTGTTCTAGTCAGAACGATTCATCGCATATTTTCACAAGAAGAAAACTGGACCCTTCTTTGCATCCGAGGGAGGAGAATCAATGCACTGATTGCATTACCAAACTGACTTTTGAGGGAAGAGAATACTTTATTACGTATGAGGACCCTCCGAAAGAAATCTTATCTCTTATCAACGCAGATAAAAATAGACTATTTTATATTCCTAATTCCCAACATATAACATAATTCTTTGAAGTTTTTTCTAAAAAAAAACACAGAAGGCAATGAAGTCAGCAGTAAAGTATCCAATTAATCATCTTGTCCAAACTTAAAATGTTTTTCTATATTAGCCACTCCACATTAGGTGTTTAATGCATGCGAAGTAGTTAATAGTGGCAAATGGGTTGATTTCAAATTGGTTTGAATTATTTCTAAGTTAGATAATTTAATTAAATTTTGGAATCATAAGTTATTGTATTCTTGTAAATTTCAATGTAGTAAAAGTATTGCGGAGGTTTTTATGTTAGGAGTTTGTTTGTATTTTTTTATTTAAAAAATTGGTAAATTAATTTACGTATATTAGATCAAAAATTAAATTAATTTTTTTGTTAAAAATTTCATTAATTTTTACTATTAAAAATGAGTTACTACATGTCAACATGAGGTACACGTAACATGTTGTGTGTAATTGTCTAGTTATTTTATTATTAAAAATTTTATCTATTTTTTACTGTAAGAACTTAGTTTATGTACGTCAGTGTGAGGTATATACGAAAAATTATGTTTAATTATTTGACTATTTCATTAATTATATCAATTTTTAGTAATAGAAATGAATAAAAATTTTAATAAAAATTATCAATTTACTATTTAATTTAACGTATAAAAATTAATTTAAGTAAAAAGGAAGAAATGTAATCTAAATCTTAATTAAAGGGTTTACCATTGATTGTTGGATCACTTGGAAAAGTGCCCATAGTTCATGGCTGTCTGCCACTACCACCATAAATACTCCCACCTTTTTACTTTCAGATTAATCCATTGATGAAAAAAGTTGAAGATAATTACTAGCTTTCATTCTTTATTGATTTGACTGCATTGTACGTTTATATTATTAAACCCAACAAAATATTAATGGGAAAGATTCAATAATTTTTTTTTGTAAATTTAGGCATGATTCTCAATGCAATAACACGTGGATTTAAGTGAGTTAAAACGTATTATTTTTTTATGTGAATTATAAATAATTTTAAGTATTATGTAAAATAATAAATTTTACTTGATAATCATATAACTCAAAAAATGATGTTATAATAAACCTGAACTTAACAAAATAATTATAAGAATGTTTAACAGTTAAATTTAAAATTTTGAAATTTAAAAATTAGAGAACTGAATTCTTAAAATTAAAAGTACATAGATTGATGGAGCTAACAAAATAACTAGACAATTACATGTGACATGTCACGTGTACCTCACGTTGACATACAGTAACTAGTTTTTAATTATAAAATATAATTTTTATTAGAAAGATCAGTTTGCTCTTTAATCAAGAACTAATTTATCCATTTTTGAAATAAAAGAAATAAAATACAACCAGACTCATAATATAATAACCTCCTTGAATTTTTTTTTTTAAAACATTGTTACGTGTAGGGGTGAGCATCCGATCAAATCGAGTCAAATTAAATGAAAAAATTTCGAGTTGACGAGTCTCATTTTATTATCTTAACTTGATTTGAATTTTTTTGAATCGAATTGAATGAAATGAAATTCTAGTCTAGTCGAATCGAATCGAATCGAATCGAGTGAAATTAAAATTTTATTACAATATAACTAACTTCATGTTAGAGTATCTAAATTTGAAACCATATAAAACTCTTTCAAAGCAAAATAAGAAAAAAGAAGAAGAAATTTTCGTAAGATAAACTTAAATCATTAATTTATTTATTTTGGTTCAAAATTATTATTTTAGATTTTAAAAAAAAAATATTCTTTAGAGTTTTCTAGATTTTTTAATTTTTAAAATTTTTTAAAAATATAAATTTTGAAATATTTATTGAGAGAGAGATCAATTTATTCATTTTCAAAATTGATAGGAATCATAGGTGTATTTACACCAATATATTATTTGAGTTATCCAAATTATTAAATTCAATTTAACTTGAACTTAAAATTTTATTTATTTATTCGAATTAACTTAAAAAATTTTAGTACTTTAACTAAAATAATTCAATTAAATTAAAATTTTTAAAAATTAATTTTTCGAATCAAATTAAACACTAAAGAGGAGATTAATAAAAACATTAAAAAAATACATTTATAAATGAAGTACGTTTTGTTTGTAGTGGACGGTTTTGTTGTAATTAAAAAAGTATTAAGAGGGCAGCTATCATGTCTATTTTCACCAATTGTTTTCTCTTCCCTGTGTCTCTTTGAGGTGAGTGAGAGAGAGAGAGAGAAACAGCAACGGAAGTTGTAATAAATAAATAAAAAAGCCCAACCAAACCTTTAAACTATTAATGTCTTGTCATTTCTAAATCTATTTCTGGGTTTTCTTTTTTACTTCCAAAATTCTCATCTTTTTCTATAAATTTAACATTTTTGAGGCTTGGTTTGACCAAAGATGTATGTGAAGAATAGAGGAGAGTCAGCTTCAAAGCATGTTTTGCCAAAGAAATTAGCTATTTTGCTTTGTTTTGCTAGCTTCTTTGCGGGAATGTTCTTCACCAACAGGTGATTTTTTGGCCTTAATCCTCAATTTTTTTTTGTTAATTTAGTATTAGCGAGTGCTAGAATAATGGTAGATCTCAATATGGGGTATTTCAAATTTCAGTTCCTTTAGACTTTAGTCCTTGTACTGTAATATTTTAGCTGGAGCTATTCTTTTAAATTGCAAGCAGTGCTTTGAATGGTGCTTTGGGAAAGTCCTAAGTCTTCTAAAAGATTAGTATTTTACACCATATGGTATTGTTGGGTTAAAACTTTGTTATTAGTTCTTCTACTTTAGGAAAGTTGTGGATTAAGTCACTGTACTTCAATTTGGTCTTTTTTAGTCTTCAAAGGATATCTGTTAAATTCATTAAGTTCTATTGTTGTCATTTGTATCAAGACTGAAATTTTGAGATTCTAAAAGTATAGGGACCTAGAATGATCCAATTGGAGAATATGGACTAAATCTATGACTGTAGGCATAGTACAGTGCTAGTCATTGAATTTAATCAAACGGATTTAGCTACTCTGTTTACAGGGACTAAAATTGATCAAATTAAAAGTACAGGGACTAATAGCAGAATTTCACCTTTTTTGTTGTCCTGTGCTTCTCTTGTAAATGTTCAATATTTAGTGTCTTCCATGGCTTACTCTATATGCAAATCATTTTAATTATGAGATATACTAAAATCAGGATGTGGATGATGCCTGATGCCAATAGCATTGTAAAGACATCTAGAACTGGGGATGAGCAACATGTGGACTGTGATATGAAAATTGTGAGTACTAACTATTTCTTCCATCTCTACTTGTCTATTTGATTGAGCTTTGAAGATCCTTCTTGTTGTCATTCATTTGAGTATAGTGGCAAATTTTATGGTAAAAGTATCGTGGAGGCTTTTGTAGTCAGATTGCATTTTACCTTTTCTACTCAAAAAATGGGCAAATTAGTCACCGTACATTAGATAAAAAAGTAAACTGATCCTTCTATTAAAAATTACAACCATTTCTATTGTTAAAAGCTGCTCCATATATATCAGCATGAGGTACATGTGGCATGGCATTTTTAACATACAGAGATCAATTTGCTCATTTTTTGAGTCAAGGGGGCAACATGCAATCTGACTTCTAGTACTGGGGCTTCTATGATGCTTTTACCTAGATTTTACTGCTAACTTTTGTTTTGTAATATATTGGATCTTTTTTCTTAAACTTAGAAGGTTCTAAAGAATGAAGACAATAGCTCTAGAGGCATTTCAGGGTCTCAACATTCTATTGAGTAAGCCAAGCTGGTGTTCTTTTTAATCCGATTTCAAGCTATTATTGTAATCTAATGTGGCCTTAACTGCGTACCATGACGGTGTACATGGAATATAGGACAGTGGATAAAGCAATTTCAGATTTGGAGATTAAATTAATGGCTGCTAGGGCAGAACGTGAGACAGTTATGAAAGATACGATAATATCCGAGGACTTGAAGAATGTTGAATCAACTTCGAGAAGAAAATATCTCATGGTTATAGGAATTAATACGGCTTTTAGTAGCCGTAAGCGGAGAGATTCCGTTCGTGTAACTTGGATGCCTCAAGGTTCTTTAATTTTTTCATAGAAGTCTTTATTTTAATGAATCCTAAATTGGTAAAAGTCCCATGAAGGCCTGGGTACTAGAGTTGGATTGCATTTTGCCCTTTCTACTTAAAAAATGGGCAAATTAGTTCCCGTACATTAAATCAAAGAGTAAAATGAATGAATTTTTTAACAGAAAAGACCAATTTGCTCTTTAATCTAATGTATAAGGACTAATTTGCTTATTTTTTGAGTAAAGGGAGTAAAATGCAATCTGATTCCTTGGGCCTCCATGGTACTTTTATCCTTTTAAATTCTATTTTTTTCTATGTTTTTCCTCGTGTAGGATAAATGTTACAATATATGTCCAATATATGTCCCAGGTGAGAAGCTAAAACAATTGGAGGAAGAGAAAGGCATCATCATACGATTCGTTATAGGTCACAGGTAATTTTCACTTTCCGATTCTTCTGGCAACTTTTCATAAAAACTAAAATATCCGGATGGTCTTTTCTTCAGTTCTACATCGGGTGGCATTCTCGATAAAGCCATCGAAGCTGAGGAAAGGATGCATGGTGACTTTTTGAGATTGGTAAATACTTGTTATTAGTCGTTACAAGTGTGAAATGGTACATAGGAGAATATGTAACAAGCTTTTACTTCTGTTTGTTCTTAAACAGCAACACGTTGAGGGCTATTTGGAGTTGTCGGCCAAGACGAAAACGTATTTTGCCACAGCTGTTTCCTTGTGGGATGCGGAATTTTACGTCAAAGTTGATGATGATGTTCATGTAAATCTAGGTAAAACAAGCTGCCTCTCATAATTCCTTTGTGAATATCGTCTTACTCCTTATCGAGTTTATATGCTCTAAATACGATGCAGCAACACTTGGTATGACTTTAGCTGAACATAGAAAGAAACCTCGAGTTTATATCGGTTGCATGAAGTCTGGCCCTGTTCTTGCTCGAAAGTAAGCAGAAATTACCGTGCTTTCTTCTAAATTAGGTTATGTTACGATATTGGTAATATCCAGTTGTTCTTATACATGCGTTCTTTATTTAATAGGGGGGTGAAATACCATGAACCCGAGTACTGGAAATTCGGTGAGGTTGGAAACAAATATTTCCGACATGCTACAGGACAATTGTATGCTATATCGAAGGACTTGGCCACTTACATTTCAATAAATCAGTCAGTTCCTACTTGTATTTTCTCTCATTTTCAATGTTATGTTCGATCAGTTGATACTTCGAGCTCTAGAACATCGAGTTTGTACATGTTCAAATCTTGTATACTTTTTTCTCAGGGATGTATTGCATAAATATGCTAATGAAGATGTTTCATTGGGATCTTGGTTTATTGGTTTAGACGTGGAGCATGTCGATGATAGGAGACTCTGCTGTGGTACTCCACCAGGTAACTCTTATATATATGCCCCGTTTTTATGGAAGGACGGTGTATGGGAGGTTTCCTTTTCTGGGATAACCATGGTCTCAACTGAACTTTTTTTTTTTTTTTTTTTTTCAGATTGTGAATGGAAAGCACAGGCCGGTAATATCTGCGTTGCTTCGTTTGACTGGAAGTGCAGTGGGATTTGTAGGTCAGTGGAGAGGATCATGGAAGTTCATGAACAATGCGGCGAAGACAAAAATGCTTTATGGACCACAAATTTTGCTCAAACGGCTAGAAGTTCTAACTCGGAAAAGATACACATGAGTGAGCAGGCATAGAGATGGTTTATTTTCTGTCTCCCCTTCCTACACACTAACATATATGCATTCATAGGTGTAATATATATATATATATATATATATATATATATATATATAAATAGAGGCCTCCTTTGCTACTGGGGCACCCCTCTACTTTAGGGGATATACTAACCCCAATAGCAGTAAGATGCCTCAACCCTCATTCTTTGAATGGTGGAGGACTGTATTACAAAGTTCTCTATCATGGTGATGAGATCCACAAACTAGAATAGTAATCTTTGTGGGCAGTATTTTGCTGCTTCTTATTCAATAAAGATCAATAATATACACATTTTTATATGTGCGATGCTTCTATCTCTTGATAATATCGATGATGACTTCGGTTGATGCCCTTAACATTGCTTGGTTAAACCTCCTCGGGATATCTCATTTGACTGAGAAAACCTTGCCGAATAAGTGGGTCCTGCCAAGAGTAGACAGACAACCACCCATATTACGTGTAAGGTGGTTCAAGGTTGGTTGGATCGAAAATCAATTGAGGTATTAATTTAGAAAAAGATATTGGATCGATTGATTTGAGAATCGTACTCGGGCAAAAATTGATTGATATGACAATCTCTCATATTCTTTTTCGAAGTTAGATTTTGAATTTGACAATTTTTCTCGCATTAAGATTTGATTTTTTTTTTGGCTAAGTTAGTCTTTTATATTTTATTGAAAACCTTAAAGTTCAAGTCATAATATGTGGATAATTCTAAGTTCAGGCTTTAATATATGAATAATTGTCAAGTTCAACATTTAATTTGGGCAAAAAAAAATTTCAAGCCTTAATATGGAACAATTGCCTTGTTTAGGCTTAATGTAAGAAATTTAGGGCTTAACTTGGATACCAAAAAAAAAAATAAAAAAAAAATCCATGTTTCAATGTGAGAATAATTGTTAGATTCAGGTCTTAAATAGTGATTTAACCCATGAGTGGTAAAAGTATCATGGAGATTTTTATATTAAGTGTCAGATTGTATTTTACTTATTTTACTCAGAAAATGAATAACTTAATCCATGTATATTATATCAAAGAGAAAATTGATCTTTTCGTTAAAATTTGATCCTTGTATATCGGCATGAGGTACACATGACGTGTCATATGTTATTATCTTGTTATTTCATCAATTATATCGATTTTTAACAATACAAATTGATGAAATTTTTAATAGAAATGACTAATTTTCTTTTTAATCTATTATATTGGCAGCCATAGATCCCTATACGATTCAGAAGACTAGTAGGTAACCTAATAACTTGCCCATCGATAAAAATCTCTTAATGATAAAAGACATAACTGTAAATGGATTGAAACAAAATATTATTAAAAATATCAATAAGTGATTGAGTGTAATTGCACTGAATCACTATGACAATGTTAAATAATGTTACCTAATAAAGTTAAAAACCCTGCATTCACTCCGCTACAAGCGTCCTTTTGGGGGCCATTTCAGTACTGAAATTCAATGTTGGATTCATATAATATACAGCAACCAAAGCCAAATACTACATGGTTTGGCTTTCCCTTAATTTTGCCATGGAATCTGATCTTGTGGGCAAACCATGTTTTTTTTTTTTTTTTTTTAATATACTGGTGTGATTACATGGTAGTATCTGTTTATACTTTCTTAACTTTTTTACAACGCGCACACACTTTGCATACATAGACTCCCGAACCCAAGACCTCTAGGATGAACATCATCCTCTTTTCCACTGGAATCACTTATTGGATTCGTGGGTAAACCATGTTTGTTCTTATATTTTATGCTCAAAATATTTTTACTTCGCATGCCTTTTTTATCATTACAATAAATTTAACAAACTTGACAACTTGATTTTACCATTTTAGCCTTCAATTTGACAACAATTTGTATATTAGTGTATAAATGTTTCTGATCTAAGTTAACCATTGAACTTGAAAATTGTTCCCACATTGGAGTTTGAATTTTTTTGTCTAAGTTAGTCCTCAAAGTGGTAATTGTTCTCACATTAGAGCCTAAATTTTGATATTTTGATGGAAATATCAAGAATCAACTTGGATAAAAAAAAAAGTTCAAGACTCGATGTGAAAACAATTGCGAAGTTCAAGGATTAACTTGGATAAAAAGTATCCAAGCCTTAATGTGAAAATAATTGTCAAGTTTAGGGTCTAACTTGA
Source organism: Kokia cookei (assembly GCA_039519145.1). Taxonomy (NCBI): domain Eukaryota; kingdom Viridiplantae; phylum Streptophyta; class Magnoliopsida; order Malvales; family Malvaceae; genus Kokia; species Kokia cookei. The sequence continues at coordinate 44,923,006 of CM076907.1, forward strand.
ACAAAAAAAAAGATTCAAATCTCAATGTGAAGATAATTGTTAAGTTCAGATCCCAAAAAGTTATTTAACCCAACTTTTTTACTGTCCAAATTAAGTTTTGAACTTGACAATTGTTCCCATATTGAAGTCTTAACTTGGCAACTTTTTTCACATTGTGATTTGAAATTTAAAGTTTTTAAGGAAATATCCAGAATTTACGTAAGAACAATTGCGAAGTCTAAGGATTAATTTGGACAAAAATAAATTCAAACTTTAATATAAAAACAATTGTTAAATTTAAAATTTAATTTGAACTAAATAAATTTCAAACTCCAAAATAATAGTTAATTTCAGACCAAAAATGTTTTCTTTTCTTTCTTGTAAGTACTCATTTCTTTTATGTTTCATTTACAGCCAAACACAATCTTTTAGGTCTCAGAATCATGCCTCTGATTAATTAAACCTATTGGAAAACCATGTGTGGAGCATGGCCAAGCCAGGTGCTGCAAGCTTTATAAAATAATTTAAACTTATTCGTACAGATTTTAACCTCATGTAAACAATTTATATATGATTTAACGAAAAATTATACCACATAAATAATAAAATTAATAAAATATAAAAATTAAACCAAAACTAAAATTTACCATATACAAATACTTAATATATAACAATACAAATTATATTTATCCTTCCATAAAATGTTGCACTTCATAAATTAACAGTACATAAACAGTTGTTGTTTTAATTACTCAATGTTGAAATGGTCATTGAAAATGAAGCGTCGGCATTCATTAATATAGACCTCCAATTGTTTTGTATCCTTCCTTCCATCCATCCATCCATACATTCATACATGAAGTATGTTATAAAGAAGCCTTGTCAAACAACCCATATCAATTTGTCAAAAAAGTTGTACACCTTTTACACGATAGAAGTAACTGATACACAAAATAAAAAATAAAAAAACCAATCTCATTAATTAAAAATATCTATCTTACCTACTGCTCTACCACTCTCATTTAAAAAAAATCTTAGTAACTTTGAAATGGTCCTTCTTTTGTCCATTTACAACAAGGTTTTTGGTGGGGTTTTCTTTATTCTCCTCGAGGTATGATGCACCCCCACTTAAAACCACCATGAAAGCTCTGCATGCAACTCCACACATGATATATATACATATACTAAACAATATAAAGCCTGCATATTCAAAATCTTATCAGAAGACAGAGGGTTTAGATTGTAATCATTTTGGAGTCTAATAACCTAATAATCCATTGCAGGTACAGACAAAAAGGGTGTGTATATATACCTTTTGAGGGTAGCTCGCTCTATGGGACAGTCTCAGACCCTCAATCAAGGTAATGTTTCTGGGACAACTGTGTTCGGTTTTAAACTCATTTCCTACTATATAGACACCCCGAAAACAATACTTCCATCTAGAATTCGAGACCGAATTATAAAAGAAGCTCCCTTGACAGAAACCATGAGCTACTGTGCGTGATATTGGCACGGCTCAATCAAATAAAACACAACTCTATTGTTTCCTTTTTTTAAGAGTGAAGCTCTATCTGATTGAACCGCACCAATATCTCGATCGCACTCAAAATCAATACATGAAATTCAGAAGAATGGTGAAGTAAGCTTACCTTCAACTTGAAGTGATGATCAATGAACATGATGAAGAAGAAAAGGTTTCAAGACTCGTGAAAAAAGAACAGGTTATAGGGTAATGAAGAGAAGACGCATTAATAGAGGGAGAGGTGGGGATATTATGCTCTTTGGTAGAGTGAATTTAAGAGATTCTCATAAATGAATGAGAGAGAGAGAGGGAGGGAGAGGGGGGGTGACATGAAAAGGGCATGGTAAGCATTGAATATTGGCACCAACCCAAGAACGAGAAGGAGGTTGGTATATTAAATATGAAGGTTTTAATTAAGAGACATGAGAAAAGCTAAAAAAAAAAAATTATAAATTTAAATCATATTTATTTTTTATTCATTATTTAAAATTATTCATAGTCCCTCCTCAATTAATATGATTATTGGATGTTAAAAATCGAAATTTCGTTAATATTATTTGAATTTAAAAAAAGAGAAAGCTTTGCAATAAAGTCCTCAGTTGGTGAACTTAATTTTTCTTTTAGGTTTTGTGTCTTTTTACTAAACCACATCTCTGGGTAGAGATATGGCGTTTAAGAACCAAATATTGAAAGTAATATTATTTAATTTATTATTATAAATAAAAAATAAGTTAGCCCATATAGAATGTTCCAATGTGTAGGGCACATAATTTTTGCAATTAATAACCTTAGAAAATACTAAATACTATATGATATCCTAAATGTTGGTATTAATTTTAGAGGTGGTGGTCCAATGCTTCATCTTCATTTTCTATAATATATATATATATATTTGATGACCTTGTAGAAAAAAAAACATAGAAAATAATTAAATACCAAGCATGATTATGAATGTGGATTGAATTTTTAACTCGATTGGTATATGTATTGTTGTCAATGCAAGGGACGTATGTTTGAGTGCGCTGAAGCTCATTATCCTCTTACTTGTGGGTTTAGAGAATTATGAGTAGTTTTAAATATTATATAAAAAAAACAGATACGATAAAACCTTATAATAAGATTGTAGTTAAGGAAAGTCTGACCTCGTTAAATTTAATTAGATCATCAAATATTTTAAAAATTATAGTTAAGTCCCTCGCACAAGGTAGTAAAGTTCATTTTAGGGTTTTCTAGCTCAAGCAGCCCACCCCCAAAAAAAAAGTCTTAATTCAACAGTCTAAGTTAGGGTGGTTCAACCCATCGACTTAGCCTGTCGAGTAACCTATACTCAACGTAGTTTATATATTTTGACCAATCATGTTCCATATTTCATTTACAAAAAATACTTTTAATGTTAAATATATTAACAAAAATTATATTTTAAATCGATATAATAAACATTCTGAATTTTATATGTCTAAGAAATATAATTATATTGATAAATTAAAATGTTAATCGTAAAAAATTTATAAAATTATTTCAATTTTACGCTAACCTAAGTTGAAAGATGTACTCATTCGTACAACTCTAGTACTTCAAGCTATAAGAATGGAAATCGATAAGCATTTAATCTTTTGTTTAATAGTGTTGGGTTAAATTGGGTCAATTCAAGTTTTAACTTTTTTTGGATTATTATTGAATTTGGATCCTTTCAGATTTATTAATTGATTTTTTATGATCAAAGTGAATTGAATCAAAATCAGATTAATCGAGTTAGATTATTGAGTTTGAATCAAAATTGATAAATCCATATCCTCCAGGTTATTAAAAAATTTAATTGAGGCTTTCAAAAGTTGTAATAATTTTATATCAAGTTTTTAAAATTTCGGAAAATTTTATGTAGATCGCATCATCGATGACACGATATATTCTCTGAAGATTCTGGGAATTTTAACATGATGTAAGTATCTATGTTTATCATGTATAAACCAAAAGAAGAGCATGTGTAAGACACAAAATAAATGATAAAGCTTGAGGCATGGGACCCTAAATTTTAAAAAATTTGTCTTTCAAGACTGTTCTCTGATCATGTTGCTGACAGACCCCTCATGCTCTACAATGGTGAATATATGCTTGATTCTTGAAGCATTTACCCCCCTAATAAAAGCAATGCCGGTTAACAAAGAACAAATAATATGGGAACAAAACATGTTCCATCTTTTTTTGATTCTTGAAAATATTTGTTCACCAATGCAGGCCGATGACAGAAAATATTTTTGAGAGGGTCGAGATTAAAATTAAAATTAAAATTTTATGATAGTAAAAATACAATTTCACCATTTGAATAGTCTATAACTTTATCCTTTTTAAGGGATTAAATCAAACTTTTATCAATTTTAGGGAGTGAAAATGCAATTTGACTTTTACTAACTTAAATTTTTTAAAAATTTAAAAGATTTAAATAGAAAATTTTCCGTTTTAGAGGAGACCCAGGCCTCTACTAGCCCCCCTCTAGCTACACCCCTGCATCCACGTATTTTCAATACAACATTTTATATGTCATGCTACATCTAATATGATATTGTGTAGGGCGAATTTAGAAAAAATTTTAGAATTGAATTATAAATTTTTGAGAGGTTAAAATATCATTTTTTTTAAAAAGATTAAACGAATTTTTTTTTCATTTTTGAGAGGTTAAAGTGCAATATTTTATCATATTTAAATTTGTAATTTAATAATTTATAGGGGGCAATATTGTAATTGTCCACCTACCCCCTTTACATTATGTATTAGCTTGTTTATGAATCAAGTTATTTGTTCACGCTAAAAGGGTTTTTCAAAATATGGGAATATTTGAACAAAAATACGAGACTTGAAAAATAAGTCTAGGCAAAAAAATTAGGTCCATTCGAAATATAAGTTAAGCTTGAATTTAACATTTAAGACTATGACTAGTCCAACTAATCTCATTTTATACTTTTGTAATATATATATTTTTTTATTTTTATATATTATCATGGGCATGGTCAAGGGGCTGGCAGGGCCCGTTCCCTCATTTAGTCCCCTTTAAATTTTATAAAAAATTAAATTAAAAATGAAAAAATTGTACTTTTTTCCTAAAAATAATAAAATTTTGATTTAATCCTTTAAAGATTATAAATATAAGATATTAAAATGGTGAAATTGCATTTTTACTATCGTAAAAATATACAGTTCAATTTCGACCCCTCTAAAAAAAAAATTTTTGGCTTCGCTCCTATATATTATGTAATTGTTTAGAAAATTTAAGTTGTCTAAATTAAAGTATAGTATTATATATGAACATATTAACATTATTTAATATTTAAATTATTTTATTATATATTACCACAGGTTTAGTTTTTATTTGTTATAAATTATCTAATATAAAAAACATAATAAAATATATTATAAACATAAAAAACGGATAGGGTTGGACTAAACTCGAGGTTTGAATGTTTAAATTCAACTTAAATTTTAAACGGACCTAATATATTTTTTAAAATTTTTTCAAATTTTAGATAAATTTTCGAGTTTGAACACGTAACTCTACTCATGAAACCAATAAAAATTAAAAAAAAAAAATTTGTTTACATCATTACACTCTGTCCGTACAAAGTTTTGACACTGATTTACAAGAAGTGAACTTATGTTATTATTGGTTTGGTAATAATTAAACAAAACTTTATTCCTAAATATTCTATTATTTAAATGCAAAGACGAAACAAATTCTGAAAAAGAAGAAGCTTCGAATAAAAAAAGTTACAAGAAGATCGTGCATATCAAGTGTTTAAGTAAATGTTCTCAATATTTTTTTAATTTAGAGACAATAAAATTATTATAAATGAAGGGGGAGACCTCTATTTATAGTCGAGCTCCCTCAGATCTAGCAGTACAGATCAAATTACATCAATTGTTGAGATTAGTGTTCATCTACAATAATAGAGTTTTAAAGAATTTAAATTCTATACATGTTTATCCTTTAAGATTTTACAATAATTATCCTGATAAAATTCAATCCACGAGAGTGTTTCAATTCAATCATGATTCAAATAGATGGACCTTGAATCTCTTCCAAGTGATGGGTCAGTTTCGACGAACTGGATGACCTCAAGAGAACATAAAGGATCTGAACTATGCACACTAGCTACAGGCTCCTTTGCATGACCCGTGACACAATGATATTCTTCATATCACTTACTTTAATCACGAGTTTACCTTGAAGCAATTAATATAAATGATAAATAATTTCTTGAGGCTTTTTTCAGTTAAAAAAAAAAAAAACAAGAGTTTTAACTCAATTTTATCATAAAAATGTTACTCTATCTACATTGTATACCATTCAATCTTGAATTTAACTCAAATTTATCATAAAAAATAATAACCCTAATTCATTAAATTTAAACACGAATTGATCCAAATTAAAATAATAAAGCCAAAATCGATTCAAAATCGAAATGATTTAAATATGAAATAAATAAAATCCAAAATAATCCTAATTTACAATCACCCGAATCTCAAACATGGATAAAAAAAAATATCCAAACTGCGGGAATACAAAGATTTTACATAAAATTATAGCGACATGTTTAAATCTTATTAACCAGTAAGCAAGCCCACACAAATTCTAAACAACCCCCTTTATTGTTGTTTATGGCAGGCCATTGGAGCCCAAAATTCAATGATATTTAAAAGCCATAAATATCAAATTTATATATAAATTTTGATTTAATGCGTAATTTAATATACGAATTTTAATTTGGTACAATTGTACATATGAAATTTGAATTATGGTTGGTATGTACACATAAAATTTTGATTTTGATTCTATTGTGCACAATTAAAAAAAATGAATACATACATTTATTTTCATATTAGACTAATATAACTGTTTGTGTATGTATATTAACGTAAAATGATGCTAATTTGATAATATTGTTAGTAATTTATGAAAAACAAATCAAATCAAAATTTTATGTATAACATCACAAAAAAATCAAAATTTATGTATAATTTTAATGTTTACCCTTAATTAAAAAAAAAATCTAAACTAACTTTATTTCTTGAGCTTTCTTTAATACTTTAGCTGGGCAGGCCCTAGCTACTAAATTCATTAAATTATTTGTTATTATTTTTAAAATCGTATAAAATAAATATATTATCATATATATGTATAATATTATGTGAACTTACTGTTTCACATATTATTAACAAAAATCATCAATTAACGGAATTGACGACTTCATTTGTATCCAGGGGCGAATTGAAGGGCTAGGTAGGGGCCATGACCCCTTAAAATGGAAATTTTGCTATATAAACCTTTAAGAAATGTTTAAATTATAAATAAATATATGATCAAACTGCACTTTGACCCTCAAAAAAGAAAATTTTGTTAAATCCCCACAAAGATAATGTAATCATAAATTCGTACATGATAAAATTATATTTTGGCCTCTCAAACTTTTATAATTTAATTTTGTTCCCTTAAAAAAATTACGGGTTCGTCTTGTTTGTGTCAAGATTAAAATTACAAAATTGAAAAGTATAAAAAGCAAGATTTTTAGAACCAAACAATGGCCGAACCGGTTACGTCACCGGTTCACCGATCCAACCAACCTATCTGGTTCAATTAAATAAATCATTAAAAAAATACAAAAATTTGGTTCAACCAATTCAACCTTTTTTTTTTTGGTTCAATCGACCCATACTGATTCTTGGGTCAACCGGTCTAATAGCTATCTTCGGACCGATACCGCAATCTATTTTCGATCCAACCAGCCCGATCAATCGGTCCAGTATAGTTTAAACGTCATTGATAAAAAAACACAAATGATCAAATCAGAAAATATAAACTAAATCTACAATTTTACGTATTTTATAATATTAATAGCAAAATTTAACTATACAGATTTAATTGCTACTGTCTGGGTTAGAATAGAAATTTTAGAGTTCAAAGAATATGCAAGGACTAAATTTGATCAATTTAAAGTATAGGGACTATATACATAATTTATACACACTACATGGACTAATAGCAAATTTTGATGAATTAGATTCCTTGTAACCGGGGCGAGGGCAACAAATAGGGAAATTGCACCAATGAATATTTCGATTCACAAATTCCCCCTTAAGCTTTTTGGTTTCGTGTTTTCGCCTCGAATTTAAGTAAACCCTTTGAAGGTTTTCTTGTCGTCGCCTCAAAAATCTCCCCTCTATTATATAAATTCCGAATTTTTCTTATAAATTTCTTTGCTTGAAAGTTGAAACCGATCATTTTTTTCCTCTCGAGCGATCGATCGATCAATCAATCAATATCGAAACCCTAATTTCTTGAAGCTTTTCTTTTTCTCTAATTTAGAAACCCTAATTCACAGTGAATATATAATCAGGTGTTGAATTTTGCAATGGCGAAATGTTCCTTCAAGCTTGAACATCCTTTGGGTTAGCTTCCTTGGTTCCCCTGATCTTTTCTGTTTTCCCCTTTTATGAATGTCGAATTTTCTGCTTGATTGTAGCTATTAGATTTGCTTTGGGTATTCTTTGTTTTATCTTTTTGATTTGTAAAATTGATCCAAAACTATATAATTATTATTGATTCTTATTCTTCATCTGTTACCTTGGAATATTGTTTGGAAACTTTAGAAAATTGGTATATTTTTGGTTAAAACATGCCACCGATCCCTGTACTGTTCTCAAATTTGGAAATTAGCCTATGCGCCTTTATTTCTAAGAATTTAGTCTCCCTACTTCTCAAATTTCAAATTTCAAAATTCAGGTTCAATTGTTGTTTAAAATATTGTAATGAACCTAAATTTAACAGAAGAATTTTAGTAGTGTTAACTATTGGAAAAACTAGAGGAACTGAAATCCTAGAAATAGAAGTATAGGGACTAAATTTCAATTTTAGGAAGAGTACAGGGACTTGTGACATTTTTTAACTTATATTTTTCATGAACAATTGGATCAATTTAGGGGTAGTTTGATTGAGTTGCTTTTGAATGACCATCGGCTTTGTCACCCGAAGGTGTGCCTTCCTAACCTTTAACTCGGGACCTCCTTTATATAGGAGACCTTTTTTGCTACCATGGTTCCACCAACCAGCAAGGTACTCTCATTTCCTTAAGCCTTGTCTTGCCGGTTGGCTGGTCATAATTTGTCTCGCCTATTTTTAGTCTAGTTGCTGCATCTTCCATGTCTTGTCATGTTTCTCCTATTCTTTGATCCGATTTAATCAAAGAAAATTTCGGTAAGTACTCATTCATCCCTTTCGAAAATTTCCCTTTCTCAGAAAGGAGACAAGCTGAAGCTGGTCGAATCAGGGAAAAGTATCCTGACAGAATTCCCGTAAGAATATTTGAGTTACCATCTTCCCATTCTGCTGATATCTTTTATCCCATATTAGTCTCTTAATATTCTTGAATGCTAATGAGTAACCAATGCAGGTTATCGTCGAGAAAGCCGAACGAAGTGACATTCCCGATATCGATAAAAAAAAGTTAGTTGCAGTTTGCCTTCTATATGTACTTGTCAAATTCACTTTCTAGTGAACGATGTCTCATGTCTATTATCTGCTTGGATCATCAATGTTAATGAATTTTCAAGAATCGAACAAGATAAACCTACTCGTATCCTGGTCAGTGTTCTTTTTCTAAATATTCTTCTTCGATCGTGGCTTCAGGTATCTCGTTCCTGCTGATTTGACTGTGGGGCAATTCGTTTATGTTGTTCGTAAAAGGATTAAGCTTAGTGCCGAGAAAGCTATATTCATCTTTGTGAAGAACACTCTCCCACCTACTGGTGAGTTATATAAACTCGTTATAGCTCCAACTATTGTATAACTCAAATCATTATTTTTTGGGCTAAAAGTAGCATGGAGACTCTTGTACTAGGAGTCGGATTGTTTTTTGCCCCCTCTACTAAAAAAATGGGCTGATTAGTTATACGTTAAATCAATGAGCAGATTGATCCTTTTGTTAAAAGTTCCATTTATTTTTACTGTTAAAAATTGATCAATGTATATCAACATGAGATGCACGTGGCACGTCACTTATAATTGTTTGGGTATTCTATCAACTACGTCGGTTTTTAACAAAGTAAATGAATTAATTTTTTAATAGAAATCAATTTGCTTTTTGATCTAACGTATAAGGAGTAATTTGCTCATTTTTTTAGTAAAGAGACAAAATACGATCTGACTCCTAATAGAGAGGTGCTTTTGGGTTTTAGTTGTGAGGCTTATTTGTTTCTTTAATTTCAACGCAGCCACCTTGATGTCCGCGATTTACGAGGAAAACAGGGATGAAGATGGTTTTCTTTACATGACTTACAGTGGAGAAAACACATTTGGTTCCCGTTTACTTTTAGCATGATTCAATGCAATGCAAAAGCTTATGTGTATATATATATATATCTAAAAGAAAAGGTGTAAATTCTATATGGTGTTTGCTTGAGTAAATGCTTCGCCCTTTACGATGACAGTTCTTTTAACTGTCTGAACTTGGAACCTCGTTTTGCTGTAAATTTAATGTCTGAAACCAACTTTATCACTGATTTCTAATGGTATTTCTATGGTTTTAATTAAGATATTTTGATTAGTGGAAAATGATGAATAAAGAAATAAAATTGTTGCTCAATTTTTAAGATGTGATTCTTGAATGAATTCAAGAGGTTATAAGGTGAGAAGACAAATCAATGGTTATATTAGTTTTAACTCGATTTAGTTATAAAAGGTTAACAATTTGTATTTGAATTGATTTTAATCCATTTTCACTTAAGTTTGAAATCGATTCAAGTATGAAATGATTGAGCTATTGAGTTCGAAGTGACTAAAATTTGAAATGGATTGGATTCATAATGATTTACTCGAATAACTCGAGTTTCAAATTTAAAAGAATCAGAGTAAAAAGTTTAGACTTCAAATGATTCTAGTCAGTTTTTGCTGGGATTCCTTAAAGTCATATGTATACTTAAGTTTGAGTCATATTATAAACTATTGTTAATTTGTTTTTATTTTATATTGATTTGATACAACTTAGTAATTATCTGAATATGAAATCAATTAAACCTTAAAATAACTAAAAAAAACCCAAATTGAAATAATAATAAATTAGATTGATCCAAGCCATCTGGCGGCTAACTTAATAATGAAGATCATAGTTAGTCAAAAAAATGAACTCTGCTGAATTTTCAACTTTGACCCTTTCTTCTCTTTTGCTTGTTGGACACTCGTGAAAAAACACCATAGCCTTTGTTTCCAAGAAGGCACCTGAAAGCTACTTCAACAGTCCAGGGTCTATGCATCATTGTGTATCCACTTTTCCTCTCCGCTTCCTCACCGCCACCCAACACCCTGCTTATATACGACACCCACCCACAATATTATGTCCAACAACACAGCAAAAACACACTACTCAGTAAACCCTAATCTTTTTTCAATGGCTTTCTTTTCAACCAGTTTCTTCACTTGTTTCTCCTCTGGTTCTAATAAGGTAGCTTCCCAAGGAGAAGACACTCAACCGTCATCATCAACCATTAGTAAAGCAGGTAGTGATGCTAAATTGAAGGAAGGCAAGGCTAAGAACAACCCCCCTATTCCCATTACTTACTTCCCTACCGGATCAAAACTTTCCCTGTTGTGAAAGCTGTTGGTTGAAGTAGCATAAGTTGGAAACGCTCATGTCCCGACACAGATTGGTCTCAAGTCCGATGTTGGAGTTGAAACATATGCTTTGTGTTTCCCTTTAAGGCCACGTTTTCTCTATATTCTGTCAACTCTTTGTTTTTTCTTTTGAGAATTCATCTTCGACAATGTTAATAATGTTTGTTTAGGAAATCTGCTGTAGAGTTTAGTGTATTCTTTTGTAAGAAATTTCATCTTTGTACCATTTTATTGATTAATATTTGAAGAAGTCATTTATATAACTCAAAGTGTGTGTGACTATGTTGAAGGAGGTCAATTAATGTTGGAAATTTTGGGTGAATGAATTGAGTAGGTCCTTAGCCTTTGGCTGAACCATGCACTTTAATACTTTTCAAACTTCTTTCATTATTTCATCTTTATGCCCTTGGAAGTGGCGAATCAATTAGGTTATACTTTAGCTAAACAATTTAATATTCGGTTTAATCAATCAACTTGCAAATCTATTAGTTACTGATTTAATTGAATTGAATTAACATTAATTAATTTAGTCAATTAAATTGATTATTAAACAAAATGGTTCAATTGAATATGCATAAAGACTAAGAATCAAGAATAAGCTAAAAAAAATTTTGACCGCGGGATTATGTTATATACTATTATGGGAGTCACCATTATATATATTTTCACAGCTTTTAGGCAGATTAAATCAAGATTTTATTATTTTGAGAGTGAAACTATAATTTTATCATTAATTAACTTATAAATTTATAAAATTTTCAGGGTCTAAAACAGGGTGGCCAATGTCCTTGTCTGGCCCCCTCCCTTTTGCCTACTAAGAATGAAATTTTAAAATTAAAAAAATATATAGAGACTAAGAATGATGTAATTGGAAAACACAGATAAAATCTGTAAGCATAATATATGACTGACAATAGAGTTTCACCATTTAATTGTTATTGTTTGGGTTATGATTGAAATTTCAAAATTCAAAAAAAGTATAAAGATTAAATTTAACCAAATTAAAGTACAATGACTAATCCACGACTTATGCATAGTACAATGACTAATAAAAATATTATCATTTTATTAACACATGAAAATCAAAACAGAGTAAGATAGTCCTAATGTCACGGATCATGAATCAAAGCCCATGATGAATGTATAAATTTGAGAGTGTTTATTCAAACGCCTTGTGTTCATTGCTTCGTTATGGTTGGTTTTTTTGTTAGTTGCTTTTTCGCTTTGAGTTTACTTTCACTTTATTCCGGTGCCTTAAAAAATTTCCTCTATGAATTCTCACTTTCGAGAGCTAGGTTGACTTAGTCGGATTTGAAACTAAATTTCTGTTTAAAACCAAAGGCGAAGCCAAAAAACTTTTTGGTGGACCGAAATTAAGTTATTATTTTTTACAATAATAAAAATACAAATTTATCATTTTAATAACCTATTATATAAATTTAAAATTTTACACCTGGATTCATCACTGCGTAAGCTGCAGGATTTACAATGTTTAAGTTCTAGCCCGTGACACACAATACAACACAAAACAAATTTTTTAACCTATCCCTTAAAAATTTTAAAATTTTATATATGTACACGTCATTGAATTTGAAATGGTTTACATAGGCTGCTAACTCAAGTACGAAGATAATAGTAGTCTATGATGACAATGTTGAAATTTCAACTTCCTTCCTTTTCCGTGCTTGTTGACCACGCATGAACCCCACAGACCCTCTTAGTCCTTTCCTCAAACCCACCAGAAACAACCTGAAAGCGACAACATCAGTCCAGGTTCCATGCAGGTCCTTTCCTCTCTTACAACCCAACAGCCTGCTTATATAAAGAGACCAGACCACCAACAATATTTTGTCCCAACAAACAACTACTAGTACTTGTCTCTTGCAAAAGAATCAGTCCTCCTCAAAGTTCTGCAAGCTAACCCTAATTCTTTCATGGCTCTCTTGACCAGTTTCTTCAGTTGTTTCTCTGGTTCTCAAGTAGAGGAGGGTTCACCGTCGTCGATCAAAGCTAACACTGCTGGTAATGCTAAATTGAAGGAAAGCAAAGCTAAGAAAAGCCCACCAATTCCGATGACTTACTTCCCTATTGGATCCAATTTTTCTCGTTTGTGAATATCAGCATCTCCAAGGGCAAGTTTACCCTACATTCTATAAACCCTTTTTTTATGTTTATTTTTTTATTTTTTTTTCTTTTAATAAAGAATTTGGGATATTGTCAAGTTATAATGAGAATATTTGAAATTTTTATGAAATTGAGATAATTGATTCCAATATTGATCAAAATGAATAAATACGGAGTTTAATTGTATGAATTAATCTAAAATTTTTGTTTAAAATGATGATTTAACGTGTCACGTTAACTTGTCGTTACACCGTTAATGAAAATTAACAATTCAACGATTAAAATGTAACAACACGATAATGTAAGTGATTAAAAATAATATTTCAAACATAAATGATTAAAATGTAATCTGAAACAAAAAAAAAATAATTATTTTAATAATTTACCCTTATTAAAAATATGAATGGATTACTAAATTAATTTACAAGGATTGTGTTTTAATATTTTTAGTAACATATTTTTATCTTATTTCACTTTAAGTTATATTTACTTAATTCTCGTAATTCTTTTAGTTTAATTCTAAATTTATTTATATAAAATATTTAAATATAATTAAAATGAAATTATCAATAATACTTCAAAAATAAAACAGCCCAAAAGCTTATATACTCAAGCAGCAAAAACAGAAGGGTAAAAGGCCCAGCTTGCTTTAATATTTTTGTTGGAAAAATATAAAAAAAATATATATTTGTATTAATTAGAAATTTCACAAAATTTGAAAGGAATATACAGTGTTTTTTTTTTTTTTTTCTGGGCAAGGCTTTTCCATGCTATTAACTCTTTGTCCGTTTTTATATGTTGGATCGAGTGGTAAAGAATCTAATTTATGTTTTGTGAATAGAGAAAACAATATCTTAAAATTTTTAGATCTAATTTTGTTCGATTCTCAATTTAGTCAGAATTCAATATGATTACTGAATATCAAGTATTCTCAGATAAAATATAATTTCCATTAAGCTCAAAAGATTTCATTTGAATCAACAATGTTTGATAATCAAGAAAAATCGAGAAATCAAAATTTATTTAAGTCGAAGTGTTTGGACCATCTATGATTTTTCGAATTGAATTGATTTTATTTTTTTATTTGATTGATAATTAATTTTAATTTTTATGATGTAGAAATAAATATTTTATATGTATAATTTGAAAATAACTTGAAAACACCATATCAAAATTTTATTTGTTAAATATCTTTTATTGATTTAGAAACTTTATTCAAAAACATAAAACAAAACTCATTTCATTAAAATAAATCATTTTTATATAAATAATATAAAAATATTAATTAATTACAAAAATGTATACGCCCTTTCGGTCAGGAACTCGACTCATGATATTATCATACGCAATGACCAAGGAGCCCACTTGTTGAGCGTAGATCCTGATGCAACACATGCATCTAAGTTCCTCGAGTACTCGTATATAATATTTGTTCATCGATTGACGATAGATCCCGAATTAAAAAAGTTATTTGGAGGCTAACAATTCACAAATAAGAAAGATTACCACCGATGTGACCATTTGGTCACACCTAAATTGAACCGAAGTATCAATCATCCTTTTTTTTTTAAATAAATAAAATCTTTTAAAAAATTTCACCGATACCGTTTAACACATTGATAACACAATTAAAATTAATTTCTTTTTATTATTTTCCACCGATATACCCCTAATTTTATCTATATTTTCATGTATATTTTGAAAAAATTAAAAAGTTTACCAAATCCAAATACTAATATTTTATCTCAACTTAGAATTAGTATATGAAAAATAATTGGAAAAAAGTCGGAAATTAGGCGTTTTTGGAAACAGCCTTGTGCCGACTGTTGAGGCTCACACACGGTGGTGGGCGCTGATTTAGCAGTATATCATTTAAAAATCCTATCTTCAAGGGTCAAACGATGGGTCGTATTATTGGATCACTACTTTGACCAAATAAATTAACGGCTTTTCCTTCATCCATGTGCACATGTACTCAATCTCCAACCCCAGACCACGTCTAGATGAACAACACGTTGAGGATTTCATTAACAACCAAACCCCCATGCCGACAATTTCATATTTTAGGATAAAACCAAAGAAACAAATGAATTAGTTGTTTATACATCATATTAGAAAATAAATTTATTTTTATTAAGAATTTAAATATATTTTATTTCTTAAAATTGGTTTCATCGATAGAATAATTTAACAGTTATGCACTATGTATTATGTGTACTTTATATTGATGCAGAGATCAATTTTTTAATGGTAAAAATGAATAGAATTTTTAACAGAATAATCAATTTACTCTTGGATCTAATATAAAATGATTAATTTGCTAACTTTTTAAGTAGAAGAGATAATATGCAATTTAGCTCATTGTATAAGGACTTCAATGGTATTTTTACCTATATTTGAATATTCTAGACATAGATATAGACCTCAAATATATTCACAAGTCTTTTACTAATCAATAATGTTGTTTGAATCGGATCGATTGAATTGAAAATTGATCGATATATTAATTTAGATAAAGAGATTAAATCGACCTCTAAAAAAATCGTTTGAAACTTGTAAAGAATTGGAAATTATAACATTATTAATTCCTTAATAAATATTAATAATTCCTTAATGAAGTTCATAATTAGTGCTTGAGGTTGAGGAATGAGGACATGTTAGATTTGCTTAGCCTTCAAGTCTTCTTGTTAACTTTTATTCAATTACTTTTTTCTTTTTTTTAAACTGAATCAAACAAAGAGAGAAGAAAGCTGAAAAGCTCATAAAGTTACATATAAATAAAGTAAAAGTAAAGGGTTAATTCCAGGAAAGATCCACAAGTTATGATTTGGATTTAAATTAATCTCGAAATCTCAAAACATTTTAATTTAATCATTAAAGTATTATCATATCAATCTGATTATTTTGGTGATATATCAATCTGATTCTTTTGTTGGCCTAATTACTAATTTATGCATTAAATATCAACTCAAGTCTGATACGAAATATATTTAAGAAATATAAATTTAATTTTAACTACGTTTGTATTTATTGCATGAATAATTTAAATTAAACATGCTAAATAAAAGAAATAATCATTAAATTTTAACTGAAATTTAGCCACCAAATTAACTATTAGAGTGACAGAAAGATCTGATTAATAAAATAATAATCTAAAGAATCAATTACACACTTTTACAATTTATCGATAAAGTCAAAAGCGTTTTGAGGTGTTCAATTTAAAAAAAAAAAAAGAAGAGAAAAACCCACCTCTCTGTTTTCTTTTTCATTTTGATATTAAGCGAATTTATCTCTCTCAAAAAATTGAAACAATTTAATTACTGTCAATTATAAAAGTCAACAATCATTGGCAATTAATTTATTATTTTCTATTGATTATATATAATGTTGATTATTATAATAACAAATTTAACCATTAATATTTATATATTTTATAAATGTTGATATGATATATGTAAATATTACGGGTTAAATTTGTTAAATCAAAATAAAATCGATCGAATATGTAAGTTTTAAGGATAAAATTTATTATTATACCATTAAAAATATATACATTTTACAAAAAAAAAAAATTTGCGATTAATTGTATTTAATTGCTCACTTCAGAAATTAACAAGAATTAAATTGCTATAAATTTTTTCAATATAGACCAATTTGCTTAATATAAAAATTAAGAGGGCTCAAAGAGGTCTTTTTACCAAGAGAAACAAATAAAGAAAGAAACCAAATAAACTAAACATTAAGGGACTTTTTAGAAAAATAACTTAACTACTTAAAGATCAAACTCGACGTTACAACCAAAGATTCAACTCCTTTTCATTTCATTGCCTTCTTCTTCTTCTTTAAGCTCTCAAGCTCACACTGGTTCCTTACAAATTCACAATATTTAACTTTCAAACCATTCAATTAGGCAAAAAAGCTAAGAATTTGACATTTTTATTCTTTAATTTTGACCCTTTTTCTCTGGATTCGTAAAAAAAGGGGAGTTTTAAAGATGTTTCAGTTATTGTTCATGGTGATATTCTCAGAGATGGCGGTGATCATGGTATTATCATTCAAAACACCGTTTAGGAAGCTGACGCTAATGGTTTTGGACCGGGTCAAACGTGGACGGGGACCGTTGATGGTGAAGACCGTGGCGGCAACGATAGCGGTAGTGATGATATCGAGCGTTTACAGCATGATGAAGATCCAGAAGCGGTGGATCGATGATGGATCGGCTAATCCGACGGAACAGATCCTCATGGTGAAACACCTTCTCGAAGCTACTCTAATGGGTAAATTAGTCCTTTTCTTCAATTTTTTCGAATCTAAGCTGCTTTTTTTCATTGCTGGGTTTTTTTTTTTTCACTTTTGTGCGGGAAATTAATTTGAGATTCTAAATTCTTCTAGAATCTATTATTGGTGGTAGATTACAGCAGAGCGAAAAAAAATGTTGCGATAATTATATTTAAAAGAATTATATAAAAATAAATATTAAAAATTATGATCTACGTATGCTCATAGTAATATATTTTTTTTTATAAAAAACAGTGAAAAAGAGTTTTTAATAATTCTGCTACTGACTTAGATTTGATTAATGGGTGACAGTAACTTAATCTCACAGTTAAGAGAATAGTACAGATTATAATTAGGGAAAATATAATTTTTGGTCTTTAAAACCTTTTTTTTTTTCATTTTGGTACCTAAATTTGACAACTAAATCCATTTTGATCTCTAAATTTGGAATTTGTCGAGATTAGTTGATATTACTAGTGTTATTGGAACATGATTGGATTAATCGGTGGCCACATCTGTTGGATCACAAACCGATCAATATATTGATTCAAACAAATGGGTTAAACCAATTGAATTGGAAATGGCTCGAAATCAATAAAAAGCAAAAACTGAGTCAAAATCAAAGTCGAATATGTTGAACCAGTTTAATAATTAAAAAAATTTAATTGATTGACTAATTATTATATGTTTGGTAGTTGAATTGATCAGGCCGCTTGAATAGAAACTAGTGGTCTAATTCAACCACTAGTTCGGTTATTAAGACATTATATCTGACAATTTAAGATTGTAGCACATCATTCCTTGAAAATTTATAATTAAAAAAAAAGAAATAGCCCTCTTAAATCTTATTAATAATGTTTTTCTCAACACCTCAAATTCAAGTTGTTTATGCTATAGGTGGCTAGATTGTCGGAAGGATCTGATTAATATGATATTGATACTAATACTTTGAGATTCAATTAGAATATTTTAAAGTTTAGGGTCTAGTTTAGAATATGAGTGATAGTTCAGGGATGTTGCGAATATATATTTTGGCGATTAGGGACGTTGTAATTGTGATTTTCAGTGTTGGCAAGTATGTTGGTTCCTACTGCACCATTAACTTCTATTTTCATTGTTGGATACCTTATTGCAGGGGGAGTACTATTCCTAGCACTGATGATTGACAGATTGCACCATTATATCCGAGAACTTCGGATTCGAAGGAAGAGCATGGAAGCTATCAAGAAACAGGGTCCCGAGGACGGAAAGTCGAGCAGCTCCGACAAAGTTAAGGCGTTGGAGGGAGAAGTAACTACCCTGCAGGCAAAATTGAAGCAGCTAGAATCCGATCTCGAAACAAAGACAAAAGAAATGGATGCTGCAGAAGCTAATGCAGTTGCTTTAAGGAAACAGTCCGAAGGTTTTCTTCTCGAGTACGATCGGTTACTCGAGGAGAACCAAAACCTTCGGAACCAATTGGAATCTTTGGAACAGAGTTCGTCGCGATCAGGGAATAAGAAGAATACTTAAGGAAAATGAGGACCTATGGTAAATTTTTTTTTAAAGTTTCAGTATCATTTTTAATATATTTATGCAATGGATTTGTGGGTTGCAGCAGTTTAGTTTATATGATCCATGTATGAGGTTTCAAGATTTTTAAGTGTGGACAGAAAAAAGGTACAAAGAAAAAGAGAAAAAAAAGTTGAGAGAAATTAAGCCTCTCTTTGTGTTTTTTTTTGGGTTGATGTGTATGATTCAAGTAGGAATTAAAATGTTGAATGGATGAGTTTTTTTATTTGACATGTTGATAATCATTGCTAAGAGTTTTGCGGATTGAGTGATAGCTCAATTGGTATGGATAATGTTGTCGATTAAGTTTTAATATAAGAATAATTGTCAAGTTTAAATCCTAATATAAAAATAATTGACAAGTTCAGAAATTAACTTGTACAAAAAAAAATTAAGTTTCAATTTAGGAACAATTGTTTTGTTCAGGCTTCAAAACTATAATAATTATTAAGCTCAAAGTCTAATTTGGATTAAAAAAAAAAAGGAGTTTAAGCTTTGATACAAAATTTGTTGTCTAAGTTCAAGCTCTAAACAATGATTTAGTCCTTAAAGTAATTGGATTAGTAAAAAAAATTAATTCTTGAACTTGATAACTATTTTCACATTAGGGCTTGAACCTTTTTTAATCAAATGTAAACTTTAAATCTGACAATTATTTTCGAGGCTTGAAACTTTTTTGTCCAAATTAGTCTTTAAAAATCTTAAAATTCGAATCTCAATTTAAAAATAATTAAATTCAAGAATTAATTTAGATAAAAAAATTCAAACTCTAATATGAAAATAATTACGTAATTATGACTATTTTTATAACCAAGTTGAAGTATTAGATTATGATTTAAGACAGAAAAACTCAGAACTGGATAAATTGTTCCACCTATCAACCTCTCAGAGTTGGCAGACATTAATTAAACTTGCAACTTGCACATAAATTACTTGAAATAAGACTGCCAGCAAGCCTGTAAATACCAATCACAATAATAAATGTTTCAAACCTTCTTTTCTACTATCTTTAAAGATGCTGCTCATCCCTTCCACCTTCCAATATGCAAATTAAATGTTTGTTGAATTTCAATATTGAGAAAGTATCGAAAGTGAGTAACTAAAAATAATTTATCTTAATATTTATTTTTTTTGTTAATTTATCTTATTTTTTTATTGATATATTAGTTTTTATTGTTTATATATTTTATCAATTTTATTTTATTTTTTAAAAAGTACACAAATTTTACTTTATATTTACACATTTTATCAATTTGATCTTGATTTTCAATTTCTTAATATCAAATAATAGTTAAATTTGTTAAATTTTTTAAAATTAATACCAAAATGAAAGAAATTTGTAAATATTAAAGACTAAATATATTATTACACCAATCAAAAGTAGGATAAATTGACAAGAAAAATAAGTAATGCGATTAATTGTCCTTGGTTGTTGATTTTAGAAATTGAGAAGCACAAAATTATCCTATTTTTTGAAAGGGATCAATTTTCTCAAACATCAAAATTGAGAGGCCTTTTTACTCAGTAACAAAACTTTGAAGGACTTATGAATCAATAAATATGAATTTAGAATCCCAATAACTACAAGTGGTAAAATTCCATTAAAAGTATATCTATCATTACAGTGATTCAATTTTGTACATAAGATGAAAGTGACATATTTACATGCCATGAATGAACTTGTTTTACACCACCTCTGAAAATTACTACTAGTTTTTTGCCCACTAATCTCTAAGCCTAAGCCATAATCGTCATTCATGTGAGGTTCATCCACACTGGTACTGCTAACCCACACTTCTTCTTCTAAACTACCATTACTTCTAACAGTTACCCAATTTTCATCACAATCCCAATTAGGCATTTTCAAAGAGAAAACCAGATCGTCTTCAACCAACAGCTGAATCCTTTTCATCAAACACTTGGTGGGCAAACATGGTTTCTTAGAAAGAATCTGATCCGCATCAATTTCTTCCGTTGAATTCCATAACTGTCGATTCAATATGCTGGTGGGTGTCTCAGATTGAGACCCATCTCTTCCATTTACTGCAAATTTCGATTCATTCACGAAACCATGAGCTAGAAGTTGAGTTACAGACCATCTTTCCAAAGGGTTTCTTTTTAAACACTTGGTTAAGAAATCCTTTGCTTGCTTCGAAATATTATTGGGCATTTCAGGCACATCAGATGAGAAACCGATTCTGTATAAGGCCGATAATGGGTCATCAACGTCAGGCCATGGGGCGTTTCCGGTGACCATCTCGATAACCGTACACCCAAGCGCCCATATGTCAGCTGGGAACCCTTGTTGTTCCCCACGCGCCACCTCCGGTGCCATGTAAAGAGGCGTACCGGAAACCGACGACGACACTCCATTAACTCTCTTAGCACAACCCAAGTCGGCGATTTTCACCCCATCATCGTCGGTGACCAAAATATTCCCGCCCTTGATATCACAATGCACAATCCCATTACCGTGAAGAAACCGGAGACCCAATAAAATCCCGCGAGTGTACGATCGGACCGTCGCCTCGTCCAGGCCACCACCGTGCTTTTCAATAGCATCCACGACGGATCCCTTCGGCGCGTATTCCATGAAAAGATTATACAAAACCTTACCATTTTCCGATGAAACATCGCACCCCTTATAAGCTACGACATGGGGACAGCTTAACGTAGACAGAATCCTCTGTTCCCTTTTAAGTGATTCAGCTCGGCAAAGCTCAGAGGACTTAACGGCAAATACATCACCCGAGTAGTTATCAGTAGCGACGGAGACGAAGGCGGTGGAGCCACGTCCAATTGTTCTACCACGTGTCCAGTCCATTTTATATATATATTAAAAAAAAAGCTTGAATCTTGTTGAGTTGAATGGTGTGAGTATTTATATGCAAAATCTTTGTGGATTTAGTTTGGTAACGGTTTTAGCTTTAATTGCAATAAGAAAAAAGGGTCCCTTTTTCTATGGCCAATGGGCGGCCGCCGTTTCTCTTTATGTAGTAACGACAGCGATCCACGTGGCGACAGGAGAAGCTTTGGTCGACTGAACGGCGAATTTGCTTACCATGCTTAGTTTATACCAGTTAGACAATGAATCAAATAGTGACACGTGGTAGATGAGTTGGCAGAATTTAGAAGTTGGCCTTTGGTGCAAATACAATGGCCACCTCAAGATGTTGGCCCTTGCTTATACTAATTCATTATTTTTTAGGCTTAATGTGACTAATAGTTCAAGGAATATTATCCAAATTTAAGATTAGTCCTAAATCTAAAAAATGTTCTAATTAGGTTCTTAAAATCTTAATATTATACCAATCTTGTTCTTCTATTGACTTAATTGTCAATTTAGATGTTACATACCGGTTTGAATTACGGAACATGTTTATAACACAAAGATTGCATGGACATTTAAATCTGAAGTATTTATGCAATAAGTATACACACAGTGGTGGAGTCAGAAAAATTTTTTTGGAGGGCCGAAATTAAATTGAATATTTTTACAATAGTACAAGTATAATTTTCTCATTTTAATAGCCTATATCTTTATTATTTTTAAAGGGTTAAATTAAATTTTTATCATTTTTGAGGGGGCCAAAGTGTAATTTTACCATTATTAATTTAAAGTTTTTTAAATCATAAAGGGCATAAATTAAAAAATTACCAATTTAAGGGGACTATAATATATATACAAAAGGGAAAATTACAAAAATTTTAAACCTTGAGGAGCCTATTTATATTTTTGAAAGGGTCATAGTGTAAATTTACAAAATATTAAATTAAAAAAAATAAACTTGAGGGGGCCATAGCCCCCCTAAGCCTTAAGATGGCTCTGCCCCTATCTATATATATATATATATATATATATGTTTACAATTTAAATCACGTGGCTTTAATATGCTTTAAGTCGAATTTGAGTTGCCATTTATTATTAAATCTAATAGTACGACTAATAGAATGACCTAATTGATACGATAATGATATATTAAGGACTCAATTTGAATGCCATAAAATTTAGGACCAATTTCAAACATGAATCATAGTTCGAAAATGTCTAATGGAAATAACCCATTACTTATACTTTATCTAACCTAACCTAACCTAATCTAATCTGTACTACAATGGTGGACTAGATAAAGTTTTTACTTAGATGCTCAATGAAAAATGATAAGAACATGTAGACTACTTCAAGAGAAAGTAAACGCTTCCTTATCAATGGTTCATGAATCAAGTTTTTTTTTTTTTTTTGCAAGAAATTTAAAAGTATAGTACAAATCATAATTGATAAACTAGAACCGAAATTAACTTAATACAGATTACGATAAATTAAGAATTATAATATATTTAAACAAAACTTAGACACGATGAAATTTAAACTCAAACACTTAAAATTTCAAGACCTTAATTTTTTGTACGGCCAAAGAGTTTACTAATCATTTTAAACAAGTTAGAAATCGTGAAGACAGAAATGGTGTTTAGATTGGCAAGATTATTGATTATAATAATCCATTCTAGATATGGTTAGATGTTTGAACAATGTTCATATATTCAGGCAATTGGGTGGTTCTAAAAAACTAACACCCAACACCTAACAACCTAATGGTAGCTAAATTATTAGATGCGGTGGGTTTGTTGCTTTTTAACCTTTGGATGGTGGGTGAAGTTTTACGAGAGAACCCCAAAGCCAAAAAAAAAAGTGAAGGCTTTATTGTGAGAAAAGGTCAAAAGGATAGATGGGGTTGGAATTTAGTTGGGAGAAGGGAAGGTAAAAAAAGCTAACCCCAACTCACAATCCAAAATTATTGATTTGGTTGGTCAGTTGATTACCCATCTTTTAATTACTTTGGAGTTGTACACGTGTTGACTGAGGTCAGTCAGGTTGATCTTAAATCGAGTTTATCTGAATCAAGTCGATTCTTGTTTTAACTTATTTCAAGTGTTACATTAAATCTCCTGATTAAGTTTATTCATTTTAAATTTGAAAATTTCAAGTATGCTTTAAGCTGATTTTTTGAATCATTACTTCGAGTTTATTTGAATCAAATTAATTCCACTTCAAAAGATTTTTTAAATCATTTTAAAATCAGACTAATTTCTTCCTTCAAGTTTAGATTACTCTAGAACCAAATTGTATCATATACAATAAGTTAAACAATCCAATCAAATATTTTAAATTTAAACTACTCGTGTTACTTCTTTAAGTTTTATTTGAATCGGTGTCAATTATGAATTCAGATGAAATGGATCCAACTTATTGACTTTTTTTTTTTTTTTTTAAATAGAATCCACTAGCATGGGTGCCTTTGTTGGCACCTCAAATGAAGTCCTTTTCAAGTGAAATTCCCAGCTAGTGTAGTTTTCTGCATCGATGGTCGTTTCATTTCGGTTTTTGTCTACATCCAAAGCATTATTATTTTATTGGCACACTTGTATTGAATGTGCCAATGATATGTCAACATACTTGCTCGTTAAGTGTTAGCTGCCCATATTTTAGTCCCGATATTTCAACGCATAAAGTGTGTATATGCTTAAAGTATAAGCATTGTATTATTGGGGTAAACTATAATCCAAAAGGACACTAAAAAAAAGTAGGAATTACTTTTAATATTTTTGGCTTGAGATGCCATTGTATATGATTTTTATAAACAAACACATTGATATAAAGCTTATGACAAACACGTAGGCATATATCTTAAAGGAAAAGCTTATGAACAAACACGTAGATATCATCTGAGAAACTACATGATTAAAATGTTCTAAAAAGGAAAAAACAAAAGCCCAAACTTTAACTTAAAGAGTAATGTAAACTCAAAATTACTAAATTATTAACGTATCATTTAACTTCAAAAAATTATCGAAACATCGTTAAATTATTCAAAATTTTTATTAAATCACTAAAGCTTTTATTAACTTTTATTAAATCACTAAATTATTATCCATATTAATAAATAATTTCTCTTTAAAATTCGTAAAACTACAAACTAAATCCAAATTTTTTTTTTCAATCTCTAATACCCAATAAGATATTTTGCTCCTTAATAAGTATCAACTGTATTAATTTTAAATTAATGCTTGAAACTCATTAATTAAACTTTAAAAAAAATAGTAACTCAACCCAACGACTTAAAACGAAAACATAATTCAATAACACTATAATTTTTTTAATATACTGATGTGATTACATAGTAATATCTATTTATATTTTTTTAATCTTTTGACAATGCACACACATTTTACACACACAGACACTTAAACCCAAAAACTCTAAAAAAAACCTCATTTTCTTGACTGAAACCATTATTTAAATTCCAGCGACATTATAATTTTTAAAATTAAACAATTAAAATAAAAACTTAAATTATTACAAACCTTCAATAATTTAATTATTAAAATTAAATAATCAAAATAAAAATATATTCATAATTTACCCAAACAAATAACCTAAAATAACATCTATAATGATCTAATTGACTTAAACCCGAATCCGAAACTCAATTCCAAATCACTTCAAATTTAAAATATATCGAAACTTAAATCTAACTTAATTAAAAATAAGTTGAAGCTAAAATAATTCAAATAAAAATTAACCTCAAAAATTAATCTTAAATAGCATAATGATTCGAATCTAAAACAACTCCAATCTAAAATGACCAAACCCAAAATAGATCCAAACCCTAAACTAACTATAGAAATTCTAAAATATGTATTAATTGACCCAACAAAAAAATAACCAGACGCATGAAGTTTGCTTCCTCTGCCCCTACCTTGAAGATTGTTCTAAGCACTATAAACTGATTAATTAAAAGTCAATAATGAAGAAGAAACAGGTATGGAAGCTGATTAATAAGTATCTTTGACCACTGATTTTATTTAAAAAAAAAAAAAAAAGCAGCAAATCCAACTTTCGGCCATGGTTAAACATCACAGAGCAACGACGGAAATATTTACAAGCAACACAACACTATCTTTACGTAATTGAGGCTGAGAGAGCTAGTGACTCCATGTTTCCAACCATCTTTATATAAAGTTATAACACAGTAATGGATGGACATTTGAAGAAAACTCAGTTAACCCATTTCATGGTAAGGTATTTTTATGCCGCCTCGGCAAAGCCAACTCTCTCTTTACCGAAATCGAACACGGTGTGGTAGCGGCCCATGAAAACATCTCCCAAAATCCTGAATCAAATAAAACGTGAACAATTTGGACTAATGTTAAGGAGGATCGAATTAAGTCGAACAAAATCATAATTTGGCCATTAGAAAAATTACCAGAGGGGTCCACGAGGAGGAGGAACATCCAAAGCAGTAAAGCCACTGATGCACTGAGCTTGAGGACCTTCACCCACCGTGAGAATATACTGATTGCACCAATAGAGATATAATCAACATCAGTATGACAAGTTTTCAATTATTGATATAGTACAAACACAAAATGAGGATTGGTTTTACCTCTTCAGGGGAAAGGTCGAAAACTTTGTCACCGATAGTGAAGGAAACGGTTGGCATGGACGATAGACTTCCACATTCAACAGCAGATTCTCCCATCGGACTCGGCATACGGTCACATAGCTGCATAAGTATCAAATTGAAGAAAGAATCAGAGGATTAGAAGGAATGCATTCACAAATCATTTGACAATCAAGCATCGAGTCTATTATGTTACCTGATTAACGAAATTCAATATGGTGTCTTGAGTCTGATTCTGCTTTAATTGGTTCTGCATCCAAACAACAGCCATCTCACAAGCAGGGCACATAGCATTGCCTTGAACTCCGGATGATTTACCATTGCTCTCTTCCACCACACTCTCAATGCCCATGCTATACAAACACATTTGTGCACACCATTAGTTTACCGCTTAAACAAAGTAGCAATACGGTACTAAGCACAAATGAACGGATAAAGAACTTCAGGGTCTGACCTAACGCCATGGGCACCATCAAAAGTGCACAATCCAATTTGGGAGCAGATTTTCTTTGGTTGTGTCTGTTAGGAAGTTTACAACAAATGGATACAAATTAACTGCAACTTTATATTAAAATTAACATTCGGAGTAAAACTAGAATTCACCTCAGCTAAAAGTAGATCGATGATGGTTTGCCCATACTGTTGAACCACTGCCTTGCACTCCTGACTAACCACTCCACTGGCTCCAATTGCATGGTTTATCATGGTTATCACAGTCTGCACCAAGACAAATAAATGGTCGGGAGTCATATCAATAACCAGATTAACAAGTAAAATAAACAGCAGGAGCTTGATCAGCATTAAGAAAGATTTCCCCTAGTCGTTAACATTTATCATTACACACCATTATTCTATTGCATTAATAATTTGAAGCCCAGGAAAAAATGACTCGAAGCCACCTTGTTTTAATCTGTTAAACAAGAGACTGATCAAAAGATCCAACAATGAAGCATTACGGCTTACCGTTGGACCTGCAAGCAAAGAAGTTCCAGAATCTGCAATTGCCGCACAGCTGCCAGCACAAAATCCTGAATAGCATACGCCCAGGTAAAAATCAGAAAATTTAATGCCAAGAAATGTTGTTGATTGAAAGAAAGTAACTAATGAGCTTCAAGTATTCATTTATCCCACTTGGCATTGGAAGAAACATACCAGTTGGTTTGTCACCAATAAAAACATCACCCATATCAAACTGTTAAAAAGAAGAGATAATTAAGAAATATGAAAACGACAACTACGTACAAATCATTTATCTGCACGTAATAATTTAATCTTAAAAGGTTAACCTGCCAGTATCCCTTTTGTGTTACAGGGACATATGTGTGTTTTCCTTTGTAATGGTCTGGATCAACCCCACCAAACACAATTTCACCACCCACTTCTTCCCCTACATTGCGGTTAAGCCAAAATGAAAATACTGGTTCCTTGATAAGACCCTGTTTGAGCATGTTGTACCTGTAAAACAAACAAGTGGTCCCAGATAAGCACATTACATCAAGAGAAATCTTAAATAGCCAATAAAATTAAAAAGCAAACATACCAAACTGGGACAGCTTTCCCAACTGAAATCTCCTTAAACCCAAGTCCTAAAATCCCATCAAACTTGGCCGCCAAAAATGTAAGACCAGGCTCCTTAGTAGTCTCAATAAATTCCTGATAAACAAAATAATTACCAGGTTAGCTAATTTAAATATTCAAACTACTGTATCATGTGCAAATGAAATAGAAGAAGATTAGCTCCACTTACCTGATCTTCCACAACCAAGTTACCAATTTGGACATTGTCATAACTAAAGAAACCAGAAATAGCTCCAGTTCCATACTGAATAGAAGCAGGTTTCCCTGCACCAAATATGAAAATATGACTATATTATTTTAGCATCCAGGAGAATAGACGAGCATAATTCAATTTACCAAGTGAGCCTACAAGAAAAGGTAGGAAGAAGGTAGTGCAATTTCATTAATAATAGGCCAGAAAAACATGCATAATGTTGCGAGTTGTAGGAACCCATCTTCTTGCTGAAGTCAAACATACAAGGAATAGACCAACCAAAGAAACAACCATAAACCTTTTGAGTAATTATGATCGACCTAGGTGCATGTTCTTAAAGAATATCAGAGATCATTACTATGAAAAATAATTATTTCACACATCACCATTCAAATTAATAAAATCAGGAACTTGATATTGTTCATATGCCCTTAAAATCAAGAAGAACAAGTTTCTAAAACAATTATGAGTGCAGTAAAAAGAGAAGACATACCATTCTTCTTATATGTTTTTGACTCACTCGCCTTGTACTTGGAATGGAAGTAACATGCAACCTACACGATAATGAAAGCACATAAATCCTTTACTCTGAAATATGTCTGCTTCCGCAACTATCAAGGCAAATAGTTTTTTTCCTATACATTCATAGTAAACTTAAATGCAGGGGCTCACCGAAAAATAGCACTTAGATGACGGCACCCACAAATTTGAGCTGCCAGTGTCAAATATCACAGTGAACTTTTGTGGTGGAGTTCCTACACCAATCTCACCGAAGTACTGAGCGTCCATGTAGTTCTTCAAGGCAACAACATCTGCGTCCGCTTGGTCTCCGAGGTTATTTTGGAGGCCATACTTTTCTTGCATAGATGCTATGAGAGCCTGTCGATCCTTGGACTCAAGCCGGGAAGCAAGTCGGTTGTTTGGATCAAATTTCTTCTTTTTCAGCCCAATTCTAACCAGCCCATCATCGGATGCAGTCACCACAGAAAACAAAAGAGACGAGACAAACAATGACAGCACAACCACGTTCATAGACGTTCCCATATTAACCTATATAGCCCCATTGTACAATCAGTTGTTAGATAACAAACAGAAAGGCAAAGAATTAGATATATCATATATCCACTTATGCATGATGAAGAAACGCTAATATCAACACCCATCTGCCATAACTTCGAACCTGGCAAGTTATAAATTCCTAAAATCCTATAAAAAGATCAAAACATCTTAAACATTTTATTGTTTTCAGCTTATATAGTTTCCTGGATACAAAAATTTTAAAAAATATATCTTTTCAATTTTAACCTGCTATATAGCTAGTTAGCACTAAGAAGAAACAAAGTTCAATAACTATATATTTCTTCAAAATTCATACTAGATCCTCATCCTCACGTCAGCTCAACCAATTCGATTCCTCATATCCCGTCAACTAGATAGTTAGCAAATAAACCTATATTTCGAATTTCGAATTCGGAGTAAACAAGAAAAAACAAAGAGTGAAAACAAGTCTCATTTACAGGTTAAACAGCTAAAGCTAAAAGGAAAAAGAAATAAATAAAAACAAAAATCTCTAGCTAATTAAGCTACAAAGAAGCATGCATCGGTAATAAGCAAAGCATCATCGAACGTGATCTAAACCGATCAACAAAAAAATTAACCTGCTATATAGCTAGTTACAACTAAGAAGAAACAAAGTTCAACAACTATATATTTCTTCAAATTCCATACTAGATCCTAATCCTCACGTCAGCGAAACCAATTTGATTCCTCATTTACCGTCAAACAAAGAACTAGATAGTGAAAACAAGTCATCATTTACAGGTTATAGTCACTGAAACTCCATTCAAGCCTTGATTCAACATGATCAACAACAGAAAAAAAATGAAAACAAAATCTCTAGCTAAATTAAACTTCAAAGAAGCATGCATCGGTAACAAGCAAAGCATCATCTAACAAGATCAAAACCGATCAACAAAATATCAGCATAAAATACACCAAAAACTTTTTTAAAAAAATGCGAAAAATTTATAAGAAAATGGAGCAACAACAAAGAAAAAGGCTCACCGCTTTAGACGAAAACAACAAGAGAAAAGTTAAGTATGACGTGAGAAAATTGAAACAAAGAGCAAATAAATATATAGAGAATCCCAAGAATAAAACCGAAAGGAACCTTAAAGCTACCTGTCAAACTCCTAGACCCGGTGGGGTCCGACTCAGCAAACCCGATATTTAAGCTAATGATTCTATTGTTTAATCTGAGCCGTTGATCTTTATCGAGAGCTGTCGTTTTAACGGATGTGATGTTTTATCTCGTTTCTCGGACCATTTTACTATAATGAGACAAAGTTAACAGCTTAAGGCCAAGGGCAACGAATCCATGCTTTTGACTGTTGGTGTTTTTGAATCTCAATGCCTTTAATCTTTGTGAACTGATGGCGGTGATGAAATGGTCGGTTGGGACTTGGGATGCTTAACATTAATTAAGAGGTTAAAACTGAAACGATTACGTGGCGGTAAAAGCCATACTTTTTGGACTTAAAGATTCGTTAGCATTAACGCACTGCTGTTAGTTGTTAAAGCGACGGCGTTTTTTCTGTTTTCGGAGTTATGGATTTTGAGCCCTGAGACATAGGGGCTTAGGATATTAAGGGCCCAAAAGGTTTTGAGATTGGACCTTCAGAACTTAGCATCATTTGGGGTTTTTTGCGTTACTGTAAATTTTGTCTCCTAAATTTGACAATTAAATTTACTTTATTAAATAAATAATTTTGTGCTCATGTCAGTCTTCCAAGTTGAAAACATTTCTTTTGATAATAAAACAGTTGAAAACAGTTGAAAACATTTGTTAATTTAATCCTTAAACTTGAATTTCGTTAACGTGTGATAATGTGGTAAAATCTTAGAGTATTACGTTATTACATCTTAACAAAATTCAAATTCATGAGCTAAATTGAGAAAAGCTACTAAATCATGGGACTAGTATGAATAAAACAAATTGAAGCACTAAAATGGAACTGATTGTTAGGATTGATGGTCAAGAAATACATTAACTCTTATTCTTAACCCAATTATTCTCCCCAAGCTGTTAAACGTCCCTTCATCCTTTTTAGGGGATTTTTCAAATAATATTTCTTAGATATGAATATTTGGTTATATTAGTAGGAGGAAGCTTGGATGAGTGGTGTAGGTTAAGGAGTTAATATGGTAGAATAACCATGCTTAGTTTGTTTTAATGAAGAAGATGGTGGAGATAAGTTAATTGTATCCCTTTTTATAGGGTTAATACACGAATCTAACTCATGAGAGATTGCTCGTTAAATCATGAAGAATTCTCAACACGTACATTTGAATGTAATTAGAAGACAAATCCCACTTAAATTTCAATGTGATTGAGAAGCACCTACATGCTTATGCCTAAAAGGCTTTGTTGTCCAAGGGTGATTAGGTAGTTTGGTCCAATGATTAGGCCTTTGTTTGGCAGCTTGGTCGGCATGTTGCACTTTCTGATCATTGTTTGGTGAAGAGATTGTTTTCAGTGAGATGCTTAAAATTGAAATTTTTTTTTTTTTTCCCCCTTACAAGACAAAAAGACAGCCTTAGAGGTTTGGGGTTTTCTTACCTTGCCAAGTTCGAGGTTCATTTAATTTGCTTTTCAACCATGTAAAGTTGACAATTGATGTATTCACTATTTATTGTCAAACAACTTTTTTCCCTTAGATTAGAACTAAAACTAGTTTGAAATTTAAGAATATTTAAGTAAAATTATTAGGTCCGAACATGAGGTTGTGTAAAAAAAAATTAAGTTCATTTAAATAATGGGTTGAGCTCAAGTTAAAATATTTAAAGCCCAAGCTTGACCCGATCAACTTTGTTTTTAAATTTATAATACTCTTTATTATGTTCTTTTTTTTATATTATGTGCTTATAACACACAAAAATTAAATCTACAGTAGTATTATGTAAGCATTAAAAAATATTAAGAAAACACATGACCAGCATCTATTCTCTTAATGGGCCTACAGGATGCGAATGATTAATTACTGGACTCGCTTCGATAGATACCTTGAAATATAAAAAAATATTAAGATAAATATATATAATTTTAATAAATAAAAAATATATTAAAATATTAAACATTAAATTTAAAAAATATAAATCTATTTTAAAAACAATATAAACGGTCTTTAAATGAATTTTGATTAGTTATTTACAAAAACAGACAGATTTGAACAAAATTTTATACTCATATTTAATGTCGGACTAAATTTGACAAGCACAAAATCATTTTAATATATTTTTAATTATGATAATGTATATTATAAGATGATTCACAAGTAGTGTATAAAGTTATACTTGCAACAAATATAAACCTTATATATTATATGATGAATAAACGATTAGGAAGTTACTAGGAAGAAATGACAATAGATTTTTTATTGAAATATTTGGACAATATTCAAAATTTGAAATCATGATTGGTACGAGGATTTTATTTGAATAAAATTGTTGAGTATTTTAGAGTGTGTCCTCTTCAGATGGGTTAAATTGTGTATTTATATGATATGATTATTGTTCATAGATGTGATATCGTAAGTAAGTCCTCATGCATGTCGGCACGTATCCTACTCTAAAGTTAACACGTGTTTTCTAGATATGGGCTCACGTACACGGTGGTACACATCGTGCAGTATCATAGGACTATGCAAACACCTCACGCGCGAGCTCAAAATGTGAACCATATAAAATACGGATTGTAAAAACCCATTTTCATCCGGCCCAATAAGGACAAATAGAATAAAACCAAATAAAAAAATATAAATCCATTAAAAAACCCAAATTACAAGCTTAATTTTAACTCAAGTCTAAACTTGGCCCGAAAGGCTCAAAACCTTACAAACATCAGAAACCCTAGCTTCCTAGGTCATCTCCAGCACTTTTCCCCATCCACATTAGCACCTACCATGTCAGCCATGTGACTCCTCGTCTGCTGACTGTTGACCCTTCGACTCTCGAGACGTCTTCTCGGCTCTCGAGATCGCTCCTCTACCCAAAATCCCTTCTGCTACCCCTTGCTCCAAAATGGCAAGGGTGCTCCTTTCAACACCGTTAACCTTGATGGAGCCTCTGCCACCAGCACAAAAACAACCCTGCAAAAAAGAAAGAACAGAGACAACAAAGAACAAAGAAAATAGGGCAGTGCACAATATAAATTTCTTCGGCTATAAAAACCATTACTATGCATCTGTAATTTTTGGATACGAAATACACACAAAAAAATCAATACAAAAAAAAAAAGGAGCAATTGAATACAAGCAGTAGAGATTCAAATGACATTTAAAGGTATTATATTTGTTTCATTTTATTCGAAATATATATATATAATAAGAATAAAAGGGTTTTTTTTTTTTGAAAAAAAAAGGGACATACTTGAATGCTTCCACCACTGTCGGCGTTTAAGGTTGCCACCCCTGATGATGGGTGGTTCACTTTTCGAGCATGGATCCTTCAAATCGCTAATATTCGTCAAGTTAATCTCAGGAAAAACACACAAATGAGATTTTTTCGAAAACCCAACAAAATAGAGAAAAAGATTGAAATTTTAAAAGTTTTAAAATAAAAAAAAATATATATAAAAAGACAGATTTCAAATAAAAAAAAATATTCAAAAACCTTTTTAAAATTTTAGATCTGTATTTGTTTTTTTTTTTAATTTATAAAAAAAAAAAGGTAAAGAAATCAACCCTGGTTTTAAAGTTTTCAAAATTCAGATCCAAATTTTATTTTTAAAGAGAAAATTAAAAATCAAAACATTTTGGTTCGAATTCGAGGTTCTTGAGACCAGATCTGTTTTTTTTTTTAAAAGGGAAACGAAGAGGAATGTTTTTTTCTTCACCTAACCATCATGCACGGTGGCGTGCGACGTCAGGGACGATGGTGCATGGAGGGGAGACAAAACCCTAGGGCCGACGAGGGGTTGGAGAAGAGAAGGATTTCAGAGAAATAAAGAAAAAAACAAACTGGCTTTTTGAAAAAATGAAATGAAAAATTAAAAATTTAGAAGTTTTTTAAAGTTAAACACTATTATGGAAACGGTGCTGTTTTGATTAAAAGACTTAATGGCAAAACGTTGCCGTTTCATGGCAACTCGAGCCATACCCGACCTGCTCCAGCTCAAATCTGCTCGTTTTCATGAATGGTCTATTTTTTTAAGCCCTTCCACGTTTTAAAATTTTAAATCCCATCCTTTCATATATTTTCGCGATCTAAAAATCTTTCCCTTGAATTTGTTTTCGTTTAACCCCTTTACAGGGAAATACTTGTACACGACTTCGTTTCAAGCTCAGTTTCAATAGCTATGAAACACGGTCGTTTTTTTATAGCTAATTTTCAAAATAAAAAATGGAAAATGTCGGTAAAGCCCCTCTTTGATTTGATTTTTTTTAAAACCAATCCATTTTTTTTTTTAGTAAACAAATTTTACCTTTTCTTTAAATTTAACCCTCAAGTTTTTTTAAAGAAAAATAGAAAATTCCAATTTAGCCCCTGCTTTTTCTGAATTTCAAATTTAAGCTTTGATTTTTTATTTCACCTTAAATTTTACTTTATTTTAAAAGTATTATGCAAATCATTTTTAATTTTTTTTATTTTTGAATCAACAGCCTTCATTTTTTTGGTTAAAATCAAGTTTTTTCTTTTATTTGATCTTATTAAATTTTAAAATTTTTTAATTATTTTACTTATATAATTTTCATTTATCTTTTATTATTTATTACGCTACATTGTTATTTTGCATACCATTGTTTTATTTATTATTACGTTCCTTATAAATCGGTCTTCATGGAATTCGTTGTTGTTCATGCTTTAAACTACTTTTACCCCATTAATTTAAAAAAAAAACGGAGTGGATGTTTATTCGAATATTTTTTGGTAAAATAGTCTAGCAAAATTTTGTGTCTTAAAAAATACATAAATTATATTTTTTAAAAGCAAATTTTTTTTTATTTTGGGGAATTTTGGAGATATTGTCTTAACGTGTTGGGTGTTATTTTCTTTTGAACCTAAAATATCGAACGACCTCTTCAAAAACGATAATGTTTATTCCATTCGCAAAATTATATAATTTTTACCCACCCTTTACAATATTATTTCCTTTTTGAAAATAACATCCTTTTTTAAGACGTGTAGATTGTTTCAAATTAAAAAGCAATGCTTTTTTATTTAAAGGAAGTTGAGAAATCGTGCCCTAACGTGTTGGGTGTGACCTTTCTTTAAACTTAAATAATCAAGTATCTTACTCAAAATCGACAATTATTCGATATTTTATTGCTTTAGGGGATTCAAAAATTGTACCCTAACGTGGTGGGTGTGATTTTATTTTGAACCTAAATAATTGAATATCTCATTTTAATATCAATTCATGAATGACATTTTAAATTTCTACTCGAATTTTCGATTTTCAAAAATTAAGACACTAAATAATCGACTAGGTACCAATTTTGGACATGTGAGGGTGCTAACCTTCCTTGCATGTAATCGACTCCCGAACCTATTTTCTGGATTTTAAAGACCAAATATTTTTTACAAAACAAATTCAAACGTTTTAGGTTATTCAATCACACAAAATAAAAAAATTGGTGGCGACTCCCAATCACACCGAATAAAAAGATTGGTGGCGACTCTCATTTTTTATTTTAAAAATATTTTCAAAACATGTTTTAAAGAATGGTTTCGACACGGATTAAGGGCTAGTTTAGCATTGCTTTTGAAAAGTACTTTTAAAAAATGTGGTGGAAAAGTGTTTTTGATAAGTCTTTTGAAAAGTTTGGTCAAAGATTTGATTGTTTAGCATTGTTATAAAAAAATGTTTTTGAGAAATGAAATGTCAATTTTAGACATGGTATTATAAAGTAATAAATATACGTTTAAATAATATTCAAATTAGTTAACATTATGATATTTTAGCAAGAATATAAAAATAATTTATTATGACTTATTGTTAATATTTTAATATATGAAATATTAATTTTAAATATTTTTAAGTAATTAATATTAATTATTTAAAAATTTAATTAAATTATATAAACTATATTTTAAATATTTAAATATAATCATTCAATATTTATATTTAAATATTAGCACAATTGTATTATTTTATAAAATGTTTTTTAATTTTTAATTAATGATTTTAGAAAAAATAAGAAGAAATTGATGCCCCATATCTAATATTGAGGCTAAAAAAGTAATTTCCCTTAACATAAGCCCGATTGAAACCTCATTGTTGAATTTTTCAATTTTTTTAATGGATTTAAAAGTTCATTTCAAAAGTAAAAAAAAAAAAACACCCAAATGGTGTTTATTTAATATAACTTAAAATAAAAAAAAACTTATTTGATAAAAAAATCCATTGTAAAAACTATGCTGAACAACCTAAAACTCAATCGAATAATAAATTAGCGAATAAGTAAAATAGCAAGTACCATAACAAACATCATGATACAAGTTCCTGAAAACAAACGAGGACCCTATCTTTATACCGGGAAAAAAAAAAATTTTGAAGTTACATGGACAAGAGGTGACGGGTGATGGGGTTCAAAAGCCATGAACAAGTAGTAGTTGTGGTTAATTACTCATTTGACCATGGAGAACCGTTGATGCTTTTGGGGGGGAAAAGAAATTCGAAGACAAGGCACAAAGTTTACATCTTGAGAAAAAAAAGGTAAATTACACTCAATGTTATTAAATTACTAGTAAATTTATGTTTCGATAATTCAAACTTCAAAAAATTATAAAATGGTTATTTAAGTCATTGAGTTGTTAATTTATTTTAAAAAAATGTTGGACTAGTAGCTTCAAGCAACGATTCGACGACTGGTACATTGGATCAATGCTCATCGACGGAAAGAATAACATATCTTATATCCAAGTCGATTTGACAATCAATGTCAGAAATACAAAAAAAGTTATTTGGATTTTGGTTTGTAAATTCGTGATGTTTAAATTTATTTCATGAAAAAAATTGAACCGTAGAGGAGAGGAAATGAGAGCTTTTAATTGTTGAAGATAGTGTGAATAGAGAAAGTCATAACAACAATGATTTTAATAGCCCAACGAATTAAATGAAAATTTACGAATAGTCTAATGACCAATTTGTAATTTTTTAAAGTTGAGTGACCAAGACATAAACTTATTAGTAGTTTAGTGATATTGAGAGAAGTTTACCCAAAAGAAAAAAGGGTGAATGTGGCAGTCCAACCCCATAAAATCGGTGTGCGAAAGGCATCTTATGTTTTAAGTACATTGTGATGGAAATTTCTTGCACTATGGTCCCCTCTTCACTTAGTCAATTTTGTCTAACGAAAACACTAGTGCCGTTGTTTTTGTTTGACCCTTCTATCTCTCCGCCATAACCAAGCTAACGTCTCTTCCAAATTTCAACTGTCTTTATGGGTACTAGCACGTGGCCAATCAAAGAAGACCAAAATATTCATATATATAAATGACTTTATTACTAAATTGACCCCTAAAATATATCTCAATTATCATTTTGGTCCTTAAAGTTCTTTTATCAGAACGTGACCCATGGCACATTCTTATTAGATGTTGTGCACTTTTTTTTTTCGTGTGTGTGTATTAAACGAGATAGAATTGATAGTTTAAGTACCACTTTCTTACTAAAAATAACTTTAAGGACCAATCCATAAATTGGGATACAATTTAGGGGCTAATATACTAATATAGCATATATCAACGCCTTTGGTTACCCGATACCACTAAAATGTGTAATAAAAGAAGTATCAATTCCTAAACCACATAATTCAAATCATTTTAGTTTATATTTGATTCGATGGGCAGTCAAGCCAAACAAGATGCACGTGAAGGAAGAACGAGTGATACAAGTTAAACCACATATTTTATTTTGGATGACTTTTTAGATAAAGCCATTAGTTCATAATTACATTAATTAAGTACTTTCATCAACTCGATTTTTAGCTTAGGCATTAAATGTCGATTCAGATGACTTAAATAAGTTATAAACATATATGTACCTATTGTTTGAAAAATTTGGATATGACATATTAAAAAACATGTAGTGTCATATAAAATCCCAAATCATTCACACAATAGGTATGTACGTTTCTGTAATTTAACCCACACATGCTCTGAATATATGTTACGTTGTATTTGAATTGACATTTAATATCCAAGTTAATTGTAAAATTGATGGAATAACCTGATTAATCCAGACTCAAATGGGACAATGTAAAATTTGGAGACCATTTAAAATCCAGGTCATAACTTAGAGATATCTAGTGTAATTAACCCTAATTTTTATTATGCTTTATTGGCTTTAAGATAATGTAGTATTCCACTTAATTATCCATGTAAATACCAATTTAAAGGGAAACATCCTTGTTAAACACATTAATAATGCAAATAACTTAATTAATTTATAGTCAATTCAAGATAATGAAAGTGATTGATGTTTAGTGTAATATGTCAGCAAAGTTTTTAGTCTTCACTAGTTTTTGTTTGTGTATTTTTTTTTTCAACTTTATATTTATATATTTATGTCACTCTCATTCTAACTATCAAATTTATAATTTTTTTAATCTCATGTGTTGACTTGATGATTAAGATGTTCATTATCTTAAACGTAGTCTGGAATCGAACTGCGTTAATTGTATTGCTGTTAAAATTTTACCCTCTTCTTATAGTTTACCAAAAAAAATTTAATACATTAAATCTAAGTTATCAGAATAATAGCTGTTAGCTTGATTCAAGCTCAGATTTGACATGGAACATATTTAAAATTAGTATATCGAATATTAAAGATGTGTTACTATTATTCTGATAACTTAGATTTAATGTATTAAAAAGTAAAAGGTGAAAATTAGAGCTAAAAATTTGGTCTACGCATTTTGTTTTTCTCTATTTTTTAACATTTCCAACTCAAACTTTTTACACTATATGTACACGAGCTTAAATTTTGATTCAATCTAGCATTTAATGCCCAAACAAACTACTAAATTAATAATAAAAAACCTTATTGATACAATATTGCTATTTAAATTACTCAATTAAAATATTTTGAAATCTCTGAACCAATTGTAAAATTGATGTTATAATTTGAGAACCTCCAATAGAAGTGACCTAGAAAACCACACTTCAAACTTCGCTTATTTATGTTCAAATTAGCCGACACACCTAATCCATTTATTGTGCATAGCAAAAGATATCTTCAATATATATTGAGTTTTATTTTTAATATGTATTTGAAAGGTAAATTACTCCGTTAGTCATTCTAAATATGAGTC
The DNA here is from genome assembly GCA_039519145.1 of Kokia cookei. NCBI lineage: Eukaryota > Viridiplantae > Streptophyta > Magnoliopsida > Malvales > Malvaceae > Kokia > Kokia cookei. The sequence continues at coordinate 44,962,664 of CM076907.1, forward strand.
GTTTCTATTTTGGTTACCTCAATTTTTTTTGTTAACTTGATTGAATTGATCATTCTATCATTAAATCATAACGAAATATTAATGGTGTATTTGCACGTCAATCACTCTAAAATTAAGATGAATTATTTTTCAGTCATTTCAAATAGGGATCGTTCTTATTTGGGTCACCCAAAATTTTTTTCATACAAATGCATTGTTAGTATTCTATTACCATTTAATGGAAAAATGATTAATTCGATCAATTTTTTTAAAATGATCAGATTAACGAAAAAAAATTGAAATTATAAAATGATAAACAACCTACATTTAAAGTGATTAATAATATAATTTACTCTATATTGCAATATAGTTTTAATCATGGTTGTACACTACTACTGTACAACCTATTACCTAACCTCGACACCAAATTTTCTACGACAAATACGTGACCACGTGGGTACCTTCTCATGGTCAACGTAAATCACAGTCATCTATTTTTTTTTTCTCCAATCTCGACACCAAATTGGTTTTTTATTATAAAATATAAATCATATATATAACATTAGTTTTTTTTTGGTAGCTATATATAACATAGTTAGGTGTGAAGCATTAAAGTTTGTTGAAATTTGAGGATGCTTTTCTTGAATAAGTTGGAGGATTTTAGTTGAAGTATCAGTTTGAAGAATTGTAATAAATTAATTAAATCGAGAATTAATACGAATTGATTAAATTGAGATATTTTGTAATTTTTTATAATTAAATGATAAAAAAACGTAATTAAATGACTTTTATTGTAATTTACTTTAAAAATTATTTTTAAACACTCAACTGACCCCTAAACGAGCCAGGATGTTGTGGGAAAGTATAGCTAATTAGCTAGCTTTACCTTATTAATTATATCATAAGCTTGTTAAATGCACTCTATGTTTTGGGTTGGACCTTAATGCAAAATCCATTAATTAATTAAATTTCTTGAAATTACCTTTTTATTATGAACTAAATTGTACTAGGAAAATTTGTGAGAAATTTTTCTATAATATTTTCTCAGAATATATAGCTTCTTCTATGGGTGAGAGAAAGAAGGATGGATGATTTCAAAATGAGAGATATGGACACTTTTTTCTTTTTTTCTCTATTTGTGTAATTTATTTTAAATTTCAACCTTCAAAATATTTACTCAAATCATTAAAGTATTAGTATTTTATCAATTTCTTCTTTTCCATTAGTTTAAACTATTACGATAAGCTTAAATGTTAATTCGAAATATCATGTGAAAATACGTAATTAAATCTTTAATGCATATGAATTCTTCTTCTTCTTTTTTATGGTTCAATCAAGAGTTATTATTAAAGTAATGCATATGTATTTATTACATGCAATTTGATCCACAAGAATATTTCGCGTCAAATTTACATTGGTAATTGAATTGTTCACAGATACGTTTTAGTGACTGTTGGGGTAAATGTATCATAAAGCTCTCTATATTAAGAGTAAGATTGCATTTTCCCCACTTTATTTAAAATATAGATAAATTAGTCTGTGTACATTAAATCAAACAGTAAATTATTTTTTTTGTTAAAAATTTCGTTCATTTTTACTGTTAAAAATTAACATAGTTGACAAAATAATCCAACAATTACACATGGCATGCTATATGTACTTTATTCTAACGTACAAAAACCAATTTTTAACAAAATGACCAATTCAGTATTTAATCTACCTAACCCATTTTTGTTTCAAGTTACATGCATGCATCTAAAATATCATTATTACGTAAACCATCCATACGTTAATCATAAATTGACCTAAAATTTTGTGGGTCTCTGTCCCTTATAATAATCGTCAAAAAAAGTGGGTAGGTTTTCACTGTGTTTTTCTTTCCTTCCGCACGTCTGCTACTCCATTTTTTTTCTTTAAAGGATTCACCAAATATGGCTGCCATTACTTTGACTAATTAGAATTCGAACATTGCGTTGAAGTTATTGTTAGAAAAAAAACATGAAATAAAAATTGAATATTTCTCTCAACTAGGAGACGCAGCTTTTGATTACGCATATATGAAAGAATATAAGATACCCAAATGGTTGAAGTAACCTATTAAATGTTTTGTTTTTATAGCCCACGTTTTTAATTGATCTCTCTTACAATATGAACTTACAATCAACAAGACATACTATTATTTTTTTTAATAATCTTATTATAGGTTCTGATCATTTCTATTTTTTTTGACGCAAGGTCTAGAACTACCCATAACTCTTTATCAACTCATAAATTTGAGGATAATGCTTTTCAACACACTCGAACTCACGTCCTCCTGCACTGACAACAATACATATACCAATCGAACTAAAACTCAATCGACTTTAATGTTTAATTTATTGATAGCTTTTGAAATGGATATTTTTCTTTATAGGGAATACTAATCATACTATGATCTCCCCTTCTTCTCCTTACTTTTATTGCTTTTTGGGCGTCTTATATTTGAAACTTTGAATGATATTATAAGGGAAAATATTTAATATACTGTGAGTTGAGTTTTTAGACTTCACGAGAGGAGTTGACAAATGTTTTATAAGAGTATATTTAAAAAAAAAATAAGTGACAATTTTGTAAGATTACTTATGGAATAAAAAAATATATATTACCAATTTATCAATTATTAACCCTCTTACAAATATATTTACAATTATAAATAGTAAAATTTAATATAATTTTAAGAAACGTGTTTTCAAGGATTCCATGTCCAAAAACATGAGTTTTCTTTTTATTTTTTATTTCATAAACAGAAGATTTAAAATTTCAAATTTACAATAAAAAATCAGAAAAACAAAGATTATAATTTAGAAATATAATAATATTATTTTAAGGTACGGAAACCAATACCAAATAAAAAGGGGTTTTCAATAAGTCCTTGGGTCCAATCAAAATGTCAAAATTTATGCCGACATATCCCTTTTTTTTTGTAATTTTTCCATTCTTTTCACGTCGACGTTTTGTTTGAAAGAAGAAGCCTCGGGCAAGTCACGAAAGAAAGGAAGGTAAAGCATATATATGTTGTGGAAAACAATTCAATTTAGCCATCAACTTTTGGCCCTTCATTCAACATCTATCTTTTTTTTTTTTCAAAAGGAATCATAAATAAGACATTAAAGGTGAAGGACCAAAAAGAAAAGTGAAATGAAGGTCGTCACTATATGTTGAAAAAAAAACCCATATCTACAATTTTTCAAAAGTTGAGAAAGTTATATGGTTTATGGGTGGATTCATTAATTTTCATAGTAGGGTTTTTAAGTAAATTTCACAAAACTAGACACTTAATGGAATCATGGTATAATTATGATTTTAGTCCCTCTATTATGATGGAAAATTTGAGATGTAATTTGTTTGTTTAGAGAAGGTTGACTCCTTAGGGATTTAATGGGTTAATATTGTCTTTGATGAGAGTTTTGTCCTTCGACTTTACTTAAAGAGGAGATGGGTTTAAAACAATGAGAGTGACTCATCAAGTGCTTGAAAGAATGAACAGCGCTTGCAAATATGCATAATCACTCACCTAAGAAATATCAACATTTGGGCTTTGGAGGAATTTGAATTGATGGCCTATAACATATATGACACTTATGGGCAAGAACCCTACCACTTGCTTCCACAGAGGCAGTACCAAATATATTGAGGGACGACATTTCGAGGATTTCTCTCAAAGGAATTAAAAATCCCTCAACAGATATAATTTTGTTTATTTATTTTTATAATGTTATTAATAGGTCTAAATCGATAACACTGTTAGTTGTTGTCATTAAAGCAATAACATAAGTTTATTTTAACGGCGGCAATTTATGGTGTTATCAATTTCAACCTATTAATAACATTATAAAAAAACTGTAAATTATGTTAAATTAGAGAAGTTAATTTTCAAATTTTAACATAACAAGAGAACTAAAATCAAAATTAAACCTAGGAGGAGTAAAAAAAAAAAAGATGTGGCAATAATTTAATGTTAGTCCAACTTTTTGAAACAGAAGTAAATCAAGAGCATGCACCTAATCTTTATTTTTTTGAATAAAATTAAAATGCACCTAATCTCCATGCAATGTATATATTTGATTCCGCAGCCATCACTTTGTTCTTTTTTTCATTCTCGCCCTTTTTATGTTCTTATCTGTCTACATTACATGATTTGGCACTACTTTAATTTTTTTTTTAAATACCCTAAATCATAAGATTATAATATACTCATGATATTGGTAGGAAAAAAAAATTATTTTTATAAATTGTATGTAATTTTAGTTGAAATAGTAAGATTAAAACATAAAAAAATATGTTTTGGGGTGAATCTATAATATATTTTTTTAGATTTTATGTAAAAATATTAAAAAACTCATAATATATTTGTTATTTTATAAAATGATTAGTAGTTGATAATGAGTGGGTCCAGTTAATAAGTGATAAAAGATTTTTATGGTTATACTTAAAGTTTTCAGTAGATATCAATTTCGGGTTCATACTTGTTATTATATTTACTATTATCGATCCATAACCCAAATGGGTTTGGATCGAACTCTGTGTTTTTCACATATCGAGCTCACGTGTTGGGCTCACGCAGCGAGCTCACATGGTATTGGGTGTTCGCGGGAAGGGTACTTGCATCTTCCTATGAGGTCACATGTGAGAATACGCATAAGTTCGTATAAACACATGTTAAGTCTAAAGTAAAATACATGTTGGCATACATGAAACTTACACTAAAATATCACATCAATAAACAACAATCATAACATATATCATCTAAAGAGATGAGAGAAAAACACTCAATAATATTTATTATTATTTATCTAAATGTATATATAATTTAAAGATCCGAACTTTAAATTTATTAAATATGATTTCATGGAACTAAAGTGAACTAAATTTGAACTTTCAAAGAAATACCATTTGTTATTCAATCATACAAAAAGATAAGATCATAAAAACAAAAAAATTGATTGGTTGAAGTAAGTGATAATTTAAAAAAAAAAATAGAAGTCAAGACATGATTTAAAATATAATGACCTTGCTTGAGCTTTCATAATGACTTTGAATTTCCTTATTGTGAAGTTGACAAATTGAACTCGCCAGCTTGTCATATATATCCTCCACCACAAATAAATAAATAAATAAAACTTTGAATTACCTAATTTTTTTTGTCAAGAAAATTGAAAAATAAAATCATTTATCTCAAATTTTATGAAATAAAGAATATTCAAGTAATTTCTTTTATGAATAATTATTAATCGATTATACTCGTGATTTATTTTTCAGTTGTACAAACAAAGTTAAAAAAACTTATTAATTATCTATAATCCAAATTTTGAAAAATAATAAATAATTCCACCGGATAATTTATTATTATCTACTTATAGAAAAATTATTTTATGGACCTTTCTCACTACATCAATGGTCTTTTTTTAATTATTTAATAACATTTCATTTATTTTTTTCATGTCATTTATACATAATTTTGGTAATCTTTTTTTACCTTGACTCTGAATCCAAATTCAAACCCTGAATCCTAAACTCTAAACTTGACATTGAACCCAAATCTAACCCCTAAATTTAAATTTAAGATTCGGATTTAGGGTTTAAAGTTTAAAATTTAAAGTTCAGTATTCGGGTTCTAAATTCGAAGTTGAAGATTCATGATGAAAAATTACCAAAATGATACGTTAATAACATAAAAAAATTATTGAAATATCATTAAACAATTAAAAAAACTATAAATAATATAATAAAAAGAGTTCATAAAATAATGTATCCTAATCATATTGTATTAAAGGATTGAGTTACATCATCCAACTACATAAAAGTCGTGTAATTTATTCAAACATTTTGATTATAGACTTTTTCACTTTTGATTGAATATTATATGTATTACATATATATAATTTGTTTAAAAGGGTTTATTTTACACTTTAAGTAATAATATAATAACGAATATTGCTTTTATAAAAATAAAATGAAAAGAAAGTCTAAGCAAATGACCCGGTCCCACCCGGTAAACAGTCAATAGAGAACAGATCTGAAACGTGGGAGCGGGATGCTACATGGGACCAAGGAGCGACTAAGACACTGGCCCACCCGGTCACCGGTCATATAAGAGAGCCGGGCCGTCAAATTCATTGACTTGGCTTGTATCCTTTTTTTAAAAAATCACGTGGAACGCGCCGCACCCTTCGGGGCGGTGGATATTTCACTTTTCTTTCTTTCGTTATTTTTTTTCTTTTTCTTTATGTTGTCTTTTTTTTTTTGAATCTTAAAGAATGAGTCAAACTTGGTTGACGAAATGTAGACGAAACCTTTTTTTCTAAACCTTTCAACAATTCCATTCTTTCAAACACATCCCTTCTCAATCCGACTTTGAATATAATTTGGAGTAAATTACATTATTAATCACTCAATTATTAATATTTTTTAATCCAACTGTTAATAGATTTTTTTGTCATCTAATTATGAAATGATCACTCAACTATTTTTTTTACTGTGTCAATTTACTTTTTTTTTTTTTAAATCTAACTCTCAACATTAAAACATATTGTAATTTGGTTTTTTTGCAATTTTTTCGTGACTATTTCAACTAAAAAGCTAAAAAACAAATATATGAGTTAGATTTGATTCAAAATATACAAAAAATGGAAGCACCTAATAAATCCAATATACTAATTTTCATCTTTTCTCATTTTTTTTTAAAAACAAACTTTTAGTGTCCCAACGAAAAGTAAAAGTCCAAAAAAGGATCAAATTACACAATGTGTAAATGTTAAAGGTTAATTTTTTTTTTAAAACCAATACTAAATTGACATAATTTATAAATGTTGAAGGTTAAAGTTGCTATTATGTTAATTTTAAAAGTTGCCACTGTTGGCTGGTTGGTGACTAAAAAAATACAAAATTAAATAATTGAGTCATCATTTTGTAACTTTTCATAATTAAATGACTATTGATGCACTTTACCCTATTATGTTATATATATAGTCAATTTTAGGTTTAGTATAGGATTTAGGTTCAAATTATTGATTTTTTAAAATGAAATGAGATCAAGTTAGATTAAAATTTGAATTGATCAAATCAAAATTTAAGGTTAACATCAGAAACCCATATGTCTACACTACTAGTTAATTTAAATGGTCCAAAAATGATAATAAGGCATAGAAAAAGAGATCTTATTCGATTCAGTACTTATCAAATCGAGTTCAAGGTAACAATTGAGTAAAATTCAAGCTCTAAAACACTCTATTCGAACAATTTGCAACCTTAATTGATCTTTTTATTTTTAATATATATTTTATATTATAAAATTATTTGTTACCTTTATCGTATAGAAAGATCTTAAGTATGAATGAGTTTAACCGAGCTCAAATTCAAACTCAAATACAAAATCGATAAATAACCTTAATCGAGTAATCCAATTAAATTTCCAATTAAGCTCGAGTTGACTACTATTTAGGTCCGACTTAACTCGATTACACTTGGTATAGTCAATTCCACACTGATTCAAATTGTTTCGATCGGTGCACACCATTTTAGTATTAAACCGATCCAATCAATTGGTGCATGAATAATATTAAAAAATATATAAAGTTTCCAAATTGTACCAATCTAGTAATAAAAACAAATAAAAAATTCACCTAACTCTTCGTAAATTTAGAATTTAGTCATTGTACATTTTACTTTTGGGAATTTAGTCCTTCTATGTTTTAGATTTCAAAAATCTAGGTTTAACTGTTAACATTGTTAAAATTATTTTGTTAAATTCAAGCTCATTATAATGTCACATTTTAAGTTTCATACCTATCAAATAAGTATTTTTTTTTATTTCAAAATATCATATTAACAAAATTAACAAAACAAATTAACAATCTTAATAATTCGACCCGAATTTTGAAATTTGAAAAAGTGAGAGATTAAATTCCTGAAAATAAAAGTATATGGACTAAATTCTAAAAGAAATCTAAATTAATACACCAAAAAAAGATGGAAACCTATACATATGAATTCCGGGAGAAATACGATGGTCTAAAAGGGTAAATGGGCCATAGAAAAGGATACCTTGCTAATAGTTTCCACAAGGAGAAAAGGAAATGAAACGAAAAGGGTCAAATTGCCAGCTGGAAACTGACGCACCATCTGACGCAAAATAAATATCAACAAAAAAAATCCAATTAAATTATTTATAAAAAAAGAAAAAGAAGAAAATCCAAAATTTTAAACGACTGGTAAAACATAAATAAAAAACTAGAGAAAAATCTGCTCTTCGTCTCCAATTCCAAATCCTTTTTATAGCCGACCCGTTGCACCGTTCCAAAACTTCACAGATTTTCACAAACTCTCTTTTGTTGTAGTTGTTGATTTTTGCTCTCTTTTTCTTAAATCCGAAATATTTTCTTGTTTTTACATTTATGGGCAAAGGTTGGGGTCTTACCCTTGATTCCGATCCTGTTACTAGTAATTTCTTCACAAACAAATCCAATTCTACCACCACCGTTGCCGGGGGTTCTTTTATCGGGTTAAAGCTGCACCACCACCACCGAGACATGTTTCAGTTCCCTGTTAGTCTTTCTGGGTCGAGAGATAACGACCGCCGTGGAACTTCAGCTTCTTCTTCGCCGTCTGATGATACCAAGATTCCCGTCGATGAAGTTGATTTTTTCTCCGATAAGAAAGTTAGGGTCGTTGATGATGTAAAAAAGGAGAGTATAGAAGCTCCGGCGTCTGATTTGGATGTAAATGTAAGTTTGGTTCGGTTTTGTTTTTTTGAATCTTTTTTTTTTGTTTAAATTATCTTATATTTAATTTCATTGAATTTATAGACTGGATTACTTCTTCTCACTGCCAGAAGTGATCAATCAACCGTTGATGACGGTGTTTCATCGGATATGGAAGATAAACGAACTAAAAATGAAGTAAGAAAAATTTTGGTTTAATTTAAACCCAAGTCCCTGTGTTCTTTAAATTATTTAAAATTCAATCCCTCTGAACTTTTTTTTTTTATCAGCTGTCTCTATTACAAGATGAATTGAAACGTATGAATGCTGAGAACCAGAAGCTTAAAGACATGCTCAGCCATGTAAGTAATAATTACAGTTCTCTCCAGATGCACCTCGTCACCTTAATGCAGCAGCAACAACAACAACAACAACAACAACAAAGGAACCGAGAAACACAAGCCATACAAGAATCAAAACCCGATGAGGTGACGCCGTTACAGATTTTGGATCTACGCCGTCCCTCGGATGCCGGAGCAGAAGCGGCGGAGACGATATCTCATTCGTCTTCGGAAGAAAGGACACGTTCTGGGACACCTCCGAGTAACGTGGAGAAGAGGGTGAATAGAGAAGAAAGCCCGGAATCCGAGAGTTGGGGACCAAATTGTAAAGTTCAAAAACTGAGTTCTGGGAAACCTGTTGATCAATCCACTGAAGCAACCATGAGGAAAGCTCGTGTTTCAGTTCGAGCTCGATCGGAAGCTCCCATGGTATGTATATATCAGTACATGTTATAAGTTTTAATCACTTTTTAGCTGTGAAATTATCGAATTGTTGTGGGAATTAATTGATTGTTAATTTGGTGTATAGATTACTGATGGATGTCAATGGAGAAAATATGGTCAAAAAATGGCGAAAGGAAACCCATGTCCTCGAGCTTATTACCGGTGCACCATGGCCGTCGGTTGTCCCGTCCGGAAACAAGTATGTTTCAATATCTTTTAGTTTTTTGGTTTAATTCACCAGAAGTCCCTAACTATTGCTTATATTCTGAATTAGTCCTTAAGCTTCACTATTGATTGGCTGCTTCTGTCAGATTAGGGTTAAATGTCAGTTCGGACCGAACGTTTTAAAACACGTATTCCTACCATATGAATAGCTTTTAGTTCATGCCATAAGTGCACACGTCATGTTTTAAATATGCTCTAGCTGATAGGATGACCTGATTAATACTATATTAATATTTTGAGAATGTTGTGAAGTTAAGGACCAATTCAAAATTTTGGGCATAGTTTAGGGACTTTTAGTGAATTAACTTTTTTATCTTATCTTTATTTCAAGTCAATAAACTAATGTATTTATGTTGATTCACAGGTTCAACGATGTGCGGATGATAGAACAATATTGATAACAACTTACGAGGGCAACCACAACCACCCACTTCCACCGGCTGCCATGGCAATGGCATCGACAACGGCGGCAGCTGCTAGCATGTTGCTTTCCGGTTCAATGCCGAGTGCCGACGGAATCATGAACCCTAACTTACTAGCCAGGGCAATCCTTCCTTGCTCCTCAAGTGTGGCAACTATTTCAGCTTCTGCCCCATTCCCAACCGTGACATTGGACCTTACACACTCACCGAACCCTCTGCAATTCCAACGGCCACCGCCGCCGCCGCCGCCGACACAGTTCCAAGTCCCATTTCCCGTCCAACCGGCGCCGGTTTCCGCCCCTCAATTGCCTCAGGTTTTTGGCCAGCCATTGTACAATAACAATCAGTCCAAATTCTCAGGCTTGCAGTTATCTCAAGAAATGGGGTCTTCCCAATTAGGCCACCAACAGCAACAACACCACCAAGCTTCGCCACAACAGCCTCCGACGCTAGCCGACACAGTCAGTGCCGCAACGGCCGCCATCACAAACGACCCCAACTTCACCGCTGCCCTCGCAGCCGCCATCTCCTCCATCATCAGCAGCGGAACTCACCCGAACAGCAACAACAATAGACAATAATTAAAAAAATCATGATCAGTAGATTAATTACATGTTCATATTTGTTTTTTTTTTTTTTTTTTTGTAAGTTTGTTGTGGGGAAGTAGAGAAGCTTAGAAACAAACAAAGCAAACTTCATTCATTTTTTTAAACAAAATGTTGTTCCATTTTAAATAATTAAGTTCAAATTTACAAGTAAGCACACAAAACCCTATCCATTAATCCTGTTTGTTTCTTTCCTTCAAAACACATAGTTTAAGGACCTTATATGATATTTAACCTTTTTTTACGTGTCACAAAGATACAACGTATAACAATTCCAACATAAACAAAAGGGATAATTATTCTTTTTCTCGACTGCGAAGAATATTCGGATGTAAAATAATCAAAGTCAAGTAAATACAGCTACTACCCTTTGACACGTAACTTTTTTTTTCAGAGACAGTAGTAGACTTTTAGTAGGAGACTTCCAGGTAACTACGTGTGCATTAAATAGATTGTAAAGAAAAATGGATGTGATGAGATAATATAAATTGTATAATAAGAAGTAGACTGGAATTAAAATATAGTTATGGCGGCTTGTAGGATTAAAAAACTTTCATATTGTTATGTTGGTGGTCATTACCGATTTGTTACCTGGATATTCAATCGGGTTTCAACTCGTAGCTTAGATAGTTCGTGTTTTAGATTCTCATGTGATGTGCTCACATCTTTTCATGAGCTCGTATGACGTGAGTTCGTATCATGCAAGCGAACTCACGTATAAAAAACACGTGTTAATTTTAAAATAGAATACTGTTGACTTGCATGGGATCTAACTACGACGTCACATGTAAAAAAATAATCATATCATATAAATAAAGAATTTAATCCTCTTTGAAAGACAAGCAAAAACACTCCAGAGATATTATTAATTTAAATTTATTATTTTTATATATATTCAAGTGTGTTATGTGTATGTGTGTAGGTCAAATTGATTCAATGAAGAAGAAGAAGGTAGTTTCGTGGATTGTGGAGAGGTGCAATGTTAATAATGGACAACTCGGATACGTTTTGTTTGACTTTCCGTGCAATTCCGCTTGATTGACATAATGGTTCTGTCATGGGTTGATGTTTTTGGTTTAATTATGGTTTAGTCCTCTTATAGCCTTTTTGGTTGTAATCGTTGACGTTAGGGGTTGATGATAATAGGAACGGGGCCTAATTTTATTTTTGGAAAATTTTAATTAAATCTCTCAAAAATTTTCAAAATTTCGTTGATTCCTTGAAACTTAATGCTAAGATTCACTATTAGTTAAAATGATGACATGAAATTTTTTTCGTGTTTCACTCACACAATCAAAGCCATTTGAAATTCAATCAACCATAGTCTACATGATTTTTAGTTCTTGGACTCGATTTATAAATCATGTGTCGAGGTTGCTCAAATTTATTATTACTTAAAACACTCCACATATGAGTGTTGTCTAAAATTATTTCAGTTTAGGTAAGTTATGTCTAATGTGCGCTGTGTAATGCTTAAATTTCGTTTGGTAATTCAAATGTAATATATTTTTCATTGTGTATTGAAATTATTGTAATCGTACCACATTTCGACGAATTATCAAAAAAAAAATTGTTTTGAAAAAATCCTTTTCACCACGACAGTAACTAATAGTATTATCAATTTAGACTTATTGATAACATTATAGAAGTACACGGGTCAAGTCATGTAAAATTAAAAATAATAGCAGCAAGTCCTCAGTTTCAACATAATAGAGGGAGTAAAACTAGAATTAGACCAAATAATTATTTTCCAATAAAGTACTAAAGTTCCCAAGTTGTGGGTCGCACCGTACCTCATGCTACTGTACAAAAATTATTATCATCTTCCTTACGCTATTCCATGTGAACCCTCCCCCTACTCCCCATAGGAACTTGTATGTACGGATCTATATTTGCATCTAGTTTCATCCAAGGGATGATATATAATTTCGCTCCTGAATTTATTTATTTATACTTTTTTTGTCCCTATTTTTTTTTTATCTGATTGGTCTTTGAATTTATATTCCGTCAATTAAATTGGTACTTTTCGATTTATTATTTTGTTTGACTGGCCCCCTTTAGTTTTTTTCTTCTTTATTTTCATTTTCGTAACTTATACTTCTATCTTATTGAATTTGACCGTGTCTCAAAATCTGAAAAATTCATAAGAAGAGTTATTTTTAGATCTAGAATAGATAGAATTAAGAAAAAAGAGAATTAAGGATACCCATTACAAAAAGTAATCTCGATTGCGTTGTGACAGGCTCTCATAATGTCGCTTGAAAAACATAAATACAACTTTTAATTTATAGATTTTTAATTTATGTTTGTCATATGGTACCATCAGATTGACTAGTAATGTCATGTTAGTACAAACTAACGGTGTTAGTGTAAAGATACCAACCTAGTTGACAAAATACAAGTTCAGGGATCGATTAGATTCAAAATAAAATTTAGGGACCAACTAGGTACAAATGATAAGCTTAGGGGTCAAATTATATATTATCCCTTCATTTAAAGAAAAGAAAAAAAAGATAAATTACACTGGTAGCCACCTAATTATTAGTAAATTTATTTTGATCACCTAAATGTGAAAAATGACAAAATGATCACTCAACTATTTAATTTTTTATGTTTTGATCATCCAAAATCTTAATCTTACCATTTTAGTTCACATAAACCAAACAAAAAATTTTGAAAGTTGAATAAAGTAGATGGTATCAGACAGTGATGGAGCCAGGGGATTGGCAGGTGCCCTGATACTTTTAAAATATTTTTTTTTATTTAGACTTATTATAATTTATAATATTTTAAATTAGTAACTGTGAAATTGTACTTTGACCCTCTAAAAATAATAAAAATTTGATTTAATCTTTTAAAAATTATAAAAATATAAACTATTAAAACAATAAAATTATATTTTTATTATGATAAATTATATAATTTAATTCTGAAAAACTAGCATTGCTTTATGATGTGTAGTGGGAATGGAGATGATTAGCAATTAAGATTGATGATTGTGGTCACATGAAGTGTGTGTGTTTTGGTCTTGTTTTTCAAACTTTGTAATAAAAGTATGCATATTGTGTGCATGCACTTAGGCTTCAACTTTCAAAGGGTCTTTTAAAACTTTAATGATAAAAAGCAGCTGTCACATGATATGGTATAATTTCAATGGGATCGAGTGTTATGATAGAAAACTAAGGTTTTGGTCATCAAATTCTTTTTCTTTCTTTTTTATCTCTTGTCCTAATGTAAAATATTTTCCACCGCCATTGTTTTCTCTATGAATGCATTGTAAATAATAAGATTAAAATAATTACATTTATTTTTTAGATATAAATATTTATAATTTTTAAAATATAAAACACATGTATCATCTTAATTTTATTTATAATGTACATAAGTAGGTTTCTTTTCTTTTTCTTTTAAAATATAATTGTTATCGATTGAGTCTTACTTTAATTGATATGAACATTGTTGTCAATGCATAAAGATATAGGTTTGAATGCACTGAAGCGTATTATTTCTTATTTATGGGTTGAAAAGGGGTTATGAGTAATTATAGACATTGTACAAAAAAAAGATATAATCAAAATCTGTAATAAAATTATTTAAATATATATATATAATTTGCGTCAAATTTGACCCGAATTCAATAGTTTTAAGTTTATTTTTAAAGATTTTAAAATTTTATATATTTTTATTTATGAGATAATTTTATATGACTTTAGAAGTATACCAAATACAAATCATATTAATTAGAGTTTTATTATCTTTGGTTTAATGAGAAATTTGAGGTTTTTGAAATTCTAAGTTTGTATATTTAAGTTTCACCACATTCCGATCTTATCTAAATATATTTCAAATATTAATTTTATTGTGTTCAAAGAATTAAGAAAGGATGAAGATACCTTACTAATTAAGTCATGACTTTTTAATTAGTCAACTTTTTTTTTAATACATTTTTGTAAATTATCTTCAAACTTGTTGAGAGAGCTCGAACTTTTTGGGAGATGGTTTTCAAAGTATCATTTATCGAGTAGTTGATATTACCCCAACAATTAGGATTTTGTCCCCAAACTTCGTGGAGATCGTGTATGGTTTATGAAAAAGGGCGTCTCGATTGGTGGAGTTACAACCTACATTAACTCATGAGAGAGGTGCTAGTCTTGGTTGGTGATTTGAATTCCCCAACATGCATTCTCCATAATTAATATTATGCACAATACTAATACTTCTATCATGAGCTATTACAGATAGTATCTCCACCAATCAAGATGTCACCTTTCATGTACACGACTCTCTGTAAAAACTGAAAACAAAACCTTAACATAAGGACAACACCTTCAATTATTGAGAATAATGTTAATTGCTCGATAAACAACGCTTGAAAAAAATTTCTCCAGAGGAAATTGATTCATCAACAAAACTTCTCAAACCCTTAATTAAGGTCCTAAATATGAAGGTGGAGTTCAGCCCAAAGTTTTAGCATCGTCCAAGTAGTGGTCCCTAATAAGGCTAGAGATAATGCTTATTTAGCTTAATTACAAACAATTTTGTTTTAAGTTGCTATTAATTAATTATACTAGTATAGTCGTATTAAATTAATTATTTGTTTGTGTCAAATTATTTATAATTTCGTAATATTTTAATTTAAAAGTTAACAACATTAATTATTTGGACTAATTAAAATCATTATATAAATATAAAAATCAAATTATATTAAAAATTAAAGTATAAAAAATAAATCTCAAATTTAAACATATTAGAGAGATCAAAACTAAAATTTGCAATTAAACCCCTTAAATAGGCTTGTTAAAGGGTTAAACTATCCACCCAAGCCCGAAAGCCCTTTCGATTGGGGGAGATTAGTCAAAAATGTTAGGTATGAAAAATGAGGATGGGCAAAAAAAATTAGGTTTGATTAAAATATAAGTTGGGTTCGAGCTCAAACATTCAAAATTTCAATTCAGCTCGGCCTAAATTTTTTTCTGTAACATATTATATTGATTATTTTTATATATAATCTATTAACACATAAAAATTAAATCAATAGTAATATATAATACTATAATGTAAATATTAAAAAATTGTTAAATTATTTATATATAAAATTTTAATAAATGAAAAATATAAAATCATCAAATATTTAAATTAAAAAAAAATAAAAGCACAAAAGCAAAGTATATGTCAGGGAATACTAAAAGAAAAAGGTGAAAGACAATAAACCAAACAACATTTGACAGATTGTTTCTAACATTCAAGACATCACTTTTTATTTTTGTTTATTTTTCAGTTTTATCTGATTTTAATTACTTTTTAAGACAACACAAAATCCCAACCATGGAACCTGTCTCAATTTAATTTCCACCATATCTATGATGGATCCTCTCATCATCTTCACCTACAAACCACGACATAAATTTTCTTCATTTCTTTGTCTATGTCTCCTAATGACTATTACCTCCATTGAAGCTCAATCTAATCTTTGTAGGACAAGTTGTGGTAACATTCCTATAAACTATCCTTTCGGGATCGATGATGGTTGTGGTAGTCCGTATTATCGCCATATACTCGATTGTTCCGAGCTTGGTAAGCTCGAACTCCGTACACCCTCTGGTAGATACATTGTACACAGCATTAGTTACTCCGACCCTCACGTTCTCGTTACCGATCCGTACATGTGGAATTGTCAAGATGGGGATAACTTTCGTCCAACTAGGCCTTTTAGCCTCGACACAAGCACGCATTTCTCTTTGTCCTCTCAAAATGACTACCTTTTCTTCAACTGTAGTGAAGATTATGTGATTGTGGAGCCGAAGCCTATCTTCTGCGAGAGGTTCCCGGACAAGTGCGATTCATCATGTGATAGTGCTAGTTACCTTTGTAGGCACTTACCCGAATGTGCCACGGCACTCGGTCGAAGCTCGTGTTGTTCTTACTACCCTAAAGCAACGGAATCCTTAAGGTTAATGTTGAAATACTGTGCTTCATACACTAGTGTGTATTGGAGGACTATAGGTACAAGTACAACTATGGATTCTCCTACTAGCCAAGTTCCCGAATACGAGATTCGGGTCAATTTCGATATTCCGGTAACTACACATTGCCTTCAATGTCAAGATCCAACCAAGGGAGCCGGAACATGCGGATTTGATACACAAACACAAGATTTCTTGTGCCTATGCAAGAAGGGCAACTTTACATCCTATTGTAAAGGTATGTGTTATAGTTAATAATGTACATTCTTGGATTCATGTACACCTAATACCGGTTTTATCTATTATGTAGATCTTGACATTTCGAAGCATCGTAAAGCTAGTGTTATTGCAGGTGAAAATTTGATTATATCAACATTTCCGATGATGAATGTGCAGATGTTAAATCAAAAGAATAAACCATTTTAATTAACGGTTTCTTATCGTCTCAGGGGCCGTGACGGGGGTTTCAGCTGCTGGAGCCATAGGAATTGGGGTCGGGATTTGGTTCTTCAGGAAAGTGAGAGCTAAAGCACCAATAACATGTGGGGTTCAAAGTAATGAGAATAGGCTTTTTTGAACAAATGTGTGTGTTAACGTGAGCAAAGTGAAAGCAAAAGGCTACTTCATTCTTTTTAGTCTTCCTTTTGTAGCTCTGATTTTGATGCCATATGTTTCTTAAAAAAAGTTTAAATATGCCAACGTTCTCTTTACTCTTTTTAAATTCAAAATTTCGTCCTTAAACTTTAATTTTAAGACATTGAGTCCCTACACTTTTGTTGATTTAAAATTCTTGATCCTTCAGTCAAATTTTCCCTTAGAATTCACAGTGTGACTGTTATAAAAAGGTAATATAACTCTTTTAGCCCTTAGCATTTATATTTTTTTGTCAATTTGGTCCTTACTCTTTAAAAGAACATAAACAATTACAAAAAAAATTAAAATTATTTAAATATATTTTTAAAAAAGTATATATTTTAATTTTTCACAGTTTTTATTGAAAATACAAAAAAAAATTAAAAATATTTTTTATAATAATTTATGTACTTTTGAAGAGTAAAAACCGAATTGACAAAAAATTATAAATGTTGAGGGCTAAAAAATTATTTTTTCTTTTTTATAGAAACCACATAATCCATTCTACGGGGAAAATTGACAGAGGAAGCAAGATTTAAAGTATAAAGACTCAATGTTTCAAAATTAAAATATAAGGACTAAATTTTAAATTTTAGAAAAGTACAAGGACCTTAGGCATATTTTAACCCAAAAAAACAGCATGTCATAACTTTCTTTATTTGGTTGTTTTAACTGAACAACAATGTCTACCAATGGTAAAAACCGGACAGTAAGTCGAACAAATCAGCACGGTTTCCCGGCAAGACAATGTAAAGGACCGGCGTCTGATGTTAATACCGGGACCATGTATCCCGGAGCAACGGTGAACGATTGAGCTCAAGTATAAAGAGGAGCAGAGCTACCATAACCAGATGGTACAAAGTATGCACCATTTATAAACACATCTTTTGAAGATTGCCATTTCCAGTTTTGCCAATATGTGGCTTCTCTTTTCGTAACTTTCTTGGAACTACGATTATCCGGCGCTACGAAGTAGTTTCCTTCGCTGAAAATGGTCGGATTCGCACTGCCACCGATAGCGTACATCTTCCATTCATCGTATTTGTTGTTAGCAACATGTGCATAGCCTAGCCTGACCCTGTCACGGCCCAAAAATATGCAAACATGAGATTGATTTATCGTGATTACGTTAGAGACTAATGCACCCTTTCGCCCATTCCGTTTACCTCGGCATCCTCTCGATAAGTCTCTCACCGAAATGGTTAAAAACTAATGTAACTTTCATGACTTCATCCGCAATGAACTTGTCATCGTGTCCTAGTAACATTACCTGTGACATGTTGGAACATAATTAATTGGCTAAGAGTACAATAAAACTATACCATATATCGAAATAGTAGTAAAAAGACCACTTCAATTTCTCTTAATTTCTATATTGAGCAAATTAGTTTTTCTCTAAAAAATTCATGTCAATTTCAAAAGTCAACAATTAAAGACAATAATAACGCGTTAATGTTTTTCCATCAATTTTACATAAATTTGATTGTATGATAACAGCCTTAGCTCTTATAAGTTACACATTCTATCAATTTGTCTATGATTTAACAAATTTAGCCCACAATATTTTTGTAAATATTGAGGTTAAATTTGTTGATTTTTTAATAATCAAAACCAAATTAACGAAATATGCAAACATAAAAAGCTCAATTTATTATTATATCAATTAAAATTATGCATAATTGACGAAAGACATTAATGTCATGATTAATTATCCTTAATTGTTTACTTTCAAAATTGACAGGAATTAAGTAACTCCAATTTTTTTTTAGAGAGACTAATTTGCTCAATTTTTAATTGAGAGAGATTAAGGAGGTCTTTTTACCTGAAATAATCATAAGCTTTGATGATCGACTTTATCGTGTTGAGTGAAATAGTTATCAGAGATCGTGACGCTAGTTGAAGCATGAATCACGTCGATAAGACCATCCTCAGCCCGTGCAAGATAACAATGATCGATCCAAATGTTTGAAGACGTGAAAATGCTGATTGCATCCCCACATGTGTTGGGGAACTCCTAACTTGACCGGCCATCCCGGGTTTACAATCATGAATGCTAATACCATGTATTATAACATGGGTAACACCTTGAATTGTTACGCAAGGTCCATATGCAATCTCAACTTTAGCGCCTCTACCATCAATGGTCTTGAAACTATTCACTATCAATTCGTTTTTCAGCTTGATGACCATATCTCGAGCAAAAACGATCCAAAGAGGAATAGATTGAATAACACCAAAACGAAGCGTGCCAGGTTGAGGATGGACGGGATCATTGTAAGGGCTTGTAACGATGTAAATCGCTCCATATTTCCCTCCTAGAGTTGCTTTACCGTAGCCGACCACACAATCGGCCAAGGCTTTGCGATTGACGGCCCAATCGGACTTGGTTCACCAGCAAGAGTCTATTACATTCATGGGTTTCTCAGGGACATTGTATGCAAGTGGTTTACAGGTGTAATAACCTGCTAGTGAATGAGCAAAATTTGAGAAAATAAATGAAAGCAATACAAGACATGAAAGGGAAGCCATGGCTTAATTTTGTTCGTAAAGTTGGCCACAAAATTGAATCTTATAGGAGAGTTGAGTACTGAGTGTAGGTGGCAAACACGATCTAATGACTATACAAACATGGTTGCACGAGACTAGGCTCGTTGACTTTTTTGGATATTCAATGATGATAAAATTTTCTTTTGATCAGTTTCTACAATTAGGAAAGCTTTGGCAAAAATTCTATGTTTTTGTTGATGTGAAACATCCTACAAATTAGTTCTTGTAAGGGATTTTTTTTTTTTTTAAATATAGAGAAATTTGTGAAGTGTCTTTTGTTTAAAGTTAGTAGACTATTAAACACGTTTGATGTTGTTTTTAGTGAAGGTGTCTCATATTTGAATAAGTGAATTGTCGAAGAAACATAAAAATTTGCAATTGGTGGTGTTTGAACTCTTACCTTAAATGAGGCATGAGCGCATGTATAATATCACTTGGACTAATTCCATGGTCTCCCATTAATGACCTACAAACTATAAGTTAGAGATTCGAGTCTTGTCATGCTTAAGCTCTTAATTTGTCATAACCTTGTCTATTTAAGTACTGGATAAGGGATGTTGACTCTTTCTGACCTCTTCAAATGCGATAGAGTTGGAAGACAAAGCTCTCACCAAAGATAATATTGGACCAGCCCAAGTGATAGCATATTTGGACTCATTTTTCATTTAAGGCATGGATTCAAATCTCACCGATTGCAAACTTTTTAATTTGTTTGATGATTTATCTATTCAAACACTCTTATTTTGTGAACCCGTTTTAAGAGAGATATAGCGAAGAAACAATCTTAATTGGAGACAATTATATTTAATTGTCAATCTTTAAGAGAAGTCTTCAAAGTGTTTCATCTGAAATTAGCGAATCCCTCAACCCATATAATATTGTCTTCGATCGAGATTTTTTTTCTCAACTTTATAAAGAGTCAGGATGCTTGAAAGTAGGGGCATCTCGATGGATCGGGCCATACATCCTCCCACTTTATTAAACCTCTCTAAGTGGAACTAGACACTCGAACTCTCCACAAAATTGAGGTAGAAAACTACAACCAAGCAAGGGCGAACCAAATTTTTTTTGTCGGTAGGACGAAATTAAGTTGTGTATTCTTATGATAGTTAAAATATAATTTCATAATTTTAATAGTTTATATTTTTATAATTTTTAAAGAATTTAATCAAATGAAGTGCAACCAAGACTAAAGATAATAAAAGATGTTGTAGGGTTCATTTGACTTTAGATGGACGAGACTTCAAATTTCAAAGATTTTTTTGGGAAGAGTCGAAAACCTTTAATAAAAGGCGTTTAAGACTTTCGTGGCTAAGTATGTAGGCGCTATATTTTGCAGTCATGAAACTCAAACAACACTTCATATACTTCTCTATGAACAAAGTTGAGAGAAAAAACCTCACTCAACACTCAACTATCAAAAACAACAAATTCAACTATAATTTAAAAATTTTAAATTAAAAAAAAAAAAAAGTAGAAAGATTTAAAATCTCAAAATTTACCAGATTGTCAACATATTTCGGCCTTTTTGGATCAACCAAGTGCTCAATCGTGCCAGAAACCATGATTTGCAGATCACGAGGAGACGTCAAAGGAAACCAACCCCTCCACCCAACGCCGCCGTGTCTATCAAGAGGCGCAAGGCGGCTCCTCCACAGAACTTGCTTCGACACCACTCTGTACGGCTTTCATTCACAATAAAAGACAGGGTTGATAATTTAAACAAAGCAAACATGGTAAAAATGGGTGAGGGAAAGAAATAATTGGGAAGAAATATTAGTGCAGTAGATCTCGGCGTTAAATTTAATTTTATATTTATACACATTTTTATTATTTAATTTGAATTCAAAACCAACTTAAATATACTTGTAATACAAGTCTAATCGATGACTAATTCAAACCAGGATGTTCTTGTGGAGATTCTAACAGAAAAGGGTAATATTGTCATTTACTAATAAATTTTTTGGAACCCTAACTAACTATTAACCTATATATATAGAGGCTATTGGTTTTTTATGTGAAAAGGGATTAGATCTCTCCAAGGGAAGATGAAGAGTCTCCATGGAGGTTGTTATAAGGTAAGTTCTCCTTTATCTAATTTCTCTTCTAAAAGACTTAATTTGTATGATTTACAAGTTTTTATCTTGTTCTTGTTTTTGCTTTTACTATTTTTGGTCTTTTAGATCATAAATTTTCATCATCAATTTTTATTTTTTTACAATTTTAGAATTTCTTTTTTGAATATCCAAATTCAAAGTGAGATATCCTTCATGTTGTGGGGGGAATTTTATTAAATATTAATTTGTTTTGGGTCTTTGTGATGAACACTTTGTTTGAATGCTAATGGATTAGGTTTTAATATTTTGGATTTTAGGTTTAGATCTAATATGAATTTTTGTCTATTTATTTGTTTTTTTATTGATTGATTGTTGATTAGGTTTGCTTGTTACTTTTAGTGCATAACAAAGTTTTACCCATCAATCATTATTCTTTTGGAGGACATCAACAATTTTTTTTAACTTCTTATTTATGATTTAATATATATATGAAACTAATTTTTTTTAATAATTTTCATGTCTTTGATTAAAATGAAAAAATCAACTAATTTAAATAGTTAATAATGTTTTTAGGAAGTTGAATCTTTTGCTTGCTATTATTTGTTTCTATATTTGGCTATTCATGTATTCATTTTTTGTTGGTGTATTTTTTTTATAATTTTGTTTAAATTATTTTTTTTAAACAAAGATTGGACATCTTTATTTAAGCAATACGGTAACGTTTTACGAATAAGTTTTACGAATAAAAACCGTCAAATAAAATGCAAACCCTAAGATATAAAAAGAAAACGTCGAAAGAAAAGCATAAATTTCCGCCGCTCAAGTCTTTTTCGTCTTAAAATCAAAATACCAAGAAACTGAGAAATTTTTAAATTCACCTTTATCTACAACCGCTGTCAGATGCAGACGATGACGAAAGCATCTGGCAGTAAACAATCGGATGGTAAGCATCCTCACCGTTGTTTAAATTATTTTATATAATTTATAGTTTATAAAATTGTTTTGTACTTTCATTTTCTTTGAAACAAGTAGCCATGATGGATGTTGAGATAAATGATTGATCAAAAAATTTATTTTATTTGTATGAGTCGGAATTAAACTCTTAACCATATGATTTAAGTGATAAGACGAATAATCATTACATTGCACTCATGTTTAATTTTTATTCAGTTACATACAGTGGTGGAGTCAGAAATTTTTTGGGTTGAAATTAAATTGTATATTTGACATATTAAAAATATAATTTTAATTATTTTAATAATATATATCTTTATAATTTTGAAAGGATTAATTTTTTTTTTAATTTTTTTATTAAAAGTTTAATTTTATTATTATTATTATTAATTTTAAATTTTATAAATTATAAAAGATTAAATAAAAAAATTCATTTTAAAGGAGCATTATCAACCCTTGACTTAGCCACTGCTTATATGACTTTGTTTCCTTCCAAAAGGGAAGGAAATCTTTTACATGAAGAGGTGTTTCTCTTAACTAAGGTTTAACTCACTTTTGATTTTAAGTTTAAATTTGTGATAATTATTTTTTATATTATGATAAATTATTATAAAATTTAGGTAAAAATTAAGTTTTCTTTGCTTTAATACATTAATGCTATGTTTGGTTTTTAGTGCAAGTAAAACTTAGAAAAATAATACAAATGTAAAAAAAGTTTCATTACCGATTGAAACTTGATTATTAACTTTATGTATTAAGACATTTAGAAAAAAATGAGACTTTTCTTAATGTAGCATAATTATTTTTGAATAATTTAATTATAAGTTTTGATTATGTCTATTGTTTTTAACAGAATATTTAGAATTATTTATAGCTTCTCCTCAATCCATTAAGAGGAGGATAATGCACTTCAGCACACTCGAACTCAAATCTTCCTACATTGCCAACCATGTTCATACCAATCGAATTAAATAACCAAAGTATAAATCTTTTGTTTGTGATTGCTAATTTTAATAGATTCAGCATATTCATATTTCATTTCGTACTTTTTAGTGTCAGGCATAGTCTTACCAAGTTTTGAAATTGCACGAATTCTTATTGTATTTATAATTTTTTTTCATATTTTATGTAATCGTTTCATAGTGACAATATGTTGTCAGGTCTACGAAGAGTATATAAGAGATGGAATAATCAAAATGACTGGTATCTATTGTAAGCAAGTACCAGCTAAATTAAGTTGCATACAAAAAGTCAGGTTAAACCCGGGGAAAAATAAAGCAATTCCTTTCGGTTAGTCTTTAACAATCAACCAAGCGATAGGTCAGTTCCAGAGTTGCAGTCGGAGAAGCCGGCTTCAGTTCGGAGTTGATATCAGTTCAGATAATTCTTTAACAGCTCGTTCTACCGCATAAATAATCATTTTCCTGATCTGTTTACACAACCGTTTGCAAATAAGGTTTTGCAGGAGATCAATAAGTCAAAACATCAATGAAAGGATGTGCTTACCTCAAGTTTGTCTTCTCTGGCCCTATGGTTCTTGGGTAGTTGCCGGAACTCCTCTGTTAAACGGAGGCATTCCTTGATATTCTCTGGAGAAACGAAGTCCAAGGCGACTTTGGTGCATGACTGGAAAACATAGCTATGAGAGACAATAAACATGTGTTGCACAACATGGAACGAGGATGGATGTATTAATTAAATACCTTCAGGTTTCTAACTTGGTGCGGACATCCGGCCGGAATAAAAACAGCCTCTCCAAGATTTTGCTCAAACGTCCAGGGTTCAACTCCTATGCATCACACACACACTCGCATGAGGAAAAAGACAAAAAAACACTATATAGGCAAAGTTTTTACAATTGATGTCAACATGGCATTCGTTGTACTAACCATATTCCTCCTTTAGTTTCCTTTTGTGCTCCACAGTTAGGTAAAATGATTGGTCATGAATCGGATGGATTACCTGATCATAAACGCAACCATCAGGAACGTTGAGTGACTATCACTTAAAAGAAGTGTTTCTTTCAATGCAGATGGCCAAAGGGTTCAGCATTGTTACGATTTAAAAAAGTGCTTTTAAAAAGTAGCCAGCAGTAAGCTTCTCGATTTGAGTCTAAAAGTGCATCCATGGCTTACCTCTTCAACTGGGGTGCAATAGGTATGCCTGAACTCTGTGTAGTGCTCTCTCAAATAAGCTTCTAGTTTAGGAACATCCTCCCTCCTAAAAATGTCCCACAGTGCACCACCTGTCTCCTTTCTGCTGGTCGAGGATTCCGGAATTGAAGCTCCTCTAAGCTCACCTCTGGAAACATATCGTCTATTATCACCCCATTTGGTGATTTCCGATTCATCCAAGTCTTCTTTAAGTCGCTCTCTTTCAAAACGTTCCTTTTCATCCTGTGCCTTGTGTTCAATTTTCAACTTCTCCATTGCGGCAACCTGCTCATCGCCTAAGGCTACCTCTGCAGTATGTGTCAAAATGTTCACCTTCACCAATTGATAATTCAAGACAAAAGGTTAGATGTTGTAATAAAGTAGCAGCAGAAAATTTTTATAGGGGTCAAAATTAAATTGTAATTTTTACTATTAATTTATATTTTTATAATTTTTAAAGAATTAAATTAAACTATTATATTTTTTGATATCAAAATGTAATTTTACCAATTTAAGGGGTCGGGTCCTTGCCCTCCGTTGTTTCACTCTTGCAGCATGAGATAGAAAATCAATGTGTAAACTATAGTAGAGGTCACTCAGTTATGGCTTTATTTTTTTTAGTAATCAAATTATAAAAAGTTATAAAATGATCAATTAATTATTCAATTTTTTTTATTATCAATTGGCTATCATGAAGATGAAAACACCAAAAAAATCAATTGACCAAAAAAACAAAATTAAATAATAAAATGATCATTTTGTAAATTTTCATAATGGAATGATAAAATAAAAATTATTAATGTAGTTTACCTAAAATGAATTACACGACATCGTTGTATATTAGTGAGTATAATCATTTAGGCTACAAGAATTTTTGGCTAATTAAGGCGTACCGCATCTGATAGATCACAGTGAAGCTTTGTAACAGAGTCCCCCCTTCCAAGCTCCTCAGCAACCCCATAAGCAATATATGTTTTTGGGCCCAAGTCTGGTTTCAGAACACATTGTGGCAACTTCACAGCAAGGTTAAGGATACCAGCCCTAGGATCACAGTATTCTTGAAACGGCAACATGCTTATGAACTCGTCACAATGCCGAGGCAAGAGATCTTCGAACTTATTAGATGGTGGCCAGTCTTTCAACTTTAGCATCTCCGGCCAGAAGTTATAATATGTTCTCCCTTCCGTGTAGCCTTTGAAAAATTGTTGAGTATCAATCTCCACCTCACAGCCAGCTAGACAATCAATAGCCTTAACTTCAGACATCTCCAAACTAATACCAGAATCCCTCTTTTCACATAAAGCACGCCACATTACCATCGGTTCCCAGCTTAAACCGGATGAATTTGCAAGAGTATTCTTAACTATAACTGGTTCACCTTTAGCCCATCGTGTTTGAAAGTGACAAAGGCCTTCATCATGATTATCATTTGAAGTTGAAGAATATAATCCATTGTCAATATATCCTTCTCCAGAAGTATTATCCCCATGTAATGTCTTTAGCAGCCATTGTCTAATTCTGCAGTTGCTTAATATTTCCCATGCCTTTGTATCCAAATTTGAAATCCACCCCATTGGTAGGATACGTTTAAGCTCCAATCTGCAATCACCGCAACCACCTATTTTCTTTGGAGGACAAGTAATAATTCCATCATTATTGGCCTCCCACTGAATTGAGGGCCCGGGCTGTTTCTTAGCTTTTTCTTGAAGATAATATTCTGGTAAAGGGTCTCCGCCATGCATATAATCATTACCTCTGTCCCTATATCCATAAGCAACATCCTCGCGGATAGAAAGGGTTCCTTCCCGAATTTCTTTACAACAACTAAGACAGAGTTCATATGAACATTTCGGGCAGCTACGATGAAGGTCAAAGATTGAAGTTGCACAGTGGTCACTGTTCCAAGTAGAGAAGACGGTCAATGATAACTTGTGAATAACAGATACAATCACATGATAAATTGTATGCTTGTGTAGAGAGTAAATGCTTACCAATAGACACGTTCATCGGCATAACAAAGAGTCTGTTGTATTTCAACTTCAGAAGGCAGTAGTCCTATATAGACAACCATTTGCCAGGAACCATTTGAATCTTCACATGTAAGCAAAGTTTGAAAAAAAATACTAAAAAGGATACCTTGTATGTTAGCCTCCACCTCTGTCTCATGCTTTTGCATTTTGCAAATTTGTTTCATAAAGGGAAGCATTGACTCAATCAAGTGTTGCAAATGCTTAATCTTTTCCTCATCTGTTATGTCTCTCTTTGATGTCTGTAGAATAGACAAAAGAAAATTATTTGGTGAAAGTTCCATTGATTTTTCATGGTCCCATACTACTGAAAAAATTATCATTGTTATCTTGGTCAATACATGTTTATCATATTAATTAAATAGATAGTTTATCTAAAAGAATAAACCTTAGCCCAGTACATAATTCAATGTCTAGTCAGTTAAGGAGAAAAGCAGACCTTAACTAATCCACTGGAGTGTAAACAGATACTGCAGTTGCAATTCCTGCAACAAAATGGGCATTCCTTTGCAATTTCTTCTATTGGTATATTCGGATACCTATAATAACCACAGCAGAAAAGAAAAATGAGGACTTAAAAGATTATTAGTAATAGAAGTTCAAGATCATCATGTTGAAAATGTTACCATTGTCTTATACAAACGGTGCAATACACTTTCTCTTTACATTTCAAGCATGGAACAACAGCTTTTCTTTCAGTCATACACTGATGACACTTGAAATTTTTTTTCTTGCTCTGATTAAAGCAAGATCCCTCGATTTCCTGTAAAACAACAAATATGAAATAGAATAATCTCTATTTGAAGGATAACAAAGAGAATAAACAAAACAAAGGATATCAGTTGCAGAACTAAAGATAAATCCAATACCTTAACATTTTTCTTTGTGCTTCCATCATTGCCGCTACCATCACTTTTCAAATGTGAGGATGATGAGACTGAAGGTGATGATGCCGAGAAAGAAGAGCACAATGAAGTATCAATACAATCATTGTTTTTCTTCTTAGTCTCCTGTGGGCTTCTTTCAGCCATTGCACTGTCCAAATTTCTGCCTTTGCTCCGCCCTTTAATGTTTATAGAAAGATCGCAGTTTTCCTTCTTAGTCTCCCAAGGACTTCTTTTGGTTAAAGCACTGTCCAAATTCGCTTTAATGTCCATAAAAAGATTGCAATTTTCCTTTTTAGTCTCCGGAGGGCTTCTTTCGATCATTGCCTCCTTCTTAGTCTCCTGAGGGCTTCTTTCGGTCACCGCACTGTCCAAATTTCTGAGTTTTGTTTCAGCTTTAACGTTCATAAAAAGATCACAGCTTTCCTTCTTAGTCTCTTGAGGGCTTCTTTCGGTCATTGCATTCTTCTTAGTCTCCTGAGGGCTTCTTTTAGTCACTGAACTGTCCAAATTTCTGCATTTGTTCCGTGCTCTATCGTTCAAAAAAAGATCGCAGTTTTCCTTCTTAGTCTCCTGAGGGCTACTTTCAGTCATTGCATTCTTCTCACTCTCCTGAGGGCTTCTTTCGGTCATCACACTGTCCAAGTTTCTGCTTTTGACGTTCATGAAAAGACCGCAGTTTTCCTTCTTAGTCTCTCGAGGGCTTCTCTCAGTCATTGCATCCTTCTTATTCTCCTGAGGGATTCTTTCGGTCATCGCACCATCCAAATTTCTACGTTTGCTCCGCGTTTTAATGTTCATAAACACAATAGCCTCCTCATCCCATTCATCTAACACATCTTCCTCCGCAGAAGTAGTCATCTTTTGTATTCCAATCCGAGTTCTCTTAGGAACTTTCTCATCCTCTGAAAATTCAATCTCTTCGCTTAGCTTTCGTTTCTTTGACGGACTCATTTTTCTTCTTCCCGTCAAAAACTGTCCTGCATTGCCCTTCCTTTTATTTCCGCCTTGCACCGCAACAACATTCCTTTTCCTTTTAACATGCCATGAAAAGTCTACCTGCCTACCATGATCACTACAATCGTTCGACGGTTCTCCCTCGGCAACCATACCGCCACTCTCACTGCAAAGATTATACTAATATTCATGCTTTGTAACAACTAGTGCTAATCAAACGTCAAAAAATTGTAATTTTTCATGTTTTGTAGTAATCACCTTATACAAATAAAATCTAAATTCCTCATTAGTTTTACATAAGCAAGCAACAAACTCAACAAACTTTAGTCATGGATCCAGTGTGATTATCAAAGCCGAAGCTCATACACTATAAACACAATACATTATCTAAAGAATTAAATTCAAAATAAAAATATAAAAAAATGGCTCAAATCAATCAATGATCCTCCGAAATAAAACAAAATCCGAAACTAAAACCACCTACATTTACTCAGATTAACTAAACCAATTATATTCATTAAAAAAGAAGATATTAACATACAAAAATCTAATGAAAATTCGATTATCAAGAAATCCATTCATTCACCGCAGCGAAATCTTATCGAGGCGGCAAAGCGTTACAAAGAACAACAAAAAATTTTAAAGCAAATAATAAAAAAGATATCAAAACAAAGCATAATTGAGGTTTCTTTAACGAAAATAAACACAAAAAAAAAATCATACAAGAGTTGAAGAGTCTCAGACCGATCTGATAAAAGAAAGAACACGTACCGATTGTTGAGATTGAAACAATGGCGGATTATAGGGGGTAGAGTTGATAGTTTCTCCCTTATTTATTTAGTTTTGTATATGTAAATAGATACGATAAATCTCTTCGAAGATAACGAGAGAATGAGAGAAATTGGACTTGCCAGAGAAGAATCGGGGGACTAGCTTAATAAGCGACTAATATTTCAATTTTCAAATGTGATTCGGAGTAGGTTTATGTATCGTGTGCTTATATACACGGTTACTTTTTTCAATAAATATATTATTATTATTATTATTATTATTATTATTATTATTCACTTAGGAGTGTTTCTGTTTTTTATTTTTTACAATTATATATACATATAATTTATGGTAAAATTTAAACTTATAATATTATCAATCATTATCTTTAAATTTTTTATATGAGTTTAATAAATATATTTACGTAATTTTTTACTTACGTAAGTGATAATATAGTTTAATATAGGTTAAGTTCTACTAACAATCATTCAATTATTAGTATTTTTTATTATTTAATTTTGAAAAGTTATAAAATATTCACTCAATTATTAGAATTTTTTTTGTCATATAATTATAAAAGTTACAAAATAATAATTCAATTATTCAATTTTATCTTTTCTGATCACCAGCAAGCTAATATAAAATTGAAGATATCCAAAAATCCAATATAATTTGGTTATAAAAAAAGATAAAATTGAATAGTTGAGTAATCATTTAAAATTTTTCATAGTTTGGTGACAAAAAAGAAATTTACTAATAGTTGAATGACAAAACAAAATTACTAATAGTTATAGTTAAGTGATTATTAGTGTAGTTTGCCGTTTAATATATAGTTTTGATGGGCGAGGTTTGGGACCAGACCACTGCAATTACAGTTATTATTTGTTTTGTTTTGTTTTGTTCTGTTTTATTTTGGGATAATATAATTTTTGACATGGACAATTAAGTTTATTTTGGTACTTATATATATATATATATATATATATATATTTGTTCACTTTGACATTTAAACTTAACAATTAAGTTCATTTTGATGCTTGAAAAATATGAAAGTTTAATGATGAGACACTTTAAGATTGTGTCGTTTTATTACATGAAAATTAAGAATCTTGTATAAATTTTCAAGTGATAATGTGGGACAGTTTCAGAGTATTCCATTCAATATTTTAATAATTGAACTAATTGTTGAACAGGTCAAACCATCAGTTCAGTAGGTTGAACTAACAAACCAACAATAATTAAATTATTAGTAAAAATTCATAAAAATATAAAAATTTTATTAAACATGTTCTAACATGTTCAATTGTTGTCCAATTCTTGATTTTTGTCTCAATTTTTTTTTATTTTTACTAATTTCAAACCGTTTTAAACTCAATCAATTCAACTTTTTTGTTCGGACAATTATATCGACCAATGCTCAATTCATCTGATCCGGTCTTGTCCAATAACATTAATCACATTACCAAATCTCGACAAGATCCAAATTCATGAGTCTAGTTGTAGAAATTATGGATCAAAGTGGATAGAAGAGTACAAATATTAAAATAGAACTAGTTACCAAAAAACTTTTTAATATAAAATAAGTAACTATATAAATAATTTATTTGTAATTCGTCCCATTAGATTCCTTAATTGTAAATTTTACATACGTAAAAGTACTTGCATATATAAAGAATTCCCTATATGAAAACTGAAAAGTTAATATATGTATCATATTTATGGAAATTGTTGTTGCAATAATTTAAAATATCACGGTTTAAATAAATTTAAGTGTTTAATATTTTCCATACGAAGGATCGAAGATTTTATTTAATTCAGATATTGTATGTATAAAAAAAACATATATTTTCAAAAAAAAAGCATATACGTATAAGTGTAATATCTTAAAAGATTAGGTATCAATATGAATACAATCATTATACTATTCATTTTGGAGTTAAAAGTTATTATGGATTAAAATCATTTAATTTGTCAATCGATTTTTTAAATCAAATCATTTCTCATTTTGAGTTTTTTTGGATCAGATCAATTCAAATTTAAAAATTTCAAAATCGTTTTAAGTTTTGATTATTTCAGGTTTAAATCATTAATTTATCAAACGATTTTCTAAGCTAAATCATTCATTGTTCAAGTAATTTGAGATTACATGCTTGATTCATTTTAAGTAAAAAATTATTTTAGGAATAGATATCAAAACTATACATGAACCTTGATCCAATGTGTAATTTCATACAAAAACTTTGATTTTGTGCAATTCTATACACGAAATTTTGATTTGATTCAATTTTCATAAATCACTAACAACATTTCCAATACCACTTTATGTTGATATATCACATACGCAAACAATATATTAATCCGATACGAAAATAAATATATGTATTCATTTATTTAAACATATACAATTGAATCAAAATTAAAATTCATGTATACATATGAACTCGTTATCTCGGCGATAGAGTTAAGAGACAACCTTAATTAGAGACAATATCAAACATGTTGAAAAGTTTGCTAGTTTCGGGCAGATGGCACTTCACAGGCTTCTTCCAAAGAACTTTTTTTATATTGTCTCTTGTGAGGAGTTTCGTCTTCCAACATGCTCAAGTGTCATTTGTGCCTCAATACAACCAAAGTGCCTAAGTCACCAAAAAATATCTCATTTGCATCGGGTGAGATTTGATCGTATTGTCAATCTTTCAATAGAAGTTTTCAAAGTGTAATTCATCTAAAATCGACGAACCTCTCAACCCATCTAATATTGTCTTTGATCGAGATTTTATCTCTCAACTTTATAAAGATGGTGCTTGAAAGTAGGAGGCATCTTTATGGATCGAGTCATACACTCTCCCACTCTATTAAACCTTTCTAAGTAGAACCAGACACTCAAACTTCCCACAAAATTAAGAGAGAAAACTATAACCAAATAAGGGTGAATAAATTTTTTTTTCTTGGTAAGACAAAATTAAATTATTTATTCTTATGAAAGTTAAATAGTATTTTAATAATTTATATAATTATAATTTTTAAAAGATTAAATCAATCCTACTTAATTTTACCCCTGCAACCAAAGACCAAAGACAATAGAAAGTATTGTAGGGTTCATTTACTTTGAATGGACGAGACTTAAAATTTCAAAGATTTCTCTAGAAAGAGTCGAAAATCCTTTAATAGAACTCATGTTTTATCGCATTTAAGATTTCCGTGACTAAGTATGTAGGCGCTCAACTTTGTAATCATGAAACACAAACAACACTTTGCAGACATTTGTATGAGCATTGTTGTGAGAAAAGACCTCACTCAACACTCAACTATAAAAAAAAAAAAATTTCAACTATAATCTTGAATTTTTAAATTAAAAAATAGAAAGATTTAAAATCTCAAAATTTACCAGATTGTCAACATATTTCGGCCTTTTTGGATCAACCAAGTGCTCAATCGTGCAAGAAACCATGATTTGCAGATCACGAAGAGACGTCAAAGGAAACCAACCCCTCCACCCAACGCCGCCGTGTCTATCAAGAGGCGCAAGGCGGCTCCTCCACAGAACTTGCTTCGACACCACTCTGTACGGCGTTCATTCACAAGAAAAGACACGGTTGATAATACAAACAAAGCAAACATGGTAAAAATCGGTGAGGGAAAGAAATAATTGGGAAGAAATATTATTGCGGTAGATCTTGGCGTTAAATTTAATTTAGTATTTATACATTTTTATAATTAAATTTAAATATTTTTATTATTTAATTTGAATTCAAAACCAGCTTTAAATATACTTGCAATACAAGTCTAATCAATGACTAATTCAAACCAGGATGTTATTGTGGAGATTCTAAAAGAAAAGGGTAATATTGTCATTTCTTAATTTTTTTTGGAACCCTAACTAACTATTAACCTATATATATAGAGGCATCCATGTGTATAGCTCTATTGGTTTTTTTTTTTTGTGAAAAGGGATTAGATCTCTCCGAGGGAAGATGAAGAGTCTCCAAGGAGGCTGTTATAAGGTAAGTTCTCTTTTATCTAATTTCTCTTCTAAAAGATTTAATTTGTATGAATTATAAGTTTTTATCCTGTTTTTGTTTTTGTTTTTACTATTTTTGGTCTTTTAGATCATAAATTTTCATCATCAATTTATATTTTTAAAATTTTAGAATTTCTTTTTTGAATTTCCAAATTCAAAGTGAGATATCCTTTATGTCGTGGGGTGAATTTTATTAAATATTAATTTGTTTTGGGTCTTTGTGATGAACACTTTGTTTGAATGCTAATGGAGTGGTTTTAATATTTTGGATTTTAAGTTTAGATATAATATGAAATATTTTCTATTCATTTGTTTTGTTTATTGATTGATTGTTGATTAAGTTTGCTTATTACTTTTAATGTATAATAACGTTTT
This sequence comes from Kokia cookei, assembly GCA_039519145.1. Taxonomy (NCBI): domain Eukaryota; kingdom Viridiplantae; phylum Streptophyta; class Magnoliopsida; order Malvales; family Malvaceae; genus Kokia; species Kokia cookei. The sequence goes on from CM076907.1 coordinate 44,996,760, forward strand.
ACCCATCAATCATTATTCTTTTGGAGGACATCAACAATTTTTTTAAATTTTTTTATTTATCATTTAAATATATGAAACTAATATTTTAATAATTTACATGTCTTTGATTGAGAATGAAAACAATCAACTAATTTAAATAGTTAATTATGTTATTAGGAAGTTGAATATTTTGCTTGCTATTATTTGTTTCTATATTTGGCTATTCATGTATTCATGTTTTGTTGGTGTATTTTTTTATAATTTTGTTTAATTTTTTTTAAACAGAGGTTGGACTTTTTTATTGTAACATTTTACAAATTAATTTTAAAAATAAAAACAATCAAATTAAATGCAAACCCTAAGATTTAAAAAGAAAACATCAGAAGAGTAATTTCGTCTAAAAATCAAAATACCAAAATATTGAGAAACTTCTAAATTCTCCTTTGTCCGCAGATGATGGTAAACACCTTAACTGTTGTTTAAATTATTTTACATAATTTATAGTCTATAAATTTTTTTGTTTAGCATTGTTAATTATCTTATAATTTTGGGGAAATAGTGTTTCGTTTGGTAGGAATATTATTTTTTTAATAGATTTTATCTATAAATCACGGTTAAGAACATAATATGGGAAAGATAAATACAGCTAGACATGGATATTGAAAGGTGTGATAAAAGAGAGCACTTTTTCTATTTAAATGGAACTTCATCACTTGTAAAAATTAAAATAAAATTGTTTTGTACTTTCATTTTCTTTGAAACTAGTAGACATGATGGATGTTGAGATAAATGGTTGGTTATGAAATGTATTTTATTTGTATGAGTCGGAGTTAAATCTTCAACCACATTATTTAAGGGCTAAGGTGAACATCCATTATACTACATTCATGTTTAATTTTTATTCATTTATATGCATTGATGGAGTCAGAAGTTTTTTTTTTAATTTGAATTAAATTATATATTTTTATGAAAGTAAAAGTATAATTTTATTATTTTAATAGTATATATTTTATAATTTTTAAAAAAATTTATTAAATTTTTTTATTTTAAGATTAAGAGTAAAATTTTATAAATTATAAAGAGTTTAAATAAAAAAAATATTTTAGGGAGCCTTGCAAGCCCCTTTACTTCGCCATTGCTTATGTGACTTTGTTTCCAGCCAAAAAAGTAAGGAAATCCTTTACATGAAGAGGTGTTTTTCTTAACTAAAGTTTTACTCTTGATTTCAAGTTTAAGTTTTTCTAATTATTTTTTATATTATGATAAACTATTTTAGAACTTAGGTAAAAATTAAGCAATGCTATGTTTGGTTATTAGTGCAAGTAAAACTTAGAAAAATAATATAAAAGTAAAAAAATTCATTACCAATTGAAATTTGTTTATTAACTTATGTGTTAAAGACATTTTGAAAATTTTAATACTTTTGTTAAATGTAGCATAATTTTTTTTTTGAATAATTTAATTATAAATTCTAATCATATTTATTCTTTTGAACAGATTGTCTAAAATTACTAATAGCCTCGCTCAACACATAAATATTAAATAACCAAGGTATAAATATTTTGTTTGTGATTGCTCATCTTAATAGATTTAGCATTTCAGTTCGTATTTTTTAGTCTCAAGCATAGTCTTACCAAAATTTGAAATTGCATGAATTCTTATTGTATATATATATATATTTTTTCATATTTGATGTAATCGTTTTATATTGACAATATATTGTCAGGTCTAAGAAGAGTATATAAGAGATGGAATAATCAAAATGATTGGTATCTATTGTAAGCAAGTACCAGCTAAATAAAGTTGCATACAAAAAGTCAGGTTAAACCCGGGGAAAAATAAAGCAATTCCTTTCGGTTAGTCTTTAAAAATCAACCAAGCGAAAGGTCAGTTCCACGGCTGCAGTTGGAGAAGCCGGCTTCAGATTGGAGTTGATATCAGTTCAGATAACTCTTTAACGGCTCGTTCTAGCGCATAAATAATCATTTTCCTGATCTGTTTACACAAACGGGTTGCAAATAAGGTTTTGCAGGAGATAAATAAGTCAAAACATCAACGAAAGGATGTGCCTACCTCAAGTTTGTCTTCTCTGGCTCTATGGTTTTTGGGTAGTTTCCGGAACTCCTCTGTTAAACGGAGGCATTCCTTGATATTCTCTGGAGAAACAAAGTCCAAGGCGACTTTGGTGCATGACTGGAAAACATAGCTATGAGAGACCATAAACATGTGTTGCACAACATGGAACGAGGATGGATGTATTAATTAAATACCTTCAGGTTTCTAACTTGGTGTGGACATCCGGCCGGAATGAAAACAGCCTCTCCAAGATTTTGCTCAAACGTCCAGGGTTCAACTCCTATGAACCACACACACACTCGCATGAGGAAAAAGATGAAAAAACACAATATAGGCAAAGTTTTTACAATAGATGTCAACACGGCGTTCTTTGTACTAACCATATTCCTCCTTCAGTTTCCTTTTGTGCTCTGCAGTTAGGTAAAATGATTGGTCATGAATCGGATGGATTACCTGATCAAAAACGCAACCAACAAGAACATTGAGTGACTCCCACTTAAAGAAGTGTTTCTTTCAATGCAGATGGCAAAATGGTTTAGCATTGTAACGATTTAAAAAAGTGCTTTTAAAAAGTAGCCAGCAGTAAGCTTCTGGATTTAATTCTAAAAGTGCACCCCATGGCTTACCTCTTCAACTGGGGAGCAATAGGTATGTCTGAATTCTGTGTAGTGCTTTCTCAAATAAGCTTCTAGTTTAGGAACATCCTCCCTCCTAAAAATGTCCCACAGTGCACCACCTGTTTCCTTTCTGCTGATTGAGGATTGTGGAATCGAAGCTCCTCTAAGCTCACCTATGGAAACATATCGTCTATTACCACCCCATTTGGTGGTTTCCGATTCATCAAAGCCTTCCCTAAGTCGCTTTCTTTCTAAACGTTCCTTTTCATCCTGTGCCTTGTGTTCAATTTTCAACTTCTCCATAGCGGCAAGCTGCTCATCGCTTAAGGCTACCTCTGCAGTATGTGTCAAAATGTTCACCTTCACCAATTGATAATTAAAGACAAAAGGTTAGTAGATGTAATAAAGTAACAGCAGAAAAATTTTGTAAGTTACGATGGTAAAAATATAATTTTATTATTTTAATAGTTTATATTTTTATAAATTTTAAAATATTAAAATAATATTTTATATTTTTAAGTAATCAAAATATAATTTTAGAAGAGTCGGGTCCTTGTCGGCTCTCATTGTTTCACTCTAGCAGCATGAGATAGAAAACCAATGACTTAACTACAGTAGAGGTCACTCAATTATGGTTTTATTTTTTTTGTAACTGAACAATTAAAAGTTATAAAATGATTAATTAATTATTTAATTTTTTTATCATCAGTTGGCTATCGTGAAAATGAAAACACTAAAAATTCAGTTAACCAAAAAAAAAAATTTAATAGTAAAATGATCATTTTGTAATTTTTTATAATTGAGGGATAAAAAAAAATTTATTAATAATTGGGTGAATATGAAGGCGTTTTACCTAAAAGCTATACGTCTTAACATGTTGCACTATCATATTACACGACATCGTTGTATATTAGTGAGTATAATCATTTAGTCTACAAAATTTTTTGGCTAATTAAGGCGTACCGCATCTGATAGATCACAGTGAAGCTTTGTAACCGAGTCCCCTCTTCCAAGCTCCTCAGCAACCCCATAAGCAATATATGTTTTTGGGCCCAAGTCTGGTTTCAGAACATCTTGTGGCAACTTCACAGCAAGGTTAAGGATACCAGACCTAGGATCACTGTATTCTTGAAATGGCAACATGCTTATGAACTCGTCGCAATGCCGAGGCAAGAGATCTTCAAACCTATTAGATGGTGGCCAGTCTTTCAACTTTAGCATCTCAGGCCAGAAGTTATAATATGTTCTCCCTTCTGTGTAGCCTTTGAAAAATTGTTGAGTATCAATCTCCACCTCACAACCAGCTAGACAATCAATAGCCTTAACTTCAGACATCTCCAAACTAATACCGGAATCCCTCTTTTCGCATAAAGCACGCCACATTACCATCGGTTCCCAGCTTAAACCGGATGAATTTGCAAGAGTATTCTTAACTATAACTGGTTCACCTTTAGCCCATAGTGCTTGAAAGTGACGAAGGCCTTCATCATGATTATCATTTGAAGAATATAATCCATTGTCAATATCTCCTAGAAGCCATTGTCTAATTCTGCAGTTGCTTAATGTTTCCCATGCCTTTTTGTCCAATTTTGAAATCCACCCCATTGGTAGGATATGTTTAAGCTCCAATCTGCAATCACCGCAACCACCTATTTCCTTTGGAGGACAAGTAATACTTCCATCATTATTGGCTTCCCACTGAATTGAGGGCCTGGGCTGTTTCTTAGCTTTTTCTTGAAGATAATATCCTGGTAAAGGGTCTTCGCCATGCATATAATCGTAACCTCTGTCCCTGTACCCATAAGCAACATCCTCGCGGATTGAAAGGGTTCCTTCCCGAATTTCTTTACAACAACTAAGACAGAGTTCATATGAACATTTCGGGCAGCTACGATGAAGGTCGGAGATTGAAGTTGCACAGTGGTCACTGTTCCAAGTAGAGAAGACGATCAATGATAACTTGTGAATAACAGATACAATCACAAGATAAATTGTATGCTTATGTAGAGAGGAAATGCTTACCAATAGACACGTTCATCGGCATAACAAAGAGTCTGTTGTATTTCAACTTCAGAAGGCAGTAATCCTATATAGAGAACCATTTGTCAGGAACTATTTGAATCTTCACATGCACACAAAGTTCAAAAAAAATATAAAAAAAAAATACCTTGTATGTTAGCCTCAACTTCTATCTCATGCTTTTGCATTTTGCAAATTTGTTTCAAAAAGGGAAGCACTGAGTCAATCAAGTGTTGCAAATGCTTAATCTTTTCCTCATCTGTTATGTCTCTCTTTGATGTCTGTAGAATAGACAAAAAGAAAATTATTTGGTGAAAGTTCCATTGATTTTTCATGGTACCATGCTAGTGAAAAAATTTATCATTGTTATCTTGGTCAATGCATGTTTATCATATTAATTAAATAGATAGTTTATCTAAAAGAATAAACCTTAGCCCAGTACATAATTCAATTTCCAGTCACTTAAGGAGAAAAGCAGACCTTAATTAATCCACTGGAGAGTAAACAGATACTGCAGTTGCAATTCCTGCAACAAAATGGGCATTGCTTTGCAATTTCTTCTATTGGTATATTCGGATACCTATAACAACCACAGCAAAAAAGAAAAATGAGAGACTTAAAAGATTATTAGTAATAGAAGTTCAAGATCATCATGTTGAAAATGTTACCATTGTCTTATACAAACGGTGCAATACACTTTCTCTTTACATTTCAAGCATGGAACAACAGCTTTTCTTTCAGTCATACACTGATGACACTTGAAATTTTTTTTCTTGCTCTGATTAAAGCAAGATCCCTCGATTTCCTGTAAAACAACAAATATGAAATAGAATAATCTCTATTTGAAGGATAACAAAGAGAATAAACAAAACAAAGGATATCAGTTGCAGAACTAAAGATAAATCCAATACCTTAACATTTTTCTTTGTGCTTCCATCATTGCCGCTACCATCACTTTTCAAATGTGAGGATGATGAGACTGAAGGTGATGATGCCGAGAAAGAAGAGCACAATGAAGTATCAATACAATCATTGTTTTTCTTCTTAGTCTCCTGTGGGCTTCTTTCAGCCATTGCACTGTCCAAATTTCTGCCTTTGCTCCGCCCTTTAATGTTCATAGAAAGATCGCAGTTTTCCTTCTTAGTCTCCTGAGGGCTTCTTTCAGTCATAGCACTGTCCAAATTCGCTTTAATGTTCATAAAAAGATTGCAATTTTCCTTTTTAGTCTCCGGAGGGCTTCTTTCGATCATTGCCTCCTTCTTAGTCTCCTGAGGGCTTCTTTCGGTCACCGCACTGTCCAAATTTCTGAGTTTTGTTTCAGCTTTAACGTTCATAAAAAGATCACAGCTTTCCTTCTTAGTCTCTTGAGGGCTTCTTTCGGTCATTGCATTCTTCTTAGTCTCCTGAGGGCTTCTTTTAGTCACTGAACTGTCCAAATTTCTGCATTTGTTCCGTGCTCTATCGTTCAAAAAAATATCGCAGTTTTCCTTCTTAGTCTCCTGAGGGCTACTTTCAGTCATTGCATTCTTCTCACTCTCCTGAGGGCTTCTTTCGGTCATCACACTGTCCAAGTTTCTGCTTTTGACGTTCATGAAAAGACCGCAGTTTTCCTTCTTAGTCTCTCGAGGGCTTCTTTCAGTCATTGCATCCTTCTTATTCTCCTGAGGGATTCTTTCGGTCATCGCACCATCCAAATTTCTACGTTTGCTCCGCGTTTTAATGTTCATAAACACAATAGCCTCCTCATCCCATTCATCTAACACATCTTCCTCCACAGAAGTAGTCATCTTTTGTATTCCAATCCGAGTTCTCTTAGGAACTTTCTCATCCTCTGAAAATTCAATCTCTTCGCTTAGCTTTCGTTTCTTTGACGGACTCATTTTTCTTCTTCCCGTCAAAAACTGTCCTGCATTGCCCTTCCTTTTATTTCCGCCTTGCACCGCAACAACATTCCTTTTCCTTTTAACATGCCATGAAAAGTCTACCTGCCTACCATGATCACTACAATCGTTCGACGGTTCTCCCTCGGCAACCATACCGCCACTCTCACTGCAAAGATTATACTAATATTCATGCTTTGTAACAACTAGTGCTAATCAAACGTCAAAAAATTGTAATTTTTCATGTTTTGTAGTAATCACCTTATACAAATAAAATCTAAATTCCTCATTAGTTTTACATAAGCAAGCAACAAACTCAACAAACTTTAGTCATGGATCCAGTGTGATTATCAAAGCCGAAGCTCATACACTATAAACACAATACATTATCTAAAGAATTAAATTCAAAATAAAAATATAAAAAAATGGCTCAAATCAATCAATGATCCTCCGAAACAAAACAAAATCCGAAACTAAAACCACCTACATTTACTCAGATTAACTAAACCAATTATATTCATTAAAAAAGAAGATATTAACATACAAAAATCTAATGAAAATTCGATTATCAAGAAATCCATTCATTCACCGTAGCGAAATCTTATCGAGGCGGCAAAGCGTTACAAAGAACAACAAAAATTTTAAAGCAAATAATAAAAAAGATATCAAAACAAAGCATAATTGAGGTTTCTTTAACGAAAATAAAACACAAAAAAAAAATCATACAAGAGTTGAAGAGTCTCAAACCGACCTGATAAAAGAAAAAACACGTACCGATTGTTGAGATTGAAACAATGGCGGATTATAGGGGGTAGAGTTGATAGTTTCTCCCTTATTTATTTAGTTTTGTATATGTAAATAGATACGATAAATCTCTTCGAAGATAACGAGAGAATGAGAGAAATTGGACTTGCCAGAGAAGAATCGGGGGACTAGCTTAATAAGCGACTAATATTTCAATTTTCAAATGTGATTCGGAGTAGGTTTATGTATCGTGTGCTTATATACACGGTTACTTTTTCAATAAATATATACATTATTATTATTCAATAAGGAGTGTTTTTTTTTTTTTTTGTATTTATATATATATATATATATATATAGTTAATAAAAATATATTTATGGTAAAATTTAAACTTATAATATTATCATTTATTATCTTTAAATTTTATATGAAATTTTAATAAATATATTTTACTTAATTTTTTACTTATACAAGTGGTAATATAGTTTAATAAAGGTTAAATTCTACTCACAATCACTCAATTATTAATTTTTTTATTATTTAATTAAAAAATTACAAAACAGTCACTCAATTATTAGTATTTTTTTTGGTCATTCAATTATAAAAAATTACAAAATGGTAATTCAATTATTCAATTTTATCTATTCTGATCACCAGCAAGCTAACATAAAACTGAACACACCCAAAAATCTAATATAGTTTGATGATCAAAAAAGACAAAATTTAATAGTTGAGTGACCATTTAAAATTTTCCATAATTTGATGACCAAAAAAGAAATTTATTAATAGTTTAATGATCAAAAAATATTTAATAATAGTTATAGTTAGGTGATTACTAGTGTAATTTACCATTTAATATATCGTTTTGATGGGTGAGATTTGGGTCAGACCATAGCAGTTACAATTCTTGTTTGTTTTGTTTTGTTCCGGCATAATATAATTTTTTACACCGGCAATTAGGTTCATTTTTTTTTTACGTTTGAACTTGACAATTAGAATCATTTTGATCATTGAAAAGATATGAAAGTTTGATGATGAGACACTTTAAAATTGTGTCATTTTATTACTTGAAAATTAAGAATCTTGTATAAATTTTCAAGTGACAATGTAATACAGTTTCAGAGTGTTCCATTCAATATTTTAATAATTGGACTAATTGTTGAACAGCTCAAACCATCAGTTCGATAAATTGAACTGACAAACCAACAATAATTAAATAATTAGTAAAAATTCATAAAAATATAAAAATTTTATTAAACTGGTTCAACGTATTGAATTGTTGATTTTTGTCTCAATTTTTTATTTTTACTAATTTCAAACAGTTTCCAACTCAATCAATTCAACCCTTTTGTTTGGACCATTATACCGATCAGTCCTCAATTCATCTTATCCGATCTTGTCTAGTAACACTAATTACATTACCAAATCTCGGCAGAATTTAAATTCATGAATGAAAATGGATTTAATTGTCAAAATTATGGATCAAAGTGGATAGAAAAGTACAAATATTAAAATAGAACTAGTTACCAAAAAACTTTTTAATATAAAATAAGTAACTATATAAATAATTTATTTGTAATTCGTCCCATTAGATTACTTCAATTGTAAATTTTACATAAGTAAAAATACTTGCATATAAAGAATTCCCTTATATGAAAAGTTAATATATGTATAATATTTATGGAAATTGTTGTTGTTGAAATAATTTAAAATATTACTGTTTAAATAAATTTAAGTGTCTAGTATTTTCGATAGTAAGAATAAAAGATTTTATCTAATTCGGACATTGTATGTATAAAAAAGAACATATACATATCTGTATAATATCTTAAAAGATTTATCAATATGAACACAAAGTCATTATACTATTCATTTTGAAGTTAAAGTCATTATGGATTCGAATTATTTAATTTGTCAATTAATTTTTCAGACCAGATCATTTCTCATTTGAAGCTTTACTTGGATCAAATCGATTCAAATTTAAAAATTTTCAAATCGTTTTAAGTTTTGATTATTTCGGGTTTAAGTCGATTAATTTATCAATCGATTTTCTGAACCAAATCATTCCATGTTCAAGTAATTTGGGATTACATGCTCAAATCATTTTAAGTACAAATTATTTTAGGAATAAATATCAAAACTATACATAGACTTTGATCCAATGTGCAATTTCATACATAAACTTTGATTTTGTGCAATTCTACACATGAAATTTTAATTTGATTCAATTTTTATAAATCACTAACAACATTATCACTACCATTTTATGTTGATATATCACATACACAAACAATTATATCAATCCGATATGTAAATAAATATATGCATTTATTTATTTAAATGTGTACAATTAAATCAAAATCAAAATATCATGTATACATATAAACCACAATTCAAATTTTATTTTGGCTTCACACTCAAGTTCAAGTATAAAGAGTTAATGGCATAAAACATCCAAATTATGATCTTTATTTTAAATTTATCTTCAAACTTAAAAAATATTCTAATTACATCCTCAAGTTATCAATGTTATATCAATAAAATCTTTCTATTACTAAAATTATTAATTTAATCATTAAATGATATGTTAGATCTTATACGACATAATTTAAAATGAAAATTTAAAAAACAATAACTATTGTACAATAGGATCTTGTAAAAATCTTGGTTTAGGGTTTTTGAAGCTTTTACAATAACTATTATTCACTCTCTCTTTTTTTTACTTTTCATTTTAATGAAAAAACTTGATTAATATAATATTAATAGTTTAAAAATATAATTAAAATATCTTAAAATTTCAAATTAAATTCGAATTCAAATCCCACCGCTTCATGCATATTAACTTACTGGGTTTAATAAAACAAATCAAAAGCAATCCTCAAACAAATATTCACTCTATAATCCTCATACAAAGTCTATTTAACAATGTAGTCCCCAAGACAATTTCTCTTGGCTACCCTCTTCTCACTATTCTTGTTCATTTAATTTACAGCTTCATGATGTCGCAAATATACAGTATAAACCACAACATCGAACAACACACACATCGATACCTAACTTGCACGCTCTGAATGTTCGGGAACCACCTCCGGCGGCAACAACGGTGAAGATGCACCGCTAATTCTGCTAGGTGCCGGCGTGCTTCTTCGAGATTGACGTTTTGTGGGTACTAAAACACTCTCGTTTTCGGACTTGAAATCAAATTCATCCTCTTCGTCTTCCTCTTTGAAAACCGGATGGATATATGCGTTCTGAAGATAGGGTTTTAAGTTGAGGTTTGGTTCCCTTGCACGTTCCAAAGTGTCTTTCATCATTGCTTCCTGAACAAGGAAATAAAAAGGGTTAATATCAATAAACGTCCTATCTGTTGCCTAGATTATAAACTGGTCTATAAATTTCATAACTTTTGAATTGAATCCTCAAAGCATTGTAATGAACCTGAATTTAAAGAGAGAATTTTAAAAATTTTAACAATTGGAATTGCATTTTTAAAACCAAAAAATAGAGAAACTAAATCACTTAAAATAAAAATGAGGACTAAATTACAAATGTAACAAGAATATAAAGACTACGCATATTTTAACCATTAAATATCTCAAAACACAGAAGAAATCATCAACGCATCAACCAACCTGTAAAGGATATGGGATAAATGCAGGTTCGCGTAATCTTTGTACATTAAAAATTTAGCCCCTCTACTTAATACTTTTAGAAATTAGTCCTTGTAATCTTCGTACACTTGGTAGCCATATAGCCAAAAAAAAAAAGAAATTGAGTTGTAATAAACTTGAATTTACAGAAGAATCTTAAAAGATGTTAAGAATTGATCTTGTATTTTTAAAACCGAAAAGTAGAAATAGAGAGACTAATTCTCTTAAAATAGAAATAGAAGGACTAAATTTAAAATCTACAGTGAATAACTTTAAGCATATTTTAGCAATTGAATATCTCGAAATGCAGAAGAAACCATCACTACTAAATCTAATATGCAAAGAACGAAAAAAGACAACTAACCTGTAAAGGATATCGAATAAACGCAGGTTCGTAACTGGCTTTGCAGAATGTGTAAAACCAGATTGTGAGGACCACGAGAGCAATGAGAAACGGTGTGGACTGAGCAGCTTTCTTTGAAGTTAATAATCCAATAAGAGCGACTTGTGAGATAAGTAATGCAATTATTATGCGTCCGTGGACGTCGGGCCAAAATGCCGCGGCACTCTCATACTCTTGATTGTAAACATTAATTATCTACATTTTCAAGGAAAAAGAAAAGGAAATCAAACAAATGTAAACAAAATGATTCGTTTTACCGTTTGCCGAATATTACCTGATGACGGAAGACGACGTAAGCTAGCCCAAAGAAGATTACAATGAAAGGAAGTAAAGCGGGTGTCACGGTAGCATAAACGAGGCCGAGTAGAAAATAGAGTTGTATTTGAGGTTCTCCGGTGTTGAAGCCCAAGCTTCCCGGATCCATTGCCTTCTCTCTATCCTTTTCAGTTTTCACCAAGAAAAAGTTTTTCAGGTGGTAAATTATAAGTGGTTTTAGCATCAAAATCTCTCCTGCTATTCCCGCCCATCCATCGACCATGATATAAGTAATGAAAAACGTTGCTCTCATTGGTACAGCTACACCGATTGTTATCGGAATTCTGTAACAAAAGAATGAAAATTAAAGAAAAATACAAGTTCAAACTTTTGAAATTGTAGAAATAATTGTTAACTTAGAAGTCAGTCCGAATATAGGTCCAAATAAGAATCTCCCAAATGATTGCATCACTTAAAGCAAGGTAAATTTATGGGTTTGATCCCTTTACTATAGTCGAATTTGGAATTTAGTTTACGTGCTTGCATAATTTGGTTCCTCTACTTTTATAACATCATTAGTAAATCCAAATTAAAGTAAGAGGAATAAATCCTATATATGAGCATAGTAAAGGAACCGAAATCATAGTTTGACCCTTAAAGGAATACGTACTGATTTGCCGATTGCTTAATGAATGTGTTTAGCTGTTCGAGTGCACTACCGGCAACTATGCTGCCAAGGAACACATTCACTAAATTGAAAAGATAGTATCGAGTTGCTGCTCTCCGCTCTAAAGACGATTTTGACGTGAATCCTTCGAACTTGGCCATAATCATCAATATCTTCGGCAGAAAAATGAGAAAGAGCTTCAATGCAAGACCGGGTAGAATACCTTGGATAACCGACTTAATAAATTCCCTGCCGAGGGGGCAAAACCGATGGTTATAGTAATGAATTCTAATTAATTACTCAAGGTTTCTATATTATAAAGGAACTCACTTATTGATTATGGGCTTCAAAAAGGGTGCTACTTTCTGAAGTCCCTCGATGCTAGCCAAAGCTTGTACGGATGCAATCGGGATCATGAAAAAGAAAGTCAAGAAAAAGAATGCTACAGCCATGATCAACCTCCTAATTGCCAACGAGACGTAAGGAATCGGTAGGTTTGGCCAATAGACATCACGTGGCTCGGGTGCCCATTCTGTTAACCACGAAGTCGGATCTCGGGTTTGTTGTGTTTGAGCACAAACAGCTGCTCCCCATTGTGATTTAAACGAAACAAACGCAGCCGGCATTATCGATTTTGGATCTTTTTTTACCCTTCGTCTCTCTTCAGCTATCTGAATATGAAAACGAGTGACTTGCATCATCACACGTTGAAAGACAATAAAACAGAGCACAAATACATAAGGAGAATGCAAGTTAAAAAAGAAACACTTACTTCTTTAGATAATTTCTCGATTTCGGCTTCACGATGCTCGATTGCATCAACTTTTTGACCACAAAGCCCAAGGAAACCAGTCTGATAGAAAGAGATAATACGATGCTTATGAAGAAATACAAAACATAAAGTAAAAACGGACCAGATGATGGACCGTAGCACATTACCTTCATAATAGGCCGTTGTGCATTATTTCTCGAGTATTTCAGCTGGTAATAATCGAGCCAATTTTGCTTTTTTTCCCTCTGTTTCACCAACTTAGCAAGTTTGTTTGCATTGCATACTACCTGCACGTATTTTCAAAGAGGACTAAACCGTAAACCGAATTCTACGGTAATCTTTTAACCAAGTAAAACAAATGCAAAAGGAACTCACCTGATTTGTAAGATAAGTGTCTGGGTGATTGACCAAGAAAAAATGCTCCACAGTCTCACTAACAGATTCATCAGGATCCGGTGGTACGTTTCGAACAAGAACCTACAACAATCGAATTCCACGAAGAAGCATTTATAGTAAACCAAAACATACGATTCATTGTAGCCAATATTCTTAAGAGGCAAACTGCTTTTTACTACATGTAGCATGCTACGTGCAACTATTTGATTATTCTGTCAGTCACACCAATTTTTAACAGTACAAATGGAAGAAATTTTTAAGAAAAAAGATCGGTTTGCTTTTTGATCTAACGTATAAGGACTAATTTGCTCATTTATTGAGTATAGAGGCATCCATAGTACTTTTACCAAACTTCACTTACGTCAATGTTCAAGTGAATGTTCACTTACCGTATATTGATCCGGCCTACGTTTTTCGGATGCAAGAAAGTGCAACCTCATAGATGCAACCGTCTCGTACTCCTTTAGCAACACAAAGCAAGTCCAAAACGTAAAAGCATAAGCCATAACAATATGAGTCCAAAACCTACAACATAAGTTCACTTATTATTCCACCGTATAACATCTATTCGAATAACAGATTTAACACAAATGTAGTTAGCAAATGATATTAAGATCTCCGACCTATCTGATCTAAGTGCAATATTCGAAATCGAGAGCTTATCGATATCACTTGAAGTTACATTCTTCAACTGCAATTCCAATGTTTTATTCGTGTAATTAACAGGTACTAGAACTGCCCACGCCACAAAAGTGATAGGGACAAAAATCTTTAACCTGCATACAAAATATCGAGAACATAACGAAACTTGACCGGCAAGCAACCAAAAAAGGCCCGGACATTAACGAACACCATGAAATGCAGCATACCCTATCAAGTAAATGCGCAAATAAACAGCCGAATCCAACCCGGCATGATCGACAAGCTCGAGTTCAGGCATTTTCAACGCTTCGGGCATCCAATTCAAGAACTTCAAGTAAGATCGAAAATCCAAGTTAAGGAATTTCCTCACGAATGCGCTGGAACTCGCCGGACTGGTTCGTAAACCCTTAAGATACCATTTCGGAAAATAAACCCGGTCGTTGAATGGTTGAAGCCGTAAGACGGCGAAAGCTATAAAGAACACAAATGCACTAAGCAGATTAAAAGCTGCTGCAACCCCTATATCACCTAATGTCGCCATTTACATAGAAAAAAAAAACCCTCCCCTGCAAAAGAAGAAAACACCATTATCAAACAATTACACTCCTCCAAGGTTGTAAGATTATAGCTAAAAACTAAATACCAAACAGCTAAATCACGTCTTAAAAGCAAAAACACATAGCAAAATCTCAAAATCGCCTTTTTTTTTTCTTTTCCAAAATTTCAGCTATTTTCTAAACAAAAAAACCCAGATTCAATCAAGTGGAATAAAAATCCTTACTTTTTTTTGTAACTCTTCAAGTGAAAGAAAAAGGAACAGTTTTTATACTGTTCTAAAAAAAACCAAAGACAAAGAAAGTACCTTTTTTTCTAATTATCTTGTTGGATTTGGGTGTTGAAGGTATTAAATTGAATTAGTGGGTGTTTGGATCGCTTTAGAAATCAAACAAAGCAAGAACATTCCTCCATTACTTAGCTAGGGAAAGTGAAGCACACGCAATTATAAAAAATTACAGAAAATCCAGCTTCTTCCATAACAGGAGATGGATAAAAAAGCAAAAATAAAGGCTAGAAACAGTAATTTAAAGGAAACCAAAGGGTATTTTATATTATAACAATTTAGTGGGAATTTTTTTTACCTACAAAGATTTTGTCTTGGCTTAAAACAGATATAATGGTGGTGGTGAGTGGTAACTGCAGCGTGAGTTTTTTCTTTGGGTTGTCATTATTTGAGGGATTTTTTCTTTCTTCTTTTGCATGTCCCTGTTCTGAATTGACCGATTTGTCTTTCTTTTCTTTTCTTTTCTTACTAATTAGTAAAATTATGTCAATTTCTATATAAAATCCCTGTATTATGTGTTCATTTTCGATTTTAGTCTTTTTGGTATAATTTTTTATTTTTAATCCTATTTTTTTAGTTTTGAGGTTAATTTTTTATTTTTTAAATAATATAGGAATAAAGCAATATTCAGATCTTGAATTTGATAATTTTTCTCATCATGGTTATTTAAAAAAAAATTCTAAACCCTAAACTATCTATATTAATTTCAGAATTTAGCAATTTTTCTCAATATTGTGATATTACAAAATTTTATAATTTCTTTTTATTTTTTGATTTGACATAAATTTTTAAAATTTTCAAGTACTTTAAAGGAATCTAAATTTAAGGATTAAATTAAGAAAAAATTATCGAATTTTAAAAAAATATGAATGAAAAAAGTTTAAGATCAAATTGAAAAATTTATCAAATTAAAAAACTAAATATTGTTTTATCTCAATAATCTAACGCAATATGCTTTACTAGGCATGTAATGATGTGATGTATACACTTCCATCTAAAAAAACAAAATATGAAAAATAGTATATTATTTGTCTATAAAAATAATAAAATATGTATAAGGACTAATTTATAAAAATCACATAATACAAGGATGTTTTATAAAATTTGAGGAATCAGTTGATTGATTGAGAGGAGAAACAGGTGGCCTTAAATGTCGGCAAGCTACCACGTGGGTGTCGCTACTGTTACTGTATTTTGTAGAAGGGCATTTTGTTAGAGTCGTGGAGGAGGAGCGTGAAAAAAACGACCAATCATATTAAAGAGACAGAAGATGGAGAAAGCGAGTGAGTTGTTTGGAGAGTTGGATTGAGATTGGTGATGTGGAGTCGTGGATAATGACCTAAGCTGTTGGCTATTAGAAGAGAGGACAACAAGGATTGAATTTAGGGTACAAACAGTATAATACTAAAAAAGGGTTAATTCCAATAGATAGTCTCAAATTACGGGTCAATTTTTAAATTGGTCCTTGAAAGTCAAATGTTTCAATTAAATTATTGAATTAAAGTATAGTTTCGACGAGGTTCTTATTTTCAGTCTAACCGTGAACTTTGACGTTAAATATTAGCATGGATTTGATATAGTTTGTTTTTTATTTCTCAATGTATCTATCGGAGCGAGCTCATTAATTAATCATTCACATTTTGTAGGCTCATTAAAAGAGTAGATATTAGTCACGAGTTTTAAAGCTGCTCCATATCCAAGATGAAGTTCGAACCCTCGACTACTGGTTAAGATAGAAAAGACTCTTAATATCTCAACTAACTCTCATGGTTACATAGTTTGCTTTTTAATCACATCAAAATAAAGCTGACATTTAACATCAAAGCTGATAGATCAATTACCAAAAGTACCTAATTGGAATGATATTTTAATTTAAGGATTCAACTGAAGTGTTTCCAAATTTGAGACATGATTTTGGGGCTGTTAACGCAATTAACCCTACTAAAAATAATGCACGTTTAGGAATTGGGCCATCATCGAAGTTGTATAAAGAGTCGACACGTGTATTCTAAATAACCGTCCATTTATCTTATCTCCTTTTGCTTGCATATTGAAATCATTATCCGAAGAGAATAGAAGATATATGAAGAAACGTGAAGGGGGACTTACTCCAATTCCAATATTCAATTTGATCCAAAATTTTAATCTAATTAATTAAAATTTAAACTCGATCCAATTTTACGAAAATCACAGATTTAAATCCGATTTGATTCAAAAATCCAAATAACGATTATATGTTTATAATTTCTGTAAAATTTGAATACATAAAAATACTTTAAAATCTAAATTCATTTACTATCCAAACTTGATCATTAATTAATTAATTAAATCATTTTTCGGATATTCGAATCTACTAAATATCATGATTTAATAAGTATATTTTTTTGATTAAATAAAAAAATATCATAAAGTAAAATGAATATATGAAATTTGTTATCCATAACCGTAAACTCAAACAAAGATACAAATGGATGTATCACAATCAATACATTGCTATTTCATATTATATATTATAATATCAGGCAATTATACATATAGATGGACTTTACAATTTGTGATGCCTACCTACTTTTTTTTTCTTTTTTGTTGGTGGGAGAATTTTTTTTCAAAGGCAATAAAAAAGGGCTTACATTAAATTTCAAAGGTCAAAATATTTAATAAGTCCTTATACTTTTTTAAAATTTAGAATTTAATCCCTATATTTTCATTTATGAAAATTTAATCGTTTTAGTTTTTAGATTTCAAAAACAAGGTCTAGTTGTTAACACGGTTAACATTTTTTTGTTGAAAAGAACACGTGTAATGCTATTTCCAAAATCTGATGCGATAAACATATTATCATATATGTAATGTCATGTCAATTTCTTATTTTCATACATTACTCACTAAAATCCAATTAATTGATAACCGATTGTCAGTTACGTCAAGATTGAAATTTCAAATTTTAAAAAAATATAATGACTTAGAATTATAATTATAAGCGTAATATAGGACTAGTAATTAAATTTAACCAAATAAATTTAATAGTACTGTTTGAGTTAAGATTTAACTTTTGAATTTCATTAAAATATGATGACACATCTATTTAAAAAAAATAAAATTTTTAAAAATTTCATGCCATCTCGTTTTTTTAATGCTATTTAAGATTTATTTTTTAGAATCATATTTGAGATTTAATTTAGGTCCCTTTATTTTAGCTCAATTATGGAGTAGTAGTTCTTATCAAATATATAATGCCAAAAAAAAAAAAATCATTTTGTGGTGTGAAGTGTAAACAACAATAATTATTTCTTTTTTGCTTTGTTGTAGTGGGGGAGCCGGGGCTGGCAGGGCCATGACTTCTTGAAATCGAATTTTTTTTTATTTATAAAATTTTAAATTAATAATTATAAAATTATATTTTAAATTTTAAAAAAATAATAAAAATTTGATTTAATCTTTTAAAAATTATATTAAAATAATAAAATTATATTTTTATTATCATAAAACTATACAATTTAATTTTGTGCTTCAATTTATAATTCCGCCACTATTTTGTTGTCTCTCATCATCACCAATTTAACCCTAAAATATTAATTGGGGAAAAAGTAAACACAAAATAAAAGGAACTCGATGAAAGAAACCGTAGACAGCTGTACCATTAAAATTTAAAGTATTCACAGCCTATTCATTGATTAATCCCTGTAATGGCTATGGCTAAGCTACCTTCCCGACATGAGGTCCATTAGAGCTTTATTTTCGTATAACGAGCCAACATCCCAATCATCGGTTGAAGATGACAGTGTCATAAGTGCGACGACAAAAATTCTCATGCTCGGTCTCAGCTGAGGATTTTCTTGCGTACAAGCCTTGGCGATACGTGCCATCTGCAACCGTAAAAACGCCTTGTTAGCATAGTCTGTACGGTTATTGGTTAAGGTCTAGAATTAGAATTCACCTTGAAGATGGCATCAAAAGAGTAGTCATCGCCGAGTCTGGGGTCAACTAGTTTTTGCAGATCTTGTCTTGCATCGGGTTGGTTTAGAACATCTTCGAACTGCTGATATAAAACCGGAATTCATTGAAATGACGAGGAGTGACTAAATAGGGATAAGATGAAGTTGATAAAATACCAATGCGACGAGTCCCGTTGATTCAGTTACTTCTTCGTTCGTCTTGGCAACAACTTCCCTGGCGGATATCAGTTCGTAGAGAACAACTCCAAAAGCACACACATCGACCTTAGGGGAAACCTTTCCATATTGAGCATATCTTCATACAATGCCGCATTTGAGGCAAATTAGTTACTTGTTCAACAAGCAAGAAAGCCGAAAAATTACATATGCGTATTCTTACTCTGGTGGCATATATCCGAAAGTACCGAGAGACAAGTTTGCAACGAAGTGTTTCCGTATTCAGTTAGTTTCGCCAACCCAAAATCAGCCACCTGTTCATACACCCCGTTAACTTCGGTTTATACTAGTTCTTGGTATGTTATATAGAAAAAATTCGACAACCTTAGCTCGAAAGTTCTTGTCAATTAAAATATTTGCCGATTTTATGTCACGATGAATGTAGACAGGGACAGTATGTTCATGGATGTATTCGAGTCCTCTGGCCGAGTCTAAACCAATTTGCACCCTTGCTAACCATAGCAACGGATCTCTATCTGCAAAAATGAAAACTGTGTTTTATCTCACCGAGCATAGATCACTCATAAAAAAAGTACTTGTTTCTCACCTCGCTGGCGTAAATGTTGGCTTAAATTACCGTTCTCGATCAACTCATAGACTAAGAATAAGGAACCTTCAACACAATATCCTATTAAACGAACCTGCACGAAATTTTAATATACTGTCACGTATACATTAACGATTAAGATTGATTCGAGATCGGTTGAAATTATCATTACCAGGTTCAAATGATGAACATGTGTTAAAACCTTTAGTTCAGCAAGGAATTCCCTTGATGCTTGCATATCCATTTTCTTGATTGCAGCTTTCTGCATATAATAGGACCGAAAAAAAGGGATACATTTCGAGTTCAGGGTACACTTCATTAGCTTGTTCAAACATTGAGCAAGAGCTCAGGACAGGGTACCTCGCCTCGTAAGTCTGCAAGGTAAACGGAACCAAAGCCTCCTTGTCCAATCTTATTAGCAATGTTGAAGTTATCGGTTGCTTTGGCAAGCTCTTCGTATGAGAACTCACTGGATTTGTCCACTGTGATACCGGTGAGGCCCGGAGAAGTGACGAGAGCGGTTGTTTCTGAATCATTCTTCGGGTTACCTCTGGAACCTAAATACACAAAGTTACAATTTACATTACAAGAACCTTTACAAGACAGAAAAGTTCACCGTGTCCGAGTTGAATGTCGTGGTCCGGTAATGCTTCTGGGTGTAACGAAGCTTGGACGACTTTCTTTCTTCTGTAAATGCCTGCGTATACGAAAAATCCTAACAGTAAAGCTCCAGCGACTCCGGCAATAGATATGCCGGCCATAACTTTACTTGAGATCCCTGGTTCAAATCCCACAACATCAAGTACCATTTGAGCATTGAAGCTATATATGATTTTATATGTAATGATTGATTCTACCAGTTGTGCTGCAATGAAGGAAAAAAAAGAACAATCGATAGAATCATTAGTCAAACTGAATAAAAATGGGCATTGAACAATTTAGTCCAAAGATGTAAGAGAAAATGGTTGATATCTATTACCTGATCTTTAATGGTGGGAAATTTCCAGTTTGGTCTGCAAAGGAGAAAAGTTAATTTCCAATTCGGATTTAATAAAATCCTGCATGACCTGATTTTATAAATTCAGATTTTTTTTTTTGAAAATCAAATTTCGAGTAGGTTGAAGTAAATTCAGATCTTCAATTAATCGAATTTATTGAATTTCATCTATTTTAAAAAAGGCACGCCTGTTATACTTACAATTACCAATATATTCTTTAATATTGTATATGGTATTAGTTTAAAATATAGGATACAAAATTTATATTAATATTTGCTTCGCATAATTAAATCTAAGGGTCTGAGTTCAAGCACTTGTGTGTGTAAGGTATGTTTGCATTGTCAAATGGTTAAAAAAATATGAACAAATACTATCAATAAACACACCAAAATATTTTTTAAAAAAAAGTATTGCTTTGATTTTTCGAGTTAGATTCTGAGCAAATAAATTAATATTTAACTTCAGGTTGAGATGACTTTATATTGGGGTATATAAGTCGGAATAATTTAAAAGTTATTCATCAAATTTTTGAAAAAAAAGATTATTTTACATAAAATTAAATCAATCTCTTCACCACTAATCCCCAACTTTTTTTATTTTCTTTTAACATTCATTCCTTTTCGCTCGACTTTTTTTTCTAATTATCTCATACTCTCTGTAGTATTTTTTCAAGAAATGTGGTCAATCTTTTAATACTTTAAAGTAAATCTCCCTAATTAGTAACAATTCGTTTTTTCTTTTTAATACCTATAAAATTAAGATTTTGGTTTTTTTTTTTTTTTTTTGTAGTAGTAGATTAAAATTTTTATACGAAATCTATTTTTTATTGATTGAATAATTTTGGGTTATTGATTTTGTATGAAATCTTTTAACATCTTGATTAATTAATAGAAATCTTTAAAGAAATTAGGAAAGGTTATATACATAAACGCAGTTGTATTGAAGCTGGGGTGGTGTATTTGTTTTCCTGGTAAATTCCAAATGGAATACTCGTACAGTCCACCGAAAGTAGGAGGAGGAAGTGTCAAAACTTTGATCAACCCAATACCCTGCTGAATAAAACATAAGAAAATTTGGACCTCCTTTCCTTTTAACATCTACCCTACATGTTTCACATAAATTGTCCCCATCCTAATTGTATTATACTTAATTTAAACATATAATCCATGTTACGCTATATCTCACTCTAAATCAGTAACACTGTTGAAAAATCAACTAGTCATGATTTTAAAGGAAAAACAATCCAAATTATGAAAAACAATCATATGAACCAACTAATGGAATCGTTCAAGTAATTTGAATTGTTCCCACACCTTGACTTCTTCCTCCTTTTTTGGGCTTTCCATGTTTGGAAATAAATTAACTCTTCTTAATTATGTGTTAATTTGTTGTTCAACATTAATTATGTGTAAATTTATTTTTTCAGTTGTCGATTGAGTTTTAGTTTAATTGGTATCGGTATTATCGCAAGTGCAAGAAGACGTAAAGTCGAGTGCGTTGAAGTACATTATTCTCCCATTTAAGAGTTAAAAAAGGACTGTGAATAGGTTTAGGCTTTGTATAAAAAAAATAGATATAATAAAAACCTATAATGAAATTAATGTTAAAAAAAATTACTTCCACATTTAAGCATCTAATGATAATTAAACTATTAATTCCGTATTATGTTATCCAAAATATGATGCCATTGACACATCTTTATTGAAGGTAGTACAGTTTTTATGTAAAACAAGATAATTGATGGTAAAAGTACCATGAAAGTTCTTATATTAAGAGTTAGATTGCATTTTATCTAAATTGGTCCCTCTATGTTAGATAAAAGAGCAATTTTTTTTGTTAAAAATTCCATTTATTTGTACTATTAAAAACTGATGTGATTAGCGAAATGTGTACATCATACTGACCAATTTTTTATAATAGAAAAGGAGGAAATTTTAACAAAAGAACCCCTTAAAATATTTTTTTTCATTTAAGTCTTTTATAATTTTTAAAATCTTAAATTAGTAATAACAGAATTGCACTTTGCTTCCCAAAACGATAAAAATTTAATTTAATCTTTTAAAATTTATAAAAATATAAATTATTAAAATAATAAAATTACATTTTTACTATTATAAAATATATAATTTAATTTCGCTCCAAATAATTTTCTAGCTCGACCGTTGGAAGAGGGAACACAACCACTTCCTTCTCTCTCGTTAACTCCAATCAAAACCACCTTATAAAAATGATTTCATTATTCGAGTCATAAATTTGAATTCAAATTTAAGACTCGTGTCTTTTAAACCAAATTATTATTGTTCATATCATTTCAACTTTAAATGATTCTATTCAATTCATATTTGAATAAACAACTATGGAACTTAAGTTGGAATTCATCATGTGCAAATTTGAGGTTTAAATTAAAATAAATCCGTAATCTTTTACCATTTCATTTCATTTTTCTGTTTGAGTCAAGATTGAAGAGTCAAACCCAATAAAAAGATGGATCGCTAACATATTGGTTTTCTAATTGCACAATCAAGGCCCATCACTATCCTTCTATATTATTTATGATTTTAAATTTAAGATTTGATCTCTTTATTGTCATAATATTATTTCTCTACTTTTTATAATATTATTAAACGATAATAATTTTAGTTGTGGACATTAAAATGATAGTGTAATTTTATAATCATCTGAATATCTAATTAGTTATATGCAATCAATAATAAACTATATATTGAACCCAAAGTTCGGTTAGTGAATTTCAAGTGACAATTAAATGATCAGTACAATAGATCAATACCAATGGATAAGTATAAGAACATAGCTTAGATCCAAATCGATCTAACGGTTAGTGTTAGAGATCAAAGAAGAAAGCTATTTGCATTTTGATTATCAGATAAAAATTAAATTGTAGAAGAGAAGGAGAAGAATAAGTTTCGATTGGTGCAAACGTTGTGAATAGAAAAAGTCATGCATTAGGGATTTTAAGAGTCCGATGACTTAAATGAAAACTTTCGAATAATTTAGTAATTATTTTGTAACTTTTTGAAGTTGATTAGCCAAAACGTAAAGTTACTAATAGTTTAATAACCTTGGATGTAGTTTACCTTATTATAAAAATAGGAAACCACACTGTGCCAAATTCTGAAGGGGTCAAATCCAAATTTTCAGTACAAATGAAGGGCTAAAACTAGAAATAAAGCCTTGGAATTTCCACCTGTAAGGGTGGTCCACACTGGTCTATAACAAGTGTTCCACATGTTGGCAAGTAGATATTTTTTGTAGTGAAGTGCAGGTATTTCAGTCCTAACAGAGCTTCGAGGCTTACAACTTTATCCAAAATCAAAGAAGCCCTCTCTAATCAAAATCATTCAGTTCTTGATAAAAACATCAATGGAGAGCCTTGCGGTGAACATTGTTCCATTCCCTCACCCTTCTTTTCTCAATTCTAAATTACCAATAAATAGAGAAAAGGGTTTTTTCCATTGTTGGCCATGCAAACAAAGCAGCAGCAGCAGCAGCTCCAGCCCCCACAATCCCACACGTTTAAACTGCCACAAAATGTTTGTCCCTGGTATGTAATTACACCCCTTCCTCTTTCACCTTCCATGGCTTGTTCTCATTTAATCAAACGCAATGAAATGCAGGGTTTGGAGAAGCATCACCAGAGGCCAAAGCATCTAAAAACCTCCATAATTTCTTTAATTATATAGCTGTTAAGATTGTCAGTGCTCAGCTTGAGGTACCCTCTTCTGATTCATATTTCTCTTCATTAATCACGGTTCATAAGTTCAATATGATGGTTCGATTTCATGATACTGTTAAAACTTTGTTGTTGTTAAACAATTTAGTGATTTTATATATGTGATGAATTGTTGTGTGTTATTTCTCTCTATCCCTTTCTGGGTGGTTCACCGTATATATAAAGCACGATATATTGATGTGACGTGCTAAAAGTAATTAAGCATCATGTGTGGTGACATGTTATCTTTCCTAGAGGTTGTACGTGTCCTAACAGAAGGCTCGCAAGACCATGGACGAGCTGTTGGAGAGCTCGTCAACTAGATGAGTGGCGAGCACAAATATCGGGCAAGCAGGGTTTAGATGTATGATGCGTTCTCGGGCTAGATGGGTTAAACACATGCCATGCTCTATATTACTCGTATAACATGAATTAATTTATATACAGTAAATTAGCGAAAATTTGTTTAATTTGATGGGAGGCAGAGCTATAACCCTGAAGCTTACGAGGAGTTGATGGAGTTTTTGGATACTCACTCGTTGAATGATGGGGATGAATTTTGCGCTAGCTTGATGAGGGAATCTTCTAGGCATAAAGCTCTATGTATGTACCTTAAATTAATTAATGCTCAATCTCTTTTATATTAAATTTCGATTTTGATCCCTCTATTATGTTCAAATTAGAGACTCGGTACATATATTTTGATTTGACATAATTTATCTTCTACTTCTATAACATTATTAGTTACTTTAAATAATCAACACCATCGACTATTGTGATTAAAATGCCAACAACACAATAATTCATGCCTGCATGATAAAGAAAAATGGGATGTCTTTTAAGAAAAAAATCGAAAATTATTTAGATTAAGTAATGATATTATAAAAATAGAAGACCGAATTGGATTATATCAAATTAAAGTATAGAGATTAAATATAACATTTGAGCAAAATAGAGGGATCAAAACCATAAATTCACCATTCTTTTTATTGATTTGTTCAATTCAATCTTTAATAAATTTCATTGGAATCCCCATTTGGCACCACATCCGCACAACGACAGCCCTACGCATCCTAGAGGTCAGTACATCAGATAATTTCTGCAAAATATTTGTTCTTCTACATTTTTCTACTAAAAATTGATCGACTAAAGCTATATATATATATATTTGTATAGGTTCGATCTGCATATTGCAAACGTGACTTCGAATGGGACAACTTAAAGCGCTTAGCTTTCAAGGTCAGAGAAACCATTTCCCTTAGCTAATCCTCAAGATTGTATGTATCAGTGTGTCTATGCATGCATGCATACTCATGTATATAAATTCATGGTATAAACCTTAGATGTTATTCTAATGGATTCTGATTCATAAAAGTTGTGTATTTTTCTTGGTCTGTTGTGCAGATGGTAGATGAATCCAATACAAAACTCATGAGGGAATATGTTTTAGAAACCAGTCCTGCCACTGAAAATGAAACCGGCAAGTGATCCGATGCTCGACTTTGAGCTCGCCGATACGATATCAGATAGGTCATATAAAGGGCGGGATTATTCCGGGGTACCCAGTACTGGTGTATCAAAATCTATAGTACATACAGTTTATAAAAAAGAAGTAATATATAGAAGTATTATATTGAAAGTTAAGAACAATCTCTAAGAATGTTTTCATGGAACAAGATATTGCATTGATAAGGCAAATACACAGGCAGCAACATCAAGTATCTTTGAATATTGAGAAATCAAAAGTATATAACAAGTTTTTAAGTCGTAAAACGTACTTGAATCGTCTTTCGTTGATCATCATAAGCTATCCTTGGATTCGTTTTCCAATACTGGCTGAAACCATAGCAATTGCAAAATCAAGTATGGCAAAGGAAACACATCAAACCAATAAAGCAATCTTTAACAAATCAAGGATTATCCATGCATCGTAAAAGTACCATGGAAGCCCCTGTATTAGTAATCAAATTGTATTTTGCCTCTTCTACCAAAAAAATGGGCAAAATAATTCTTGTACACTATATAAAAGAGTAAATTGGTTCTTCTGTTAAAAACTGATCATTGTACATTAGTATGAGGTATACATGGCACATCAAATGTAACTATTTAGTTATTCTGCTAGTTATATCAGTTTTAACAGTAGATATGGATGAAAATGTTACAGAAAGAATCAGATTGCTTTAAATCTAACATACATGGACTAATTTGTCCATTTTTTGAGTAAATGGGGCAAAATGCAATCTAACTCCTAATACAGGAGCCTCCATGGTACTTTTATCTTCCATGCATAGCAAAAGTTCGTATTGTTGAATGCACTACTTAAAGTACCTGAATGTAACGTTTCACATCATAGGAAGAGTGGATATGTCCTTTGCTGAAATATGACTGAGCATATTCCTCAATATTCTCAGGCCTGAAAGTCATCATTTAATATAATTATTCTCGTTTTAAATAAATTATAGAGGTTTGTTATTTAGTTGTGACAGAAAAAATTACCTGTAGACATAGTTCACCATGATACCTGCACTTTGATTTAAGCCTTTTTCCGATTGGTCAGCCATCCAGTTTATTCTTTGAACCATCTGTTCCATATTTAAAGTGATTAAAACAAGAGTGGAAATCGGTACTTAAAAGGAGAGTACATGAACGTGCAAGAAAGAGAGAGAAGAGCATGCATCTTCGAAAAACATTTTCTCTTGGTTACCCTTTTCGATCCGTTAGTGCAGCACTTAATTGATAAATTAACGTCGACTCTTTTAACCAATTCTGAAGATATAGAGGGAAATCTTGAAACTAATCAATATGTTTTGCAAAAAGGACTTTGTTGATAGAAGATATCAATCTCGTTACGTACCGCTCCGTTCTGCAAATGGAAGTTTGCAACAGAATCTAGAGCTTTTCCTCTCTTTTTCTCTTGCAGAAGGTACCTAAATTCGAGGAATCAGAGTCAAACTGATTTTATCCAAAGAAACATAAGCTCCATATGTTAAGTACAGAACCAAATAATCTGACTCTATACAGTTCAATGAGTTTCTATTCTTCTGTTCCTCGTAGCACAAGAATGAAAGAAATTAGAGAGAAAGCTGCTTGGTTTATAATAATAGGCAGAAATTTCAATGGAGAGAATATACCTGGCACATAGTCGCATCAGAGGCGGTTTTAATGCTGAAAGCAATTTATCTGAATTAGTCCACTCATGAGTTGTCGGGGTTAGCAAGTTCAACATTATTTCCATGCCACTTTTTCCAGAAGCAAGATCCCTGTAATAGATAACGGCAATATGCAGACTCTGTAAATCACATTTCAAGAGCACAATAAGGGTTAGGAAATACAGAATAATGATTCATCAAACAGACTTGAGCATCCATATTCCAATGTGCTTCGTTATTTATAATTTTCATAACTCAATGTGCTTCGTTGTCACTCCATTGACTTTAAGAATCACAATGGTCACAAATTGGGAAATTAATATTATGAATCGGCTTCTACTAAAAACCATACTCCAGATGGCATGAAAAATGTTCTAGAAACCATTCAACTTCAGAAAATCCAAAAGTCCGATTGAGCTCACATACACAAACACACACAAAATGGAGCTTACCCTGATGAGTCTATTAGTGCTCTTTCTTCTTCTGGTTCAAGTACATTCTCATAAAAAGTTAATCCAGATCTATCAGCAGATGAGCACAATATGTCCTCGGCTTTGGCAAGTTTCAATTGAGATGCCAACTTGGAAAGAAGCCATTGCATGAATCCCGGGATAGGGCTAAGTGTAGCAAACACCTTCGTGGCAAGTGGAAAAGAAGTGTCAGTAAGCATCATCTCAAGCAAAACTTAAGTTGTGCAAACCCATTGCACAGATCTCAAGGAATGTGTAAGAAAACCGGTCGAGGGAATGTCCTGTACAATGGCAAGTATATAATTGAAAATCTATAGAAATATCTACGTATTGGTCCCACTGCAAGACAACAAACAAGGACCAAATACTAGCTCGTAGTTTAGATTGCGAATAGTAAGAGGATTCTAACTGAACATGCAACATTAATCTTGCAGCTTTGTTTGATTAAGAAATCTGATAAAAGAAAAGTACTTACAGAAATAAGTGGCATATCTATTTTCACCAACGTTATAACACGTTTGATAAGAAACTTTCCTAGGTTGATTCCGGCCAAGCCAGGCTGGGAAAGATAAGAAAGGCAATCAGGTTCAAGGAAACGAAGTTTGCTACAAAAAGTTCATTTGCATAAACCATATAACTAGCTGCTATGATATCTTTCTTTATGTTCCATATAGTTAATATCTTTTATAAATAAAAAAGAGGGGAGAAAATCATTATACCTGAGTTGATGATATCGAGTAAAATAATGCACAAGTTGCCTCACTTTCAGCAATTGGAGGATTATCCCACAAAACTTCCTATCATTCACAAGAATATTACAAACAAGAAGACAACGAAAAGAGTTTGGTAGTTGGTACAGTTAAGGAAATTCACCTGTATTGTCTCTGCTATATTCTTCAAAAGTGCAACTTCAATAAAAATAAGAGGTTCACCTGAAATACGGAACACTTAGATAGAGAGAGACAGAGACTGAATAGGACAGATGAAATTGCAGGTAGTATCATACTTAACAATCCCACTCCCCCTAAGGAGTAAAGGGAACTACTTACGAGGTATGGCTGAATGAAAATATCCGAAACAACGACGACCAACTCCCAGTCTTCTCTTAAGATCAATAAGATTACTGATTGGATGCACTGCCTGGACAATATTGGATTACTAGACAACACAGGGCTGGATAACAAAAAATCTAAAATATGAGCAAGCAAGAAGGAGAATAGAAACAAACCTCATAAAATACTATTTTTTCTAGCAAAGAAGCAGGATCATCCCATGTAATCTGATAGAGCTCTAAAGCAGCAGGACTAAGCCAAGTTGAAAGCTTCTCCTTCAGATAAGAATCCAATGCTCGCAATGAAGCAATATTTCCTTCTCTGAAAAAAATTTAGTTCATATTATACATTTGAATTAATTTTGTTTCAATATTTTAACAAATTAATGTATAACTAAGTTCTAAATCTGCAACAAGCCATCAACAATAACTGTGAACAATATAAAGAAATTTTTCAACAATTCAGCTCATGTTTCTTTCAAAGATTCCAATGCCAAAAGCCGTTTCTTGTTCGTTATTTTTTATGGCTTTGCATAATAACTTAGAAGTGAAAAACACCACACAAGTATCTGACATTTTCTAACACACTTTTCAACTGAATGAAAGGAAAGTACTAGTATGATGATTAGATCAAAGATAAATAAGGTGAAATCTCATAAAACAGATTATAACCTTACGTGAGAATGGATAATATATCAGCCCGGATGATGGTCAAAAACTTCAGCCCTTCAGGGTGCGTGTTAAGTCTCTCAAATAGAGTTTCATACACTGGTTTAAGGGAATGTCTCAAATTTCTCTCTATGCGATAGAAAGTTGAAAGAAAGCCTTCATCTTCAACTCCTCCTGATTGAGCTTCACTCCCTGAAACAACAAAACTCTGCACCATTCAATCCCACTAACCACAAAAACAAGAATCCAAAAAAAGTTAAACAGCAGCACAGTAAGCTCATCACCAGGTGACTGAAGTCCAAGATATTGTTTTATGAGCTCACGAACTTGTGCCCTGTTGAGATCATACTCTTTGGCAAGTGTGAGCAATAATTTCCTACGGTTCTCGGAAGAAAGGCTACAATAACCCTGCATTATACCACATTTCACAACATTATCAAGCACAACGTAAACACAAGAACTCAAAATAATCAGTAATCGCTTGTTACCGATACTTTACCTCCAAAAACTCATTAAGTACAGAATCATCAACTTCAGTTTTATTCATTGATATCACGGAGTGCATTGATTCTCGTACAACCTTAAATGATCTTGTTAACAAAAAACACTTCCCATAGTTTAAAAATCAAGAATTGTATTCCAAATTGTGAAAAACATCAATGCCATAAATAATAAACCTTTGATGATTGAGCTTTTCGTTTCCATGTTCCGTGGCATGACGCTCCTCCTTTTTTCCGGATTGGTTTCCATGAGAATTTGACAGTATTTGATTCAACTCATTCTGCGGTTAATTAATAATTCAATTCATGATCAGTCACACGATTCAACCAAGGGGTAGGTTAATTAATAGCATTTGATTTCTTAGTGAATTTGATACTATCTGATTGACTTCATTCCGTCCTAAAATGCATAATTCAAAACTAAATCAACAAAATTCATTAAATTCGTGATTAATCAAAAACAATTCAACTAAAAAGCACAATTAATCAAGCAATAAAAAAATTCCTGATTTTGAATTGATTAGTCAAACGGTTCAACCAATAGAGTGGGCTATTTAATATCATTCGATTACCAATAGAATTTGACACCATTTGATTAACCTCATTCCGTCGTAAAATTAAAAATTCAAAACTAAATCAACAAAATTCATTAAATTTCGCGATTAATCTAAAACAATTTAACTAACAGAGCACAATGAATCAAACAATAAAAATCCTAATTTTGCAACAACAAAAAAACACTTACGGAAATGGGAGAAAGGGCGAAGTTGGTGAGATGATTAGGTCTCATCCTAGCTCGCATCAAAATGGCCAATGCTTTCTTATTCATTTCTATTAAATATAAATATATAAAAAATCCGACAAAATCGCCAATGTTTGATGTTCAAACATTGTTTTCGTTGAACCGACGATGAGTCTTATCGAGCAGAACACTCACTGAAAGAGCGAAAAAGAAGGAAACAGAAAAGAAGTCATAAAACGACAGCGTTTGTGGTATCGTAAGGACGAAACTAGTAATAAACAAATATAATTGGTCCTAGAAAGTAAAAGAAAGAAGGCGGTAAACCCAAAAAAAAAATGAAAGAGAGATGAAATGGTCAAATTTTGACCAGTTTAATTAACTTACTGTTGAAATTTTGAAATTTTAATTATGATTTAAATAATACTAATTTATTAAAATAATAAGTTATATATCATTATAAATATAATAATATATTTTTAGTATAATATTTTAAAAATAATAAATTTTAATTTTATGAAATTGATAGTTAATATTTTATCCGGACAAAATGTAATCTATATTTATTGAAGTTCACTTTAATAAAAGTATGAAGTTTATGTATTAGAAATCAAATTACATTTTATTTTTTTACTTAAAAAATAAGTAAATTGATCTTTTATATTAAAATTTTCATTCATTTATACTGTTAAAAATTAAAACGTTTAACGGAATAACCCGATAATAATACATGATGTACCATATTTACCTCATGCTGTCATGCTTTTTATAATAAAAATTGATGAAAGTTTTAAAAAAATAATAATAATTTCCTCTTGAATTTAATAAATAAAGTTTAATTTACTTTTTTTTTTTTTAGTAAAAATGCATTTTCACTTCTAACTTTTACCGTCTGCTTCCATCCAATTTCACATGAGATGTTTGATGGATGATGTTGGAATAATTAGAGTTAATGGTTAGGTTATGGGGTTGGATCGTTAGGATTTGGGTCACATGGGTTATAGATTTGCTCGTTGTACTGAATCTATTATCAGTCGCATTGATGGGCTGGGTCCTATATCTATGACAAAACTGGGGCTCCATGGCTAGCTCCGCCTCTGCTGGTCAGCTAAAAACTTTTTTTTTTTACATAATATCTAAATTATTTATAATTATTTTTTAATTCATAAATAAAAAAATAATTCGTTTCAATACATTCGAATTTTTTTTGCATTGAAAATAATATTTATATCAATCAAATTACGACTCAATCGATAACTTAAACTTTTTTAAACTTTAAATCTCCATAATCAATCGTCCCATATCATATCTTACATTCTCATTCTTTTTTTCCTCAAATGCAATCATAAAAATTAAAATAAAAAGTTCATTTTCATTATCACGAAAATAAAGTTATATTTTTTTACCGTTTCAGTTTGGTGAGATTTGGAGTCGTTGAACCTAACCGTTAAGAACCTTCTTTTATTACAAGCTTTTTGCTTTTGCCTTTGCTTTGCTTTGCTTGCTAGCTAGCCTAATAAAGTTTACTCCTTTTTACTAGGGATAAATATCGAATTCATACGTGAATTTTGGTTGAATGTATAATTTAATCCATGAGTTTTGATTTAATGTAATTATATACATTAAACTTGAAATTGAAATTATGGTTCATATGTATATATGAAATTTTGATTTTGATTCAATTGTACACCTTTAAATAAACGAATATATTTATTTATTTTCATATTGGATTAATATAATTGTTTGTGTATACAATATACCAACATAAAATGGTGCTAATTCGATAATTTTGTTAATGATTTGTGAAAATTGAATCAAATTGAAATTTTATGGATAATCAAACAAAATCAAAATTCATATATAATATCACACATTAGATCAAAATTTACGTATAATTTTGATATTTATCATTTTTTACAATTATACAGGAATACATATCTTAATGCCTATTAAGTCAAGAAGCTTGATGCCTATAAATGGAAAAACATATGGCTCGTTCAACGTTTGTTCTCTAAATAAGCATTTGATTTGACTCAACTTTAAATTTAATCAGAGTTTAACATAATTATAAGATACCAAAAAAATATTGTAAAATAAATGTGTCATAACATGAATGAATCAAAGACGGGTAAGGGTTTGATATTGTTTAAATAGAAATTTTGTTATATAAATCATTATTAAAAGATTAAATTAAAATTTAATTTATTATAAAATTATTCTATCACTCCTTAAAACTAAATAAATTATGTTTAATCCATTAAAAAAAATAAAAACATAGATTAATGCATTATAAAATTATTTTTTAATCCATCAAAAAATTATTCTTCAATTCCTATACTCTCTAA
Organism: Kokia cookei; assembly: GCA_039519145.1. Classification (NCBI taxonomy): domain Eukaryota; kingdom Viridiplantae; phylum Streptophyta; class Magnoliopsida; order Malvales; family Malvaceae; genus Kokia; species Kokia cookei. The sequence goes on from CM076907.1 coordinate 45,030,072, forward strand.
AAGAAACTTATAGATTCATCCTAACTCGAGATCCCGTATCTCACAAGTCAAACTTTTTTTACTAAAAAATCACCATACAAATAATTTGATTTAATTATAAAAAATTAATAATTTTATTTTCACTCTACCTGAACTCGATTTCATCTGAATCCCAAACTTAATCCAACACGAATATAAAAATAACCCTAAACCCTACTCTCCCAAACAAATAAGCATAAATTAAAAATAATTTGATCCCAAACTTGAAATTCATTCTATAAATCGGTCCAAGTTATATTAGTTGCAGATAGTTTATTCTTGGAGTCAATCATGCATTATAATATAATATTTTCTCATTACATTACAATTTCCAATAACCAGCTTTTTATGTACCCTCATAATTATGTGGCCCTCATGTGGCCTATTACTGTTATTTACTTACAGTTGAAGAAAATGACAAAAACAAGATGGATCTGAATCCTTTGTATTAACTTAATAGTTAAGGGTGTTCATCGTTTTAGATGTGATTTGAGTTCAAGTCTCGTTAATTACTGTTTATAATTCATAAAAAAAAAAGGTGGATATCACTCTCATATATACAAATATAGAAATTGACGCATCTAGAAATACGACTTAAGAGGTAGGAGTAAAACTAGAAATATTTTGAAGGGATCAAAATTAAATTATATATTTTATGATAATAAAAATTATAATTTTATCATTTTAATAGTCTATATATTTATAATTTTTAGAGAATTAAATCAAATTTTTATCAATTTTGGAGAGTCAAAATGTAATTTTACCATTATTAATTTAAAATTTTATAATTTATAAATAATCTAAATGGAAAATTTCTATTTTAAGAGACTCGAGCCCTACTTGCCCCTTAAATCTGTCACTGGATATACAAATATAATTTGACGAGAAATGATTGTATGAAACAGTGATTTCATGTCATCTATATCCTTTTTCAACAGGAAAATGACAAATAAGATTTTTTCCTTCTTATTTTAACCTTTTTAATTGGATTTGCATTTTTAAAAAATATATATAAAAAAAAAATTTTGATTTGTCATTCTCCTATTAAAACAGGATAATTTATAGATTCATACAATTTCTTTTCATAATTTCGCACCTAATTTGATTCTTTGCTTATAATTTATTCGTAAATCTAAAATATTATGTTTCAACCCTTTTACCCATGCATGAAATTTTTACTATTAAAACAAATCGTAAATTTGAAACAAAAGTAAGGGTTATTTATGTTAATTTTTAGGTCACTTGCTATGTCTTGTAGGAAAATTAGAGTGTAATCAATAATTTATTTTTGTTTAAATTGACTAAAATAATATTGTTAGTTCATGTTACGTTGGCTTGTCGCTCTTCTTAAGATTAATAAATAAAAAATAATACCTTCAAATACTAAATTAAGCAATAATTAATCTTAAAGCAATTTGGTGATTTTTTTTATTATGTGATGAAATAATTGAAAAACATCCTTCAACAAATGATTTTTTTTTTTAATTTAAATTATGGTTCGGATTTTAAATTTGAAATACTTTAGTTAAAATTTTAAAGTAATTATATCGTTTAATTAAATTATTTCCTTAGTCTAGTTATTAGTACATGTTTAAATAATGCTCAAATGTAATGGGAAACATATTTAAAATAAATGAATTAAAAATCACGAAAATTAAGTGAGATAACAAAAGTTTCTTTTACTGTAATCAATGGTTGAAATTTCGATCTTTTCTTCAACCATGTATTAAGTGAGATAGTAAGAGTCATTGATTCGCTCCAATGACAATAGATATCTTGAAAAACCAAAAAAAAAAATTCATGGATTAAATTATAAACTCATTCAGTTTACTCAATGTATAATTTAGAAATAGCATAAATAATGCTACTAGTGTCACGGGGCTCTAGCCCCGTAATACTAGGAAATCCTTGACCCCCTAATTTTTTGAGAATTTATCATTAAACCCCCAAATATTTTTAAAAATTTTAATTAAATTCCAATTTTTTGAAAAACTTTAATTAAACCCTCAAAACTTAATTCCATACCCACCATTGAAAATAACCCTTCTAAACTTTATTAACACTATATATATTTTTAAAACATGTTAGATCCAAAATATTTATGCGATAAGTACACATGTTTACACTCCGATCTATATTTAATGTCTAAATTAACTTTTAGATTGATGGAAAGATCTAATAGACGTTAGTACTTTCAATACTCAATTAAAATATTTTAAAACTTAAAATCAATTTAGAATCTCGTCAAATAGTAGAGAAGTACTCGGTGAATTAACTCTTTTCTTTAAGATAATATTTTTAAAATCGAATAGATGGTTAAACTGATCAAACCAACATTTCGTTAATCCAATCGGTTCGATTAAAAAATTATTAAAATTAAAAAAAAATTCAAATTATCTTCACCTATTATCGATATAATCAAACCGATATCCAATTAATTCTCGATTCAACCCGATTATATATATTTTCATCTGATAGAAGTAAACAAATTGATTAAAACATGAGAGGTGCAACAAAGGACCTTGCCAGCAAGCCTGCCATTGCCATCCAATGCAAATTTTGCAATATTACAAAACAAGACAATATAGTTTAATACATTCATCGTTATCCACCGGCTTCTATGACCAATCTACTCCTTCCTTAATTTTTCTCCTTAGATTTTGGTTTGGATTTTCTTGTCTCCTTTTAAAAAAAATTGCAATAATATGGTTTATGAATTATGGTGGGTCTTTACATCTTGTCACAATTCTTTCATATATGTTTGTAATAAGGTCAGTGACTTGTTTAAAAATTAGATAAATTATTAAAATAATTACTTTTATTTACTTTAAATTATATTTTAGTTATATATATTTAAAATGTTATGTTTTAATTACTTACATTATTATTTTGTTATAAAATGGTCACTCTGCCGTTAAAATCTGTTATCTCTTAAACGATAGTCTGATATGACAATTAAATGGGTTTAAAATGCCAATGTGAATGTCTAGCTATGATGAGAAAATTTAATTTTTTTATGAAAATAAAATACAAAATTTGCCTTAAACCTCAAATCATTCACGTTTGACATCTCAAAATTTTGTACTAAAACGTAACATTTTAAATATAAATAATTAAAATGTAATTTAAGGCAAACAAAAGTGACTATTTTGATAATTTATCTTTAAATTTTTGGATAAATATACCCTTTCAATTCTCCCCTAATAAAATTTTAAAGTATTGTTTTTATCTTATTATATTTCGAATTACCATTTTTTTTGCTTAATTAAATCATTATTTATTTAACGAATTTCAATGTTTTTCATGTGAATAAAAAGGTAAAATTCTAATTTTGGCCCTTTTAATATACTTAAATTTGAATCCTGATTTATATACTTTAATTTAACATAATTTGACTATCCATTTTCATAATGTCATATATTAGTCAAAATAGTTAAACTTTTAACTATTTGGATAGGCCTAATTAAAGGATATAAATTAAAATGTAAGCATAGTAGATGGACCACATTATAAATTTAACCAAAAAAAAGCCCTTGAAAGTGTAAGAACTTTTTGAGTATAAAGTAGTCAGTTTTGTTCTCTAATAGACATAAGATTTCTTCTGGCCAAAAGGCAAAAAAAAAAAAAAACATAAGATTTCACTTTTTGTTCTCCCACACTAATTGAGCCATATAATTTATTTATATTATAAGCTCCATTCTCTCTATATCATCGATAATTGTTCATATGAAAAATTAAGCTTTTCTATTGTCTTTATCTCATATGGTAAGAATAAAATTTATAAAATTTTAAATCAATATGGTAAAATTGTAATTTGATTCTCAAACGATAAAGTTTTGATTTAATTATTTAAAAAAGTATGAAGATATAAACTATTAAAATGATGAAATTATATTTTAGTTCTCATAAAAATATATAATTTAGTTTTGACCTCAAATTTTTTTTAACTTCACTCTTATTCACATTATTATTTACCTATGATACATAAAATTTATACACTAACAATATATCAAATATTCTCATGTAAATATATCGATACAAAGATTTTATTTAAAGCAATATATAAAGATTCTAGTAACAAGAATGGGTGAAAGCAAGCAAAGTGTCTGTCAGTGACAGATGTAAAGTATAGTGGATTAACATCCAATCAATTTTCGTGGTTTTTAAAATGAATTTTTTTTATTTAAATATTTTATAATTAATAAAATTTTAAATTAATGATAGTAAAATTATATTATGATTTTCAAAAATAATAAAAATTTAATTTAATTATTTAAAATTATAAATATATAAATTATTAAAATAATAAAATTACATTTTTTTACTAACATAAAAATATATAATCTAATTCCTGATTTCTCAAAATTTTTTTAATTTCACTCATGTCCCAATTATCACATTGCATAATAATATATGAAGAAATATTTTTATAATATGATATGATTAAATTTTAATTTATGATCTCGTGATTAAGTTGAGTAACAAAATGGCGTGCTCATTGACTAGGATCTTTCCTTATTACATTTCATTTTTTTAGTGGTTGAAGGAATCTAAGACAGATCACGGGCAAAGTCACACATGTTGGTTTCTCACTTCTCAATATTAAACCAATAATAATAATATTATTATTATTATTGTTATTAATGGGATTTTATAATAAATTTCGATTACTTTGATAAATAATAAAATTATAAATGTTATGAATTTAATTTTTTATTACGATAAATTTTAAATTTAAATTAACGTATTTTTAATTTGACATAGTTTGATGTTATTATTTTTGTAATGTTATTGGCTAATTTGATTTGTTAATATCATTAATTATGTTAAAAGTTAAAGTAACAATTAATATTATCAAAATAAAATGATCAATTATATCGAATTAAAATATTAAGATTAAATATTAATTTTCGGTATCACTATTTAATTCAACCTCAATTTAAGTATGAAATTATTAAAATATCCTTATTTTAAAGGACAATTAATATTGTTATAATGATATTTTAGTCTTTTCATACTTTTCGATAATTTTTTAATAAAACAACCGAAAAATGTTATTTGAGAATTGAATACAAGATCAATAAATTCATGTAAAAATTTCTTACCACTCCACCTATAATAATTTGTTAAACTAATTTTATAAATATATTTGTTCACCCATGGGCTTGATAATGCATTAAATATTGCAAAAAGAATAAAAGTCGAAGGAGAGAGATAAATTAATCCAAGTTAGTAGGCTTACTCCATACATTCGATCCTAAGTCCCTGAGTCCCATAATAATGAAAATTGGTAGAAAAAAAAATATTCTATTCAATGTGATTTGCATGTAATAAGATAATTTTAACCCGGGCCGTAGCTATGGGGCTAGCAGGCTCCTAAAATAGAAATATTCTATTTATGCTCTTTAAAATTTTTAAAATTTTAAATTAGTATATGTAAAATTGCATTTTGTCTCATTAAAAATGATAAAATTTTAATTTAATCCTTTAAAATTATAAAGATATAAGCTATTAAAATGATGAAATTACATTTTTACTATCTAGGTAAAGCATAAAATAAGTCTAAAGGTTAATTGCTTTCAAAATAAAAAATCTAAAGATTGATGATAATTAGTTCTCAATGTACTAAAGAAAAAATTTGTTTAATATATTAATTTTTTACACACTCATGAGTAAATCCTTGTTTCACATTACACTAGTTATAATATTTCTATAAATAGAAAAAAATTTATGTTGGTCATGTCAGTTTTTAGCAGTAAACGTAGTTAAAATTTTTAACAAAATGTATATAATTTGATTTGTTTATTTTTTTAGTAAATGAAGTAAAATATAATATAACTCTTAATATAATGATCTTCATAATATTTTTAAACAATCTCATTATAAGTTCGGATCATATTTGCTTTTTTTAACACAATGTCTTGAACTACTCATAGTCCCACCTCAACCCATAAATAGGAGTATAATGCTTTTCAGTGCATTCGAACTCATATTCTCCTACATTGATAACAATGCTCGTATTAATCGAGTTGAGACTCAATCGACAAAAAAAAATTACAATCTTTTGCTAGGAAAGATCAAGAGGGACAGTGATATATAATTTGTTTTGTAGTGATGAATTTGTAAAAAAATTAATAAATAGGTGGGCTCCTTGTGTAAAATTGGATTTTCATCATCCAAAGCTAAAAAGAAAAGAAAAATGGATCCAAAAAGCTTCCAAATTTATAAAAAAGGGGGAAAAGCTTTGTGTTTTCCCATGAAAAAACAACTGGACTTTTTCGTCGTTTTCATAACTTCCTCTAATGGGAATCTGATTGGTTACTCAATTAGGACCCTGACTCAGTGAGTCACACCCTCTTTCAGGAGGGTGGGCCTTTATTTGCATGGGTCCCTGCACCGACTTTGGACCATCACTATATCACGCATTCAGAATGAATGGGGCAATTTAGTGGTAAAATTTGTTATGGAGGTACTTGTATTAATAGTTGGATTGTTTTTTGTTTTTTTTACTAAAAAATAAGTAAATTAATTTTTATATATTAGATCAAAAAGTAAACTGGTCATTCTGTTAAAAATTTCATCCAATTCTATTGTTAAAAATTAGTCCATGTACGTTAGCATGAGGTACACACGACACATAACATGTAATTGTTTGGTTATTTCGTTAGCCACAAGATGAAATTTTTAACAAAAAAAAAAACTAATTTGCTCTTTGATCTCATATTTTGAGTAAATTGGACAAAATGAATTTGGCTCCTAATATAGGGACCTTCATGATATTTTTACCAGAATTAGGGTCATATATATATATATATATAAGATTGCTTCGAGTTAAAAATTTTTTAATTAATTTTATTTAGATTGGTTTTAGTTTAGGGTTAATTCGGGTTTGAGTTAAATTAAATTCAAGTTGTTTTTGGATTATTTGAGTCAAGTTATTACGTATTTCAATCACTTTAGGGTTTAAAGTTATTTTGAGGATCAGTTTTAGTTTCTTTGAGCCTCATGACATGTTTGAACCATTTGGAGTTCTAATCACTTTTAGGGATGGACTTGAAAATTTGTACTAGATGCTGTTGAGACAAAACTAGAAGTTTTTGAGGAACCGAAGCTAAAAAAAATTGTTTTAGAATGGTCCAAATTGAATTAAAAAAATTTTGGAGGATGAAAAACATAAATTTTCATTAGATCAAAGCTAAAAAAGGATTAACATTGAACTCTTAATTTTAAAGCGGGACTACAAGGTGAATTATACCATTTAACTTTGGTATTTTACATATTGATCTTTCTTTTTTCTCATGCTACACCTACGAGCCATGAAAAGGAAGGTATCACATTGAGCATATGACATTTTTGGTAAGTTTCATATTTTAAACATTTTATTGCTTTTAAAAATAAAAATTCCATAAAAAAATTACTGTCACTAATGAAAAATCGAAAACAAATTAGTTATTCTAAATTTGTGATACACAAATTGACTCACGATAAAAATGTGATTTGCGTCTCCTATAGTTAAAAACTAATCACTGTACATTAGAATGAGATACACATGGCATGCCAAGTATCACTATCTGATTATTCCGTCAATTATGCCAAATTTTAATAAAATAACGAGATGAAATTTTTAACAAAAATAATGAATTTACTCTTTAATCTAACATATAGGGACTAAATTGTTAATTTTTTGTAGAAGGAACTAAGAAACAAAATTCATATATATATATATATATATATATATATAATTATATAATTATAAATCAAAAACTTGAAAGGGACAGTTAGTGAGAATTTGAGAAAGTGTCATACCTTGCTTGCATTGCCTGCTGGGAACCAAAATTTTCTATATTTATTAATTGAATTTTGGTCTGATTTCGTTCTTAGTCCATGGACTCTTTGTATTTTTTCAATTTAGTCTCTTCCTTTTTAAGTTCTCGATTTTAGTCTTGATCTAAATTAGGATTTATTTTATGCATTAATAGATATGAGTTCATATACTATCAACGAATCATTCGACACATCATCATTAAATCAATGCAAAATTTAAAAAATACTTATTATATTTTTAAGAAGTGGCATCTTGTGATTTGTTGAGTGCAGTTTATACATAATTAATACATTAAATATAAATTTGTCAAATTATCCACGTCAACAATTTTAAATTATTAGAATACCAAATATTCAAATTTAACTTAATATTAACAATTAAACTTTAATCGATCAAATTCTTGGAATAAAAGTTAAAATAATTAAATTTCAAATTTTAAAAAATCTAGGGATCAGAGGAAATAAACCCTTTTTTACTAATATTGAATTTTCATTAAGTCATGTGTTTGATAAAGATTAAAAATTTCAAGAAAAAAAGTAGAATATGATAAATTAGTAAATAACTACTTATTTAAAAAACCATACTTTTAAAATAAATTATCACAATATTCAAATTGTTTTATTAAAATCCAAATTATCCAAAATATTATATTAATAAAATTAAAATTTTAAATTAAATGAATTTTTAAAATAAAAATTTTACCCATTATCAATAACATTACATCATTTATTTATCATAATTCGTAAAACAACATAATTAATTAATGATTATAAATTCAAGAATTATAAAAATTTTGAGTTGAAAGTTTTTTTTTACCATATCAACAAAAAAAATATTCTCCTCTAAATTCGCTGAAAACGGGTTTAATTAAGAATATTTTTATTATTTCAATTTAATTTCGTAATTTTAAAAAAGTCTAATCTATTTTTTTTTTTTACAAAACCACATTTTAAAAAATTCACCAATTTATACTTAACTTTTAAACTTTTTTTTTTCTTTCCATTTTCGCCGACACAAGTAAAACATAGCACTCATTCTCACGTTATAATATACATATAAAAGGACTGACACTCTCTCTTCAGTACTACTCTCAAGCTTCGAATCTATATATTTTCTTTCACCTTTTTTTTTTTATCCTTTAATGGCGATGTCCCCAACCACTGAACCTCCCAACAACTACAGCTTCTTCTTCTTCTTCTTCACATTCACTTCATCTTCATCCTTCTTCTTCACCTTTGCTTGCTCCTCCATGGTTATTTATCATATGTTGCACCTCACCTGATCTTTCACTTCTCTAAACACTGCTCAAAATCAACTGTAAAGTGTAAACTACTATCACTACTACTACTAAAAGACGAACCCTTTCTCCCCACCCCAAAGAGAGAAATGAAGCTACCGATAATGGGTTTTATTAACAAAGCCTTTTCTCTTTCCGTGACTCATTGGTTTCTTACTGAGTTAATCTTACTTGGTTTGATGATCTCTGTTTTCATTCCAGCTCAATGCTTCACTGATTCTACTGATGGTACTTTTTTTTTTAAAGATTTTTGGGTTTTTTGTTTGGCATTGGCTTCATTGATTTGTTGTATGATCATTAGAAAATTTGAGGAAAAGAAGGGACAAAATGAATATTTTGCTTTGATTTTATGATATTTTTATTTTTGGGGAATATGTGATACTTTTTATAGTATACAGTAGCAAAAAAAAAAAAAAGCAAGCTACAAATTCTGGGTTTTAGTTATATTTGGTTATGGTGAGGTGACATTTTATCATATAGATGGAAGATTTAATTCAACATAATCTGTATTTGATTTATGATTTTGGAACGTGGGATCTTGTTATTAAGCTGTTTACTTATTTGTTTGCAGTTCAAGCTCTTCAGGTTTTATACACATCATTGAACAGTCCTACAGAGTTAACAAATTGGAATAGTGATGGTAATGATCCATGTGAAGAATCATGGAAAGGGGTTGCCTGTGAAGGCTCAGCTGTTGTTTCCATGTATGGAACTACATATTTTTAGAATGTATATACTCGATTTTTTGGAATTTTGTACCTTGTTGATCAGTTTTGGTTAATTAATTGGTGTTTGTTATTTGTTTAACAGTGATGTTTCTGGATTAGGACTTTCTGGAACTATGGGATACTTGCTCAATGATCTTATGTCCTTGAAAACACTGTAAGATGGTCTCATTGCTCGAGTTTTCGATATATGGAGAACCTTTCTCTTTTATTAACCATCTAACTAGTTAATTTACCTTTTTTTTTTTTTTTTCCCTTTGTATTATGTTAGTGATTTGAGTAACAACAACATTCATGACACGATTCCGTATCAGTTGCCGCCGAATCTTACGAGCCTGTAATGCCTTCAATTCATTTTGTTTATATCGTTATAACGAGTTCATTTTGATGCTAAATGTTAAAATGGTTTATTTGTTATATGATTCAGGAATGTTGCAGGTAATAACTTAAGTGGGAGTCTTCCTTATTCCATTTCCACTATGGTTACTCTTACTTACCTGTAAGTTATATATCTCACAGTCGAGTGGCAAATCGAATTTCCTCTCGTTTTCCTAACCCTAAATCTTCGTGTCATAGGAACCTAAGCCATAATTCACTTTCTCCTTCAGTTGGAGATGTTTTTGCTAATCTTACCAACCTCGGGACCTTGTAAGAGAGCTCAACCTTTTGTATTATTATAATCTACTGGTTTTGTTCTATGTATAATGCCTTAATAACATTAAACCATATTATTATAGGTACTCTTTAGTTTATTTCTATGCTGAATAAGATTCGGTTACCTTGTTAATATGCAGGGATCTTTCCTTTAACAATTTTAGTGGGGATCTACCTGTTTCGTTTAGCTCATTGACCAATCTTTCGACGCTGTAAGTGTTGCTTCATTAAGATCTAAAACAAAAGGAAAAATGGGTTTCAGATATTTATAGAGCTTGACCAAGTTCTATTGATGAACTTGTGGCAGGTATATGCAGAACAATCAACTTTCCGGTTCTCTTAATGTTCTCTCGGGTGTACCTTTGAAGACTCTGTAAGTTTAACTTTTCTTGTGTACTGCTGTTTGGTCTACATGTTCTCTTGTATGTTCTTATGCATCCTAGATTCTGAAACAGAAATGTTGCCAACAACAATTTAAGTGGATGGATTCCTCAAGAGCTTTTTTCACTCCCGACTTTTATGTAAGTCTCAATGTATATAATTGCTGCCAATATAACTCTTTCGATATTTATGCAAAATGTTTGACTTTGCTACAAAACAGATATGATGGGAATTCTTTTGCCAATGGACCTGCTCCTCTGCCACTACCATATAGTCCACCTCCTCCTGGTAGATCTCGTCATAAACATAAAACTCGACCAGGAACTCGTAAATCCCCCGACTCTGATGCTCAATCATTGGATTCAGATAAGGGACCATCGGCTGGACAAATTGTAGGCATTGTTCTTGGTTCTTTGTTGCTACTTGTCCTTGTACTACTTGCTGTTGTTTTCTGTATTCATAAAAATAAACGGAAGGTGAGCGGTGCAAGAGCTTCAAAGGGAAGTTTTTCAGCTAGCTCCAATGATGGTATGCTAGTGAAATTGTTATATTTTAAATATTGTTTGAACCCGTGAAACCGAATGTTGCTTAGCATTGAGTGTCCTAACGATGCTGGACGTGTATTATGCTTCGTTTTTACAGGACATACCGAGATGCAAGAGCAGAGAGTGAAAAGTGTTGCTGCCGATATAGATTTGAAACCTCCACCAGCAGAAAAGGTGACAACAGTTGATAGGATTTCCAAAAATGGATCTCTAAACAGAATGAAGTCACCGATCACTGCTACATCATATACCGTCGCAGCTTTACAAACAGCAACTAATAGTTTTAGTCAAGAATACCTTATCGGCGAAGGTTCCCTCGGTCGTGTTTACAAGGCTGAGTTTCCAAACGGAAAGGTAGCTTCATTTTTTAAACAATACATCGTTTTTCACTATGATAACTAATGATTCCTTACGTTGTTTGATCTTAGACAATGGCTATTAAAAAAATAGACAATGCAGCCTTATCATTACAAGAGGAAGACAATTTTCTAGAAGCTGTCTCCAATATGTCACGTTTGAGACATCCTAATATAGTTACATTGGCCGGATACTGTGCCGAGCATGGACAGCGTCTTTTGGTGTATGAATATGTAGGCAACAGTAGTCTTCATGATATGCTGCATTTTTCCGATGATGGCGGAAAGACATTAAGCTGGAATGCACGTGTCAGAGTGGCACTCGGCACTGCTCGGGCTTTAGAGTATGTTATATGTTTATGATTGTTTTCAGTCTGTCTATCCCTCAGCTGTTTTTGATGAACCATTGTTTCAGGTACTTGCATGAAGTGTGCTTGCCTTCAGTTGTACATAGAAATTTCAAGTCGGCAAACATTTTACTTGACGATGAACTCAATCCGCACTTGTCCGACTGTGGCTTAGCTGCTCTTAATCCAAATACCGAGCGGCAGGTTTCAACACAAGTGGTTGGTTCATTTGGTTATAGTGCTCCTGAGTTTGCATTGTCGGGAATATATACTGTAAAGAGTGATGTGTATAGCTTTGGGGTGGTGATGTTGGAGCTGCTAACTGGTCGGAAACCGCTAGACAGGTACAACCCATTGTCTAGCTAATGATCTTTTATATATTGCCATTGTTACAATTCTAAAAATTTTGTTACGTTCGTGCTAGTTCGAGGGTGAGATCAGAGCAATCACTTGTCCGATGGGCCACTCCACAACTACACGATATCGATGCCCTTGCGAAAATGGTCGATCCTACACTCAATGGCATGTATCCTGCAAAATCTCTGTCACGTTTAGCTGACATCATCGCTCTATGTGTTCAGGTAAAGGAACTTACTAGTGCACATTAAGTATCAAGTGAAGAACACGATCATATGACATATTATCGACTTTTTTTATTTTGTTTGTTTTAATGCAGCCGGAACCCGAGTTTCGACCTCCCATGTCTGAGGTCGTGCAAGCGCTAGTGAGGTTAGTACAAAGGGCAAGTGTTGTGAAACGGCGACCAAGCGATGAATCGGGATTCGGGTATAAGACTCCAGATCATGAGGCAGTGGATTTTTCGTTTTAAATCGGAAGAGAAATCAAGTTTATGTAATTATGTCTCATACATCGACACTTTTTTAAAAAAAGTTTATTATAGTGTTTACAGTGCAAATATATAGGTGTATTATTGGAGAACATGATGCACATTCATGTTTTTTGCATCATAGTAATAAAATAATAATTGTCTTCAGTTTTCAAGCAAGTGCATGACATTTCCCATGTTACACAAGTTGGTCTATGTTTCTCATGTTTAATCCCCTTGTCTTTGGCTATATTCCACTAGAATTTGCCACGCAAGTTGCGTGACTGGAATATGGACATTGAGAAAGAAATATGGCAGAAAAGGACAATGTTGGTTGATGAAAAGAGAGAAAAACTAGTTGTGTCAGCCCACTTGCATTATGTTTAATGCTCAAGGACTTCCTTTTAATCGCTTACCTTTTGTTCCTTAGATAGATGTCATAATCAGTTCTTGGTAATAAATTTACTTACTAAGAATTGGGTTGTATTTTGTTTCTTTTACTTAAAAATAGATAAATTTGTTCTTGTAAATCAGATTAAAGAGTAAATTGATTCAATTAAAATTTTTATAAATTTGTACTATTAAAAATTAGTTCATATTGATCAGAATGAGATACACTATGTGTAACCGCCTATAATTCTGTTAAAATCATGTCAGTTTCTAAGAGTAAAAATAGATGAAATCTTTAGCAAAATCGATTTTCTCTTTGATTCAACATTCAAAAATTAATTTGTATATTTTTTAAACAATGAAGTAAAATACAATTTAACTCTTAATACAAGAATCTCAACGGTACTTTTACCTAAATGGATGGCTATACTGCCTTCTTTCATTTTATTCTGAAAATACAAAAAAATTGAGTGAAAATATCATTAAATCTCCTATATTAAAAGTTAAATTGCATTTGTTATTATTAAAAAAATAAATAAATTTAAATCTTATTATGTTAAATTAAAGAACAAATTGATTATCCTACTGATATTTCATTCATTTCTATTATCATTTATTAAATGATGACATATTACTCTTTGATTGCTTAAATTAACCCCTTCAATCTGAAATATCACCCATTTCACTATTTATTAAAAATTTAATCCAGATCGACATAAAAAACAAAAACACACCATTTATCCATGTCTAATTATTCCATCAAATATGTCGATACTTGACCAAAAATAGATTAGATTTTTAACAAAAAAAAAACAGCAGCAAAAACTAATTTACCCATTTTTAAATATACAACACAAAATATAATCCAACTAATACAAGAACCTCAATGGTAATTTTACCAACAAAAAAAAAAAAAAAAACTGTTGCAGAGTATTCATATATTGTTGTTTAATAGCAATCTGATATTATTTTAAGACCATGTGTAATAACAATTACTAGAAGAGAACACAAAAACTACCAATGATGTCCATATCCTGGATCAAACTACATAAAAAGAGGCAATACTACAGCCTCAAAAGTTGCATACAACATGTATATGCATGTAAATAACATGACATAAATATGAATAGGTCTGCATATAATCTGAAATTTTTGCCTTCAAATTTCCTTCCCATATAAAATTCATCTTTTAGAGAAATGTAGGGGAAAGATCCATTGGAAATGGATTGCCTATAACATTATCCATGAAATAGTGTGGATTATGTGTAGCATCCATTACCACAAACTGCATGTCTTCAGATGGTTTCCAATGTCTTTTCCTTTGGTTAATGAACCAGTTGTTGATTTGTTTCTGATCCAAACCGGTTGATTCCGCCAGGGCAAGCTTTTGCGACTCCTGCAGATCGAGTTTCGGTCATTTCAAGTCGATGATACGAGCGGTTGATGGCATTATTAAGTTGTCGAAGGTGATACTTACCGAAGGGTATGGCCATTTGTAACGTCTACTCCACCAATCCAATAATTGTTGCCTGGCTTCCTTAGGTAGCTTACCTTTCTTCCGTTTCTTCATGAACTCTTGCTTTAAGCTGCCTAAATATCCGCTGTATCTCTGTAAAAGTTTATCTTTAAGTTCTCGATCTTCCGCGAGGGGATCAATGAAACTGTCGTTGTTGTTTACATCAGTTTCTTCTTCAGATGATCCATTCCTTTCAAAAGTTTCAGTACCATAAGCTGAAATGCATAATGAATTCAGTAAAGCATCTCAAATGAACATGTAGGTGTGGTAAAAGTACCATGGAGGCCCTTACACTAAAAGTTAGATTGCATTTCGCCCCATTACTCAAGAAATGGAGAAAAACAATTTCCTGGTAAAAGGGTCTACTTTAAGCAAACCTTTCATTTACTCAAAAAGTTCATATTCATATGAGGATCTCCTCATATGATACAACATTAACAGCAACTATGGCCTCACCAAGTTAAGAACAACATCAACAACAACAATGCAGATTTATTTATAGAAATCAATCTGGAAGAGTAAACTGGAGAAACATTAGTATTATAGCTTAAGCTCATATATAGCTTTTGTAGCTAACATGAAGAGAGCACCCTGTTTGATATATAAACCAATCATAAGGTGGCAAGGGATAAGATGAAGTCCGAATGAAGCGTGAACATGAGCGGCAAGAAATTAAAAAGGCTGAAAATGTATACAATTAGAGATGCTAGTGTATGTATTACTACTAACAAGTAACTCGAAGCCAAACAGACAGATGAGTTTCACTCATCATGGCAACTGTGACAGACAGATGATCAAATGCTTTGAGAAGCATCACAAAGAGGTGAAAACCCACGGTGTTTATTGGTGTATATATTCTATTTTATAGGTACCATATTACAAATTGGTGGGGAGGATGACAGGAATAGGGTTTAAACCTAGGTGTTTGGTATGCCATCAAGGAACTTAACCACCACTTTTGTACGCTGTTGGTGGCGTATATGCTCTTACCAGCATCAGTCTTTACTTATAAACCTTTACAACTTTGCAAGACCCTTTTGATTTCGATTTAATCGGTTGAAGCTGATTGGTCAGTTTTGACCTCCTTTTAATTGGTTCATTCAATTAATTATCGGTTTTCCAATTCTGGAATTGAATTAGCTGACTCACATTATATTATTTTAAAATTATTTTATAATATATAACCATATAAACCTACCCTAATAACCCTAAATCTATCTCAATGACTCAAAGTCGATTAATCAAAAAACCGACCAAATCAAATTCAATTTGATTTGATCCTTTTTTCAATTAAAGTTGGTCGAACTAATTGAACAGATTCCTGTCACCTAAATTTAGGGTTCTAATTCACATATATAATATATCCCTTACAAATACTAAACTTCTCACTATATTAACCCTAGTTTGATCAAACCCTAATTTCTTAGGAATTTTGTTCAATCTCAGATTTAAAAAAAAAAAAAACTTGAGCAGCGCCCTAGGAGCAAACTCCTCTAAACCATATACAATATTTTGTTATAATCACCTAAGCTAAACATGTCCAACGAAACCCAGATATGCATACAGTAGATAGTTTTCAACTTTGGAGGAGTAGTATCACCAGAATTTGAAGATGAAACTGTGAGGGCTTTGAATTGACACTCGATCCTTTGGAGGAAAACCATGGCTTCTTTGAAAGGTTTAGACAGCTCTTGTTCATATTTAATCAGCATCTCACAGTAAGCTTCCATGAACTGATCAAGTGCTGGATCTTCACCTATGTAACTGGTGCTACTAGTACCCCCCACGGTGGCCGCAGTCGCGCATGCTTCTTCCAATCTCGCCACCACTTCAGGCGGTGCTCCGACCTGCAGATTTTTATTACAAAAAACTAAATGATACATGACAAGAAACAAAGGTTAGAAACATGTTTTGGTTCTTTTTTTAGGTTTCACCTTTTGACAATTGACATGAGCGGCCAAGAGACGGTGATAATGAGGGTGAGACATGATCTTGGCTTTCATAGAAGAAGAAGAGCTGCCATCATCATCATTATTATTGTTCTCCACGAAATAACACCCTGTATTGTTGAGGATCATAGATGGTGAACTACTGGTGCTATTATGGTTCGGGTCTTGATCGTTGGTGGGAGGTAAAGGAAGAAATAAAAGATTATTCGAGTCCATATGATGATAATGATGGGACGACATGGATGGCATCATAGACACATGACATGGTCCATTACAAGTATTATTGTTGTGTCCAAAACCCAACATGCAAGAAGTGCTATTGGAACCACCTTCCATTATCTCTTACTCTTTCTCTCTCACTGTCTTATCTTTTCCTAATTGTTCTTCACTTAGGGTACCAAACCATATCTCCAAACTTCTCCACGAGATTTATGCTACAAAACCCAGCCAATTGTGAAACGTGGGTGATTTATATTTCTAGTCATTTTTGCACCATGAAAGACAAGATAGCAGTGTTTTTGAAGTTCAATGGTGACAGTGCAGCAGGGATATATGCTAAAGTTTTTACCTTCCCGATGAAGAAAAATAAACCCTCTCACCTTCTTTTGCTGCAGTTACTGCCAGTGATGGCTACCATTACCGGCAATTGGCAAAATATTAAAGAAAAAGAAGAGAGGGTTTTTTTTTTTTTGTTTTAGAAAAAGGAAGGAACGATCACATCAAGGGGAAGAAGAGCAAACAAATCAGAATATATATCTGTACGTACTGTGCTGATCTTTAGTTTTCATTCATACACTGGGTTTTAGGGTTTATCATTATCAATTGGTCCACTCATTGAACTTTAGCATTTATGTTATGTTGCTTCAACGTTCAAACCCTACTACCCTTTACCTCACATGTCATAATTTTAGAATGTGTTATTTGCGAATTTTTTGGTAATGTTTTTATTATAGTGATGTAATTTTTAAATAATAATTGTGATTAAAAGATAAAAATAAAAAAGTAATATCAGTCTAATCAAGTTTAGAAATTATAAAATTATATTATTAGCATAAAACATGTTAAATTGATTATCGAATTCATTAATATTTATGATTGAATTGATTAAAAAGAATTTACGTTTCTCAATATAAATTTTAGACGATATGATCAACTGTAGATTAATGTTATTTTTTTTTATTTCAACCGTTAATTTAAAATGATCTCACAATATCTTACCATAATAAGATTTTTAAATAAATGCCACTTGAATTTTTTATATGATTGATGGTAACAATATATTTGTTGATACTATATATGAGGCTAGACTTGAAAACGATTTACTTGATAAACGAAGATTCCTACAAAGAGATTTGCAAGATTGTCAAGCACTTGGTGAGAACTAATTAAGATCATGGATCAAATTATAGTTGTTAATGAATCGGGTCAATCTCTAATAAAATTTTAAGCTCAATTGATAGGTCCGAGTTTGATTTGACCTAAAAAATAAGTTTAAATTTATCTAAGTTCAATTCAAATTATAAATACTAAACTTAATCTCAACTCGTCTCGTATTAAAATTTTTAAAATATACTTTATTATATAAAATAAATTTAAAAAATATAATATATTTAATACATTAAAAATATTAAAATAAATATTTCTCAACAAATTAAAAATTAAAACAAATATTTTTAAATAAATTTGAAAAAAAATATATCCAAACTGCATCGATTTAGACAAAAAAAAAAACTTTACTCCGAAATTGGATCCATTTAGAAAAGAGATATTTTCTGATTTTTCGAATGAGGTTTGGGACATGATGAAATGATGTGAACCTTGAACAACCCTACAGGGGATGGTGTTTGTATGGTCGGTATATAAAACCCCTTCCCTCAAAGAGTGGGAGCCAGTCACATGGGTGCTTAAGAGTTATTAAGGTCATGTCTTGGTAGAGGTTGCGAAGTGACCACATGAGGAGGGACGTGCAGGGCGTGCAATAGATGGGTGAGCTGCTGTTCATGGTTGGGCATTGATGTAAAAGCATTTTCTGCAAGTAAAGTGAAGAAGAAGGGATAGATGAACAAAATGGACGAACTTCAATTGCCTATTTACACTCATTGTTAGTCACAGTCATAGCATCTAATCCGCAATTCTTTAGCCTAGAAAAAAGTGAAGGACTTGAACTAGAAAGAAACAAGAAAAGCTGGTAAAGGAAGTGGGACACTTCGAATATATAATCTCTCTCTAACATGAACGGCTGTGAGTACTTTCTCACACTGGGTCTGGCTGAAAACAACGAGTGTGCGTTAGGGATTAGGACACCCTAGGATACGGCTTCAATCAAGCTACAACAGATTATCTCCCTATCCCACCTAACCTAATTATTTTCTAACACTACCACTTTCTGTCACACCCTGCTTACTTATGTTCTGCAATGCCTACCTTACCTCGAATTTAATATTGGTTATGCTTGAATGGCACTTTTACCATTAAAGAAATTACCCCTTTCTCTCATAGGTTATGCTTGAATGCTTTAGTTTGTTTGTTTGTTTGTTTGTTTGTTTTTTAATCATAAATCTTTCAATAAAGGTTGTTTAAGAGTAAAAATATTATAGAATCTTTTTGTATATTAAATTAAAAAGTAAATTATTTATTTTTATTAATTTTTATTATTAAAAATTAATTTAATTTATAGAATAATTATACAGTTACATATGGAGTGTCTTGTAACTTGTTTTCAGTGGTAGAGTTTAAAATTTTTTTTGGACGGAATTAAATTGTATATTTTTATTATAGTAAAAATGTAATTTTATCATTTTAATAATTTATATCTTTATAATTTTTAAAGGATTAAATCAAATTTTTATTATTTTTTGTGGAGCTAAAATACAATTTTATCATTACTAATTTAAATTTTAATAAATTATAAAAAATCCAAATTAAAATTTTATCGTATGACCCTTGGGTCTTCGTTACACTCGGCCACTACTTATTTTGACGTACATAAATTAGTTTTTAACAGTAAAAATAAGAAAAAATTTAATAAAAGGATCAATATACTATTTAATTTAATGTACATGAATTAATTTGTTATTTTTTTACTAGAAGTGACAAAATATAATCTAACTTTTAATCTAATATCTTGTTTAATTAGTTAATATATAAGCATGCAGGTATATTGTTGAAATTAAGAACTAAATCATAGCAAGATCAAATTTTGGGTACAAAGTTGTTTGTTATGTCTGTGTATATATATGTATATATGCTATGCTCTTTTCATCTTGGCATGAAGTTGGCGCAGAGTGTATAGATTTTCTGGACTAGACCATGTTGTCGATGTCAGGGTTTATTCCATCCGTCATTCATTAGACATGTTGAGATTGTTTTTTAGGGTTAAAAGCAACAATGAGAGTGTATACATACATGGGGTACGGGAATCCATCACAAAAAAGCAAAGAGAGAAGGTTAAAAGAGAGAGACGTCACTGGTTGTTTGATGTAGTGAAAAGCGTACGTGGTGGTGGTGGTGGTGAACTGGCGGGAGATTATGGCGGGACAGGCGAGGGTAAGGCTAATCCATTCAAGCAACTAAAGCTTGTTTTCTTATTCACTTTACGTCATTTCCATCAAACAGTTGCATGATAAGAAATTGTGATTAAGAGTTTTAAAAGAAAGTGAATAAGGAATAAACAGCTGCGCCTGCTACCTGGAATGGTGGTGAGAGGAGGTTCTATAAATGAAGCTTTCAAGTAGTTTCAAACACAGATAAACAAAATCATATTGGAGTATATATATATTTGACCATCACTTCCTCCTTCAACCATTATTATTGATGATTGTAATTACCTTATCTATTTCATCTGGGGAATTAACGTTAATATATTATCATTAAATCACGAAGTTTGGTGAGATGATAATATTTTTTTTTTGTATTTTTATAGGTAATTGAGGGTTCAATTTTTATTTTGGGTATAAAATAATTTTAAAATTTATGGTTAACATTTATCCCTTAAAAGATTTATAGAACACGGACGATTAATTACTGAGATCGCTCTGATGGATAGCTTAAAAAATTACTCAAAAAATATTATCATTAAAAAGATCGTCCATTTTTTATTTTTACATATATTTTAATATATGAGTTAGTAATAAATTATCTCGATTGATAATATTTAGTTACTTTTATTATTTATTTTTAACAAAAAAAAAAGAAAAAGAAAACATTTCAATAAATATATATTTATTTTATTTATTTAACATTTTTTTTGAAAAAATTCTATTAAGTAAAGTTAATATAATCATCTAACCCAGTTCAAAAAAATATATAATTTATTTATGCTTGACATTCCTAAATAAAATAATTAATTCCATCCAAAATTAAAACAAAAAACTCAAGTATGCTCAAATTCAATCTTTATAACCTCATTTAAAAAAATAATTGAACATTCTATGCTAATTACTAAAATATAAATGTTATACCCATATCATGAATCAATTCCCAAGGGATTAATATTGCAATTACGTTATTTTTGAAAAATGGAAATTTCTTTGTGGCTAAAAAATTTTGAAGAGTAATCACTGAAGAGTATATTATGTATAAAAGATCAACAATAAAAAAAAAAATCAAATCACTTTTATTTTATTTTTCACAATGTATCGTCATTGTTGATACATGATTTAGTTGATAATTGAGTTGATCAATTTATTTTCTTTCTGATATAAATGTTTAGAAGAAAATAAAGAAAAAGTGGAGAATCTTTAAAGAGCCGATCCTTTAAAAGTACATATAAAGAAGCTTTTTTCGAATCAAATTTCAAATCGGATTATGATAGTTGCTATAACAATTATCTAACAATTATTTTCATTAAAAACATAGATAATTAATAAGCAACTTTTTGACTATACAAATTAAATTAAAAAACATCATATGTTACGCTAATTATATTAGAATTAAAATGGTAAAGAGAAATTAAAATAGTAAGTTCCCACTTTTTTATCCAAGAATGAGCACACTTTTGATAGCACATGGTGGCAATAATGCCTTAAAAGAAGAGGATTAAAGGGTTCAAAGTTAAGACCCCAATTTGAAGTATTAAAGTGGAAAGATTAAGCTTTGAGTTCATACTTTATTTGATTGCCCTTTTTCCCTTTCTAGTAACTAAAGGAGGTTGGTGAATTAATTAATATGTCCTTACTTTATTTGAATATTTGGACTTGGACTGGTATTATTATTTAATATCGACTTTGTTAAGATTTAAATTTCAGCCATCAATTGGGGCAACTCATATATATTTGCATATTATTCTTCAATGAACATACTTAATTTTAACTTACCGATAGAATAAAAAATTTCATCTTACTTCATCAAGATATCTTGTAAGATCAATCACTTGATTAAAGTAGACCGATTTATTTAACGATTAACCCAATTAATAATACTTACATTCGCATCTAATAAAGCGAAAAAATTGAATTTACTAATGTGTTTTCTCTCCCAACAAATACAATAGTATAATATATATTCAATCAACATCAAAACAACTATAATAATTACAAAAGAAGAAAATAAATGAGACAAATGATTTTTACATAAAAAATCCCTTTAAAGAAAAGGGTAAAAATCATTAGACTTGAGAATTCACTAAAAATATTCAAAGTTGTCGCTGTACAAAAAGCATATAATTCCAACCAGACTAATAATAAGTGATCTTAAATAAACAAAAAAGAAAAGTTGATGCTATCGTAAAAAAATAAGGTTGACTTTAAAACCGAAATCCTGGAACTACAGTACCCCGATTGAAAATTTCAATCATACACCATCGGGCCTACTAGCCACGGTCCAAAAATCAGCTCAAACGGATCCCTAGTCAAAGACTTGATTAAAACTGCTTTGTGCTCTCACTTTTTCACTTTTTTTTTTAGTGTACCCACTCATATTTTGCAAAAAAAACATGAGAATTATCCCACCTTTCATTAAAACGGCAAAGAGGAAAGTGGGTTTTCTTATATACAAAGAGAGACTCACGGTCGAGCGAATACCCTTTTATCATTTTATGATGTAGTAAAATCATATCCAATTAAATTACTCGATAGTTTTATCACTGTAAGACCCTCTTTAAATGAGCGGTGAGTGTGATGTAATGAAATTTTTTACTTCATAATTATAGTAATTAATTTTATCGTCACTGTTATTTTTAATTTTATTGGAGATAAATACATCGTTCATTCAAAAACACCTTAAATCCTCTTTCTCATCAATCAAACTCTACACAAACCCCATTAAACTCTTCCGATAATTCATCTAAAAGCTTTCCCTAACAACACCCGCCTCTCAAGCGAATACCTAACGAAAAGTTATATCGATTAGGAGTGGTTTCAAAATCCCACATCGGAATCACTTTCTTACCAACACAGTTAACATCTAATCAGCTTTATTATAATATATATAATGGGATTGTTAAAAAACAATAAAGAAAGTACCGTTAAAAGTAAAGTATTGAAGAGACTTAAATTATATTTTATATTTTATTTGAAAAACAAATAATTTAAAGTTTTATTAATTAGATCAAAAAATAAATTAATTATTTTTATAATTTTATCTATTTTTATGATGAATTACATATAATATATCCATGCACCATTTATTTTAAATTAATCTAATATTTTTATCGAACCTATTTTTTAAACATGACATGTAAGCGAACCTTCAACGCTTAGATAGAATTAACCGCATTGAAGCTCTTTTTTCATTTTCCCCCATACCCTAGCTTCCCTTCCGATATGCTGCTTATTAAGTCGCACCGTTCCGACTGACACACGTTATTCGAATAATAAATCAATGCAATCAACTAACTTTTTACATCGTTGATTTATATCGATCACATCGACTTGTTCCACTCAATTCATATCAATCAAAACATTATGCACCGACTTGTAGAACCGGTTATGATAAAAGAAAATGGAAATGCAACGCATAATCGGTTCTTAGACCACCAATATCCATGTATCCTTAAAAAACCTAAAAATAATAATAATCTTCAACAAAATTATGTTTAAAAAATGTAAAATGTCTCTCATTCATGCTCGGCTAATGTGAAAGCAGAAATTTTAAATCAATGATTCTAAGCTTGAGCACCAAGTTCAAGGAGAAGAGTGTGGTTAACAGCACTGGAAGTTGGTCCAACAAATTGAATGGGACCTGTAACAAGAAATACATCAAAACCATAAAAGTTGATATATGTGTGAATGTGATTAAGAGATCCCTCTATTATAGTCATCTGATCAAGTTAAATCTTTCTACTATTAAATGAATCAATTTAGTCCTTATACTATTAAAAAGAATTTCATAACCTACCAGGACTAATGTAGCAGTTCTTAAGGGCCCAATCCTCCCTCGTGGAAGCAAATTTCTTGAATGGAGCACCTGTATGATTATTTACAAGAAAAAAAATTAACTGTTGCCTCCGTTTCAATTTGGTCCAACAAAAGAACCCAGTGGCATAATGAACAAAAACAATAAAAATTATATTGTTACCTTCAAGCTCTACCATTGCCTTCTTGATAACAGGCTTGAATTTACCTGCAAGCAAATTTCAATGCTAATGAAGTAATAGTTCGGGTTATGGTATTATTCTATTGGTTGAAGGTTACTTGGTGTTTAAGTTTATTTAATAAAGGTCATAAATTGTAGAGAGTAAAGTTTCTTAGTAGTAGAAATGGCTGAAATTTTTAACAAAAGGACGAATTTGTCTGTTTTTGAGTAAAGGGATCAAAATGCTTGAAGTGATAAGGTGAAGTAACCATACCGTGCCTCCTCTCGACATCCATTAACGATGTAAGAGCGGTCCCTCCGACTGTCCATTCTTCAACCGGGGCTCCCAAGTTTCCTACCTGCAAACATTACCAACGTAAAAAAATAAAAAATACTTAGCTCACAAGTTTAAAAACACAATTGAATAACGATATCAACGCAGAAGGACAAGAGTTAAGAAGCAGAAACGAACCGATGATATCAACCCAGTTTTTCCACTGTGGAGGAGAGCTGCAGCGCTGTGGCCCAAAGCATAGCAATAGGAGGCATCAAAGTTGGTTGGCAAACCACATCTTCCTTCATATCTGCATATATAATAATCATATAACGAAAAATGCTCTCTATGGCCTAAGGTTTGAAACTACTTATGATGCCATTAGCATTATGTACCCAAAAAAGTGTGATTGTCCTTTAAAACGGCCATTATAAGATCCTTCTTGTTTCCTCTTCTCCAATTCTGTTTCAACCATTTGAATCAACATTTTCTCCGTTTCGATTTTAGCAACCTAACGATAACAAAAAGCAGACCAAACAAACGTTGAAAACCCAACAAATAATACTTCAGCAAACAAAGCTCGGTAGAGGAACATCGTAATACCTGAACGTTTCCGTGAGGATCTCTTTCGAGCATCAATTGTTCTTGAATTGCTTGAGGTAAGAACTCGAAAAGCTTTAGAGATTGGTCGGTAAGTTTCTTTTTCCATATCCCGTCTTCATCGACAACATCATGTGCCAGAATCTCATTTAGTTCGGCGATAAGCTGCTGGACCTGGAAGCACGTAAAAACAGATAAATATCGGGATGATGAAACCATTATTACAATAGGCCAGCTGAAGACCGAAAGTACCTCTGGAATAAAGTCAATGAGACCTTCGGGTATGAGAATAACACCATAGTTGTAACCGAGTTCAGCACGTTTGCAAATGACATCGACCATGTAGTCTGTAATGTTTTTAAGCGTCTGCTTCTTGGCAGCAACCTGCGAAAAGATATACTCCGATGAAATGAATCAAACTTATTCACGACAAGCAGTGGAAGATGGCGGAAAAAAGGATACCTCTTCTCCGATAATGGTAATGTTAGGGTGAGTCTGCAAAGCACACTCCAAAGTAATGTGCGAAGCTGCACGTCCCATGAGCCGCACAACTACAAAAACAATAACAGGAGTTTAGTGGCGTAAGTGAACAGACACACAAGTATGAACCACTTTTCAAAAGGTTCGTGAAATTTGTACATTTGAAGCACTTACAGTGATAATATTTTCCAGTAGACCGTGCATCAATCATGACGTTTCCAATCATTTCTGCATATATCTATACAAAGGTAACCAGACAGTAGTACGTATCAGCGGACGGACGCGGTATATAAAGTGTGAAAGCAAATATAACCTTACCTTGCAGGCAGTATCGAATCCGAAACTTGTTGGAACCTCTTTGCATTTCAAATCACCGTCGATCGTTTTTGGGCACCCAATCACTCGAGTTTTCAAGTTTTTACCCCTAAAGGAAAAGAAGGGATGAGGTATATGTTACACCAGCGAACAGATCAGGATAGAGGTATATGTACCTGAAGTTTTCAGCAAGGAGGCAAGCGTTTGTGTTCGAGTCATCTCCACCAATAACCACAAGCCCATCCAAGTCAAGCTTGACTGCCGTTTCTTCAGCTTGCTTAAACTGACAGTTACACCCACTTTACTCAGACACCATTACTTGATAACAAAAAACTCGAATAACTTACAAGAATCATGGAAAGCCTCTTACCTGCTCGGGAGTTTCGATCTTGTCTCTCCCACTACAGATCATATCAAAGCCACCCTGGTTAATATAAATAAAGAAATACAATCAGTTGTGATCTTTGCTTTAGCAGACATGTTGTATAAGTACATACATGATAGCATAAGACAACATAGGACTAACATTTGTAATAACATGAACTTGTACCTTTCAAACTGTTTAAACTGTTCCATTTTTCCAGAAAGAGCAATTTTTAGCCATGTTTGATAATATAAATTTTTTTATCTTTTAAGTATATTTATATTATGTAATAATATATAATATTTTTCAATCAAAATTTAAATCCGATCTAAGTTCGACCGGTTAATCGGTTAAATCGGTTTTTCAATTTTTATAATCGAATCCATTGAAAAATTTATGTAAAAACTAAGAAAAGATACCTGATTTCTATAAGGGTAAATATAATCAGCATTCAGTTCAATGTATTTGCATTTCATGATCCCAGCAGGGCCACCTCTAAATCCATACAAAATGCTACCTTTGGCACGATCTTGCAAGTAATCTGTCGTTCATAACGGCGACGTTTTAGTTCCATTATTACAAACAGCAATAATACTAAAAAAAACACAAGCAATGAAAAGTGAAATCGAAAGGAAAAAAAGTACTAACCGAAAATTCCAGAAATCACATTGTGACCTCCAGGTGCCTGTCCTCCAGACAAAACGACGCCGATCTTCAGCTTCAGATCGGATCGGAGAGAATCCACTCCGTTCGGCACCAACATTGCCGACGGTTGTCCGAATAGATTCGGAAACAGCTTCGCAATCTCATCTGCCAAAATAAAAAAGCAAGGTTTCCAGTTCAGTGAAACTGAGCTGATGACTTCACCGTTACTTGCATTTTTCATGCAAGTAAACAAAAAAGAAGAACGACGAACCAGGGTTGCCGGCGGCGGAGCTAGGAGGACCTTCGACGACTTTGAACGGATTTCTAAGAACGGAAGGTAGAGGAAGAGCGTGGTCGATACGACTGTTCTGGACTTCACTGTAAACGGCGGCAAAACGTCCCGAGACCGGCCCTGTTTCAAAGGCTGCAGCGTTGCCGTTAGTATTCAATGAAGAATACATTGTAGTTGATTGGTGGCGGCTTTGTGATTGGGAGCTTGGATCTGTGTAAGGACAACAAAAGTAGTTTTTATTACACTAATATTTATTTGTGTTGTTTACACTGTTGTACTCTATGTGTGTGCCTTTTGCCATTTTCCAGTTAAGGAAACGGCGGTGTTTAGAGGGGATTTGAACGAACGAAACGACAATTGAGACTGCCGTTTTATTCTCTAGTAGGCAGTAGATTTCTTTCGTGGCTGAAAAAACCGGAGCTGGTTCGGGTGAATTTGTTGAATTAAAAATAAACATATAAATCAATAAAATTTTCAA
This sequence comes from Kokia cookei, assembly GCA_039519145.1. Lineage (NCBI taxonomy): Eukaryota > Viridiplantae > Streptophyta > Magnoliopsida > Malvales > Malvaceae > Kokia > Kokia cookei. The sequence goes on from CM076907.1 coordinate 45,057,861, forward strand.
AAATGAAAAAAATGATGAAAATTTATTTTTCACAAAACCAATGAGGAAAAATGAATTAAAATATAATTTTCTTGTTATTTTTTAAATTATTCAATTTAATTTATTAATTAAATTACCGAATAAATCAATTTTCGATTCCCTCAATTAAATCTGGATTTTTTACCATACTTATTTAGATACATATTAAAGGGAACTTAAAGGAGTAGGGAGGAAGTTGGGTGGATGGGTGTTTTTCCTTTACCTAACCTTTGATTTTGGTTGGTGTTGGGGTTGGTGGTAGGAATGGGAAGCTAAAAAGCATGTTTTGATTGATATTATTTATCTTCAATATTATTAATTTTTCTAAAAAAAAAAAAATTTTCGAATAATTTCTTTATAAATTCTGATTATATTTGTTTTTTTAACACAATGTTTAGAATTAGGCATAACCCCTCTCCAACTCATAAATAGAAAAATAATACATTTCAACGTACTCGAACACAAATCCTCATGTCAATCGAGATAATACTCAATCGACAAATTATTATTATAGAAATAGTAATTCCTTTGGTATAATAGTAATAATAATGGTATAACATATGACTTTAACTAATTTAACCATATAGAGTCGATTGAGTCTTAACTCAATTGGCATGAGCATTGTTCCCAATACAGGAAGATATGAGTTCGAGTGAGCTGAAAAACATTATTCTCTTATTTATGGGATCAGAAGGGATTATAGGTAATTCTAAATATTATATTAAAAAAATATCATCAGAATCTATAATGAGATCACTTTAAAAAAAATAAAACCATACAATATTGTAACAAAATTAAAAAAAAAAAACATAAAGTGTGAATAGGTAGGTTGAAATACCATTTAATTTAAAGATCTTAGCTTAAGAATAATACAAAAGCAAATTAAAGAATAGATGAGATGCTCCTCTCCTACTTATCTTTAAGACAAAATATCTCTCTTATTCTATTTTATCTTTATGCAATAGTTTTTGAAAAATTAAGTAATGCACGGTAGAGGTTTAGATTCCTTAAGAAATGTCAGACGTTAATAAATAATCTATAAAGATATAATAAAATAATACAAAATAAATATTTAGAAAAAAAAATACATGCCAATCTTTTAAAATTGTTCATGAAAAAAATATATTATTATTCTATCAAATATGCACCAATAATTGTTTACAAATTTCAATTCGTTTAACCCTGATGTCTAAATTTTTCAGACTTTCGTATTTTAATCTTTCTATTTATCTAATTTGATAAAAAAAGTATCTATGTTATCATTTAGATTTCATCTCAAATTAAAATTTGGACTCGAGAGAATACAAAACCCGCTTGCTTATACCTATCTCCACGATCAAAAAGCCTCAAATTAGAATTGAAAAAGTCAAGTTAATTCAGGCTTTAAAAATTTCAGGTTAGATTTGTATTGTTTCGAGTTCAATTATTCTAAATTTAAGTCATTCAATTTTTTAGTTGAGTTTTTATCTCGGGATATTTTGAGTTTGGATATTTTTTTTGGAACCCAATTTATCCGAACCCAATCAAATATAAAAACCCAAATAAGAATATAATTAAATTAAAATGTTTCTTTTACAAAAAAAAAATTAATAAAAACCAAACTACAATCAAACCCAATACCTTAAAAACTACCCAAAACCCAACCCAATGCCTAAACAAGCTCAACTTCACAAACCCTAAACAAACCCTAGCCTTCTCTAGTCTCCAGCTGCCACCGCCAACTCGCCCATGCTCGCTCCGTCGCCGTCGTCGCCGATTCCTTCGGATCCGGAGTCCATCACGAGCACGTTGTTGGATATCAACCAGGAAAATCCGGAATTTTGGTTGTACAAATGTATTATAAAAAGAGCAAAAATTAGATGTGAGAGGGAAGATACGAAAAATATACGGAAAAACACACGAAATCAAAAGAAAATTCAGTATACAAGAGGAATCAGTAGTATTTGTTTTAGCAATAAAGATCCAAGTAAAAATCCCAAGCAAAAATCGAAGGAGTAGGTACCAAAGTATAACTTTTCTTTTTTGAAATAAAATTAGTAGATTTATGTTGTTTGGTCCGAAAATACGAAAACAAAAACAAGAGTTAGTGTCGATTTGTTACCTTTTGCGCCGTACTCCCCTCCTTTCCGCCCACGGTGGTCGTCGGTGTGGTGGACGAACGGTGAAGGACCCTCACACTTAATCTTTTGAACGGTTGAAGAACGAAAGAATGACTTTTGTCTTTTAATGGAAAGAATGGGTTAATGTTTTTTTAAATGGAAATAATAAAATATTTTTATTTGTTATGAAAAGCATCAAACCCACGTGAAATGGCAGGGTAAAGAGCAGGCCATTTGATTCTTTCTTTAAAATTGGGTTAATTTCCCATTAGATCCCCCTTTTCTTTTAATTGTTTCAATTAGAACCTTTTATCTTTTTTGTTATTTTCAATTTATTCCTATAATTTCGCTTATCTTTCAATTTGGTCCCTACTTCAAAAATGTCAGAGGTTACCACGTGTCATTTTTGGGTTTATTACTCATGAAGTCCTAATTTATTTTAAAATCATCCGAAGTTTTCAAAGATTCAAATTTAACCCTCGAATTTTCCAAAAATTCAAATCTGACTAATAAATTTTCCAAAAATTCAAATTTAACCCCTAAAGTTTTCAAAAATTAAAATTTGACCCCGTTTTGATGTAATTTTTTAAAATTTCCTTTTATATTTGCATATGTATATTATTTCATTTTATTGAAATTTATGTATGTATTGATTTTTATTATGTATACTCATAAATCTTGTGTATACTTTTGCATGACATGAGAATTTGGTTTTAAAAAAAATATAAATTGTTTTAATAAATCAAGTCAATGTCTTTTGTCTCGAGAATTTGAAAAATCATGTTTTAACTTACTGGATGTGATTTTTTCTTTGAACCGGCATAACTGAATATCCTTTTAAATTTTAAATACGAGTTTTTTTGGAAAAGCTCGTTATTTTCGAATATTCGAATTGTTATGTCCTAACTTACTGGATGTGACATTTCCTTGATTAATTCGGAATAACGAGTTTTCTTCGGAAACAAAATTTGTTTTCAAATAAAATAAATTTGACATTCATGTATTTAAAGATCGCAATTTAAATTTTTTCGAATTTTTAATTTTCAATAGCTAAGATTTTGAATAATCGATTTAGGTACCAATTTTGGGCGTGTAAGGGTGCTAATCATTCCTTATGCGTAACCGACTCCCAAACTCGTTTTATGGTTTCAAAGACCAAAATTATTTTAATGATTTTTTAAAATCTCGAAAGGTGACCCAATTACACCTATTTAAAAAACTTATTGGTGGCGACTCCATTTTCATAAATCAAGACTTATTTTTGTTTTTTTCAAAAAATGGTTTCGACAATTTTTAATTTAGATTTTTTTAATTTAATTTATTGACACTTTATGATCAAATTAAATTTATCCAAACTTAATTAATTGAAGAGATGTATAGTAATATACTCTAAAACAAAGATAAAAGTTGGAACAAAAGTGGATCGCATTAGCAAACATCAAAATATTGAGTTTTCAAATCCTATGTGATGATTTGATGATTAAGGATGTTCATCGTCCTAAGTGTAATTTAGGTTTGAGTCGCACTGATCGTGTTTGGTATTCAAATTTTGTCATGTTATTGTAATTCACAAAAAAAAATTGAGTTTCCATTTACTTGTTCTTGGAGCCCCTTTTTACGGGTGATGCGTTTATCTGGGTTAATGTAAAAACAACGGTGATGGTGAAATTAAATACTATAGCTGAACATTTGATAGAGTCGAGTCAAAAATTTTTGACTCGAGTCGAGTTAACAAGTCTTATTATTTATGCTCAATGTTGCATTTACATGGACCGATTATTTAATTAGTAGACAAAGTACAATATTATTTAGGGTAAATTACACCAACTGTAACGACCCGAATTCGGGATAGTCAAAAACGACATTTTTTGAGACTCCGTATTTATTAATCGGACCCGTAAATATTTAATAAAAATATTTACGAAAATAAATAGTGGTATATTGGTCTATCAAATAAGTAATTTTAGTATGATAGTGTTTTAACTAAGTATGAGGATTAAATTGCATAAGTGATAAAAGTGCAATTTATAAAGGAATTTTTAATTGAAATTAAAAGGGAGGACCAAAGGGGCAAATTTCCCCTTTAAACCCTTAGTGCCGTTTGGTGATTATGTGTGTGGCTTCAAAATTTTGCTTAAATTTTATAATTACAAGAAATTAAATAATAAAAAAAGAAAGACAATAGTATGGGTTGTTAAGAGAAGAAGGAAAAGAAAAAGGTTGAGTTCTACTTAGGTTCAAGCTTCAAATTGCTAACGTAGACTCGAATTCCTCTAAAAGGAAGGGTAAAGATAAAGTTGACAATGAGTAGCTCAGAAATTACGGTTGGTGTTTTTATAACTTTAACTAGTTTATTAAATCGTCAAATTATAATTAATTGTTCAAAGTAGAAATCAAGGTACGAGATTCTCTACTCAATTGGGTTGTTTTGAATAAATTGATGATGTGAGAATTTAATTGTATATTTTTTGTGTGTAAATGTATGATGTGAAATTATCATATTGGTAAATTTATGCTTATTATTATATTTCATTTTAAATGCATTTTTGTTATGAGTAAAAATTAAATGTGGAAATATTGTTTGTTATTAAATAAAAAATTTACCCTATTAACTGTTCGGGCCAAGTCGGATATAGATGGCATGCCATAGGATAGAAAAAGTTTAGGGTTACTTCGACTACGAGTCAATGAGGCACTAGGTGCCAATTTACTTCGGTTTAATCGATGAGACACTGGGAGTCAACTTTATTTTAGCGTAGGGCGCGATTTATTGCTTTGGATTTATCCGATGAGGCACAGGATGTCAAATTGGTGTGTTGGTTTGATCCGTGTATCCGTCAGAGTTCGAGTCATGTTAATAGGGAATTATAAATAATGGATGGAATGAAAATATTATGAATATTGTATTGAAAAATCAAAGAAATGAGAAATGGTTATGCATGATGATAATATGCATAATAGACATAAGAAATGCATTGAGAAATTAAGAAATCATGTATAAATATATTTGTATTGATATTATGCATAAATTGAATAAAAGCGAGAATATGAAATGAATGGTGTATTGAGATCGAATAAATGATAATGAAGCATGTATTTGAATAATATGCATGAGTAAGTTATGAATTGAAAGATAAATATAATCAATAGTATTATGATACTTGTATACATATGTATGGTTAGTATAATGATTCCGGTATAAGATGACAAAATATGGTATGTGTCTTAGCATGAACTAAAATTAATTCAATTTATACAATGCATCTATATTGATTAATGTTTAGTTATAGAGACACCATTGATTAATACTTATACGTACGATTTGTTTTTCGTTCGCAGGTTAAGTACTTTTTGTTAGATTCGTGACTCAGCATCCAAAGCAATCCCGAACTCAAGAGTTAATGAGTTTTGTTTTATTTTTGAGTTGGCATGTACCTGGGATGAGTTGTATTTTGAGGATACCATGTATTTATTGGTTGTATTATGTTTTGATGATGTTAGTCTATGTTGATATGTATATGTCATAAAATTAGTAACTTGTTTCGGTAGTCTTACTCTTGTACCGGTAGATCTCCAATGGGAAATTCTGGTTTCGGTAGAATCCATCAGAGTATCAGTAGAAGTACAGGGGAAAATGTAATTAGCTATTGACTTGTGTCGTGTCGGTAGAAGTCTGGTTTGTCTCGGTAGTTCTACAATAGTATTGGTAGTGTAATTACTAGGTTCGGTAGAAGTTCCAGGCAAAAAATCATTTTGCTCTCTGGAACTTATTGTATCGGTAGAAGGGTAAGATGTATCGGTAAAGCCCAGAATTGAATAGGATTCTGCAGTTATTTACAAGTCTTTTTTGACTTGAGTTCTACTGATACTTATTCCCCAAGTATCTATAGAAGTTCAACTATTTTCAAAAATTGAAATAATTCGAATGGTTTTCAAAGATCAATATATATCTGATGTTTTAAATAATAAATTATAATATCGTTAATGATAATAATAATATGATAATAAAATGATATAAGGTTTTAATTTGTTTCTGGTTAGATTAATTTAATCGTGACACCTAACTGCTCGGGTTCGTCGATTGGGCCGGGTAAGGGGTGTTACACCAACAGTCACTTAACTTTCATTTTTCGAAACAAACAGTCACCGGGTTTACATTTCAATCCCTCAACATTGAAAATGTGACAAAATAATCCTTAAAATTTGAAAATGTGACAAAACAATCTTTTCCCGTCACAGACGTTACGGAATAGTGACGTGGCATGTGACGGCATCGGTGGCATGTGGGAGATGTCCAGTTGGTTGATTACGTTTAACACAACAGTCACTCAACTTTGGAAATGTGACAAAACAGTCACTAAAGTTATCGAAAAGTGACAAAATAGTCCTCTTGTTGTCATCCACGTCAGCATCACCTTTCATCTAAATAATATATTTAGAGCCATCTCCTATTGATATACAATCATCACCTGAAGTAATGAACAAATGTATGGAAAGTATAATGAAAATTGAAACCAGCAAAGAAAGAAAGAAGCAGACAAACCAATTTGAATGGTTGTATTATGGATAGAGACATTGGTGGAATATTGGATGTGAATGCCATCAGTGTTGGGGTTGTTTCCCAGAGCTTCGGTTCTAAGTTGAGTGGCATGAATCAAAGTAGAGTATTCGAATGCAATGTGCATTCGTGGACCGTCTTCAAAGCTTAAACCTTTGATATCTACATTCTTGGAGTGTCCTATCATAAAACCCTACCAATACAACCAAGGGAAGTCTTATGCAATAAAACTGTGTGCATTTTACGTCAAAATATTTTTGCCATAGCAATTAAAAGCCTCAAACACTTACTGTTGGTTTTTGAAGTTGAGAGGCCTGTTGGCAAAGAGCAATCAACATTTGTATATCAGTGAAATTTTACTAGAAAATTATGTAAAAATCTTATGGGTTTGTGATACAATATAAATAATTACCTTTTGGTTATCTTTGTAAGAAAGTTTCCACCAATTATCTCCCTGCCCATTGATGGTACCGGATCCTTGAATGTGGAGGCCATCGAAATTCTGAAAGCTAATCCAATGGTGACAATCTGTATTGCATTGTAAAAGGTTTGGTTGGGGCTCTGATTCTCCCATCAATCTGCACCCCTAATAATGATTATAATTTTTTTATTGGCATTATTTTTGAATAATCAAATGATTTATATATGTTAATTATGTTATTAGTTGTTATTTCGAAAAATATTACTTAATATAATTAATTGAAGTAAAACTATGTTGTATATTGAATATGAAAAAAGTTACTATAATTATTTATTAAATTTATTATTTATAATATTGAATTGTTAAATAGGTTAGTATTTTTTAATTATGTTCAAAGGGCCAAGTATCACGGCAAACAAATTATAGTAAATAAAATTATATTATTTAAAAAAAATTAAATGTAAAAAATAATGTGTACCACATTAAACATTATAAACTAATTAATATATACGATAGGTAGGCGATCAATATTTTTTGAACTTTAATACAAATCAAGTTTAAATATATTTTTTAAGATTTTAAATTTTAAATATAAATACAAATACAAATAATTTGACAAAATTCTGAACAAAACTCATGGATTTGCATATAAAACTTTATATTAAGTAGTCCCAGAAAGGTGATGCTAATGTGGACATAACAAGAGGACTATTTTGTCACTTTTCGATAATTTTAGTGATTATTTTGTCATATTTTCAAAGTTGAGTGATTGTTTTGTTACACGTAACCGGCTAGCTGGACAGCTAACCCACACGCCTCCGACGCCGTCACATGCCACATCACTGTTCCGTGACATTTGTGACGAAAAACGTCAAAAGCACCGTTTTGTCACATTTTCAAAGTTGAGGGACTGAAATGTAAACCAGATGACTTTGTTCCAGAAAATGAAAGTTGGGTGATTGTTGGTGTAATTTACCCTATTATTTAACTACATAAGTAAGGTTGATGGGTAAACATTTATCAAACCGACATAGTTTTAACTTTTAATTTAATGGTTTTGACTTTTAACTCTAGAAAAAATAAACATTTATTAAAACAAGATAGTTTTACCTTTTCTTTATTCAGATTTTCGAATAACTCGAATTTTGTAATTTATATTCTAGTTAAACAAAAAAAAATATTTTTTTATTCAAATTGATCCGAACAACGCAAACTATTTAATTCAAAATTTAAATTTTTTATCGAATTTTTTAAATCGAATCGGATTTTAACCACTCCTACTAAGTAGACCACATTGAACATAAACTTTTATTCCAAAGGGATACAACAACAACAACATCAGTAAATTCATGAACAAATTTTTCAAAAAACCATTAAAAACAAAAACAAATTATTGAATCCAAGAGCCGAAGAACAATTACCAAAACAGGAATATAGGAATAAGAAAAAAAGAACAGTAAAAATCCAGAAATCAAAGGAGTTTGAGCAACAATACAGATAAAAGAGTTTCCCAGTTACCAGTCAAATTCCTTCTAAGAAAATCCAAAATGCTCTTCACTGCAGCAACGAAGTACTGGTAATATAAAGGGAATTGAAACAATGCAAATACGCATATGGGAAGGAATGCAGCCGCATACGTTAGCGTTGCAGTCCACTTCTTCTGCAAATGAACCAGCAGTAAAATGGTGGCTGTGAAAGTCAGCATGGTGCTGGTGACGGAGAAGAATAGGAAGGTGAAACCGAGGGAGAGGTTCCAAGGTAGTCGGTGATGAAAATCCTCCAACTCGAGTGAAGAAGTAAGGATAGAGAGGAAGATAACCACCGAGGTCAAGGAACTCGCCAGACCGGCCACGTCCATCACCGTGAAAAACGAGTAAAGAGGCTCTTCGAGGAGAATGGGACGACCGTCTGCATGTATTGGCCCATGATTCAATATTATCATAACTTTTGTATCATATAGATTGCACTTTGTCTACTCTATTAAAAAAAATTAGTCTTTATACGTCATATTAAAGAGTAAACCGATCATTTCTATTAAAAAGTTCACCCCTTTCTACTATTGTTAAAAATTGACATGATTAACAAATGACGAGTTTTTAAAAGTAAAAATGGATGAAATTTTTATCAGAATAACCAATTTGCTCTATGATCTAACATATAAAGATTAATTTGCTCTATGATATTTTTTTTACTCCATTTCTAATAGATCAATTGCGTACTCTGCAAGAAACCACCCGGTGCGGTGTAGGCAGCTGTGAAAACAACAGTTGCCACGAGAATGGCGACCGTCGAACACGATTGAGAGGTGTTCTTCACCCAATGTTGCGCGGTTTCAAGTAGATCTTGGTGGTTATCTTTGAAAAGTTGATCTGCTGAGATGTCCTTTTTGTTGAGATGCATGGTAAAATGAGAGGGCATTTGGTATTTCACTTCCTGCATTTAAGACAAAACTCGAATTAATTCGCTCGAGGGTCTAGTTTTAACCATAAAAAAAAAAATTGTACCTCAAACCATGTCAATTCCTGCTGGAGTTTAAGAGCAGGGGTATGTTTGGTTCCTCCACGATAATATTTAGTGCTAGCAGCATGGTGCAGTATGGTGCAGCCATGGTTATCGATGTCCCGAACCAACCTCTTCGCCTCTTCTTTATTCTTAACGACATTGAACACTTTGTATTGCCGATGCATGATAGCGACATGAAGTATGTTCTGTCCGTTTTTACCGATGTGATAAACTGCCTGAGGGTACCTTTTGAGTATCTTATCCACTATCTCCACGATGCCTGTCTTGGTTGCAATGAACAATGGCGTATCCGGTTCAGGCGACCGCTCCGTGTTGGCCTTTGCATCACTCTTTAACGTTTCTTCTTTTTCTCCCTCCTTCCGTTCCATTAAAATCGTGATGTTTTCCTCCGGTTCATGAGGTTCGAACCAAGACGCATCGGTTTCCACTAATAACTTCGCTAGTTCAACGGCCGATTCATGCATTTTCTTTTGTTTCCAAATCTGAACAATCATTTTCCATCCTACAATGTAATAATCACGTGAAGCTCAAAGGTGTTCGGAACATGCGAGAAGAAATGTGATCAATACAATATCGAGATAGAATTAATCAACGCCAATAGTCATCGTGGTTCAACCCTTTAGCCTATGATCATTATTTCAATATGATAAAAGATCACTCACTTGTAACTTTTGCACGGAGAGTGAAAGTTGTAAATTTAGTCCTTATATTTTAATTTGATTAAATTTAGTCTTATACTTTTTGGATTGATCAATTTTAGTCCATTCGATTTTTGAGATTTTAGTCTTGACCCAAATCGTACGAGTCAAATATATTTTTTTAAACTTAATTATCAATCCTATACTATGCATTTAGTTAAATTTAGTCCATATTCTCTATCTGGATAATTTTAAGTCCCTAGTGTCTCTATGCAAATTACAGCCATTAATACATTAACTAGATTTTTATTGAGTAATATATGAAAATAATAAGCTGACATGTCACATCAGATTTTTGGGTATAGCTGAACTTAATGAATTCAGTAGTTATCATTTGAGTGAGGACTGAAATTTTAAAAATTAAAAAGTATAAAGACTAAAAATGATCAAATTAAAGTGTAAGTACTAAATCCACAACATTCATAAAGGACAGGGACTGATACCAAAATTAAACCTATAATTTGATATCTGTTGGTAGTAAAAGAAAAATACCTTTGCAGTAGTCCTGTTGATTGAGACGTCTGTTTTGTTCACCCTGCTCTAAATCTTTGTTTCGCCCATTTTTTGTAAGCTCATTCGTCTCTTCCTTATTACGTGAATCACGCGGTAGGCCTTTTTTCAAACAACAATATCATTAAAATGAATAAATGGTGATACTAAATTGAAGGGTCAACAAAGTTTTTCAACCATGTTAGTCTAGAGCAGTGACGGAGTCAGGATGTTAATCTTAGGAGATAAGCTAAAATTAAATATGTTATAATTAAACATATAAACAATCGATTAAAAATAAACAGTATTACACTATAACAATAAATTTAAACATATAAACAATCGATTTTTGGGACGACTATAGTATATATATAAAGGGAAAATTATAAATATCTTAAACTTTGAAAGGGCCATAATATATCTACAAAGGACTAAACTTTGAGAGACTCATGGCCCCTTAGGCCTCTACTAGGCTCCGTCATTGGTCCAGAGTTGACACTCTTCAATGGGTTTGTATTGTTTTCGATAAGAGTTTTGTCTCCCTACTTCGAGCCAAATCCGACTACCTAAAGTAACAAGTTTAACTAAGTGGGAGGTGATGAAATAATGGGACCACATACCAAAAAAATAAGGGCATTTGCATTTTATAGAGTTTGAACTCATGTCTCTCTATACCCTTATAGGTGATAAAAGTATTACGGAGGTCACTGTATTAGTAGTTGGATTGAATTTGTCCATTCTACTAAAAAGAGAGGAAATTAATTCCTTCACCTAATATCAACGAACAAACTAATATTTTTGTTAAAAATTCATCTATTTCTACTGTTAAAAATTGATTTTTATATGTTAACATGAGGTATACCACATGTAACTAGTTATTCCATTAGTCACGTCGGTTTTTAACAATAAAATAAATAAAATGTTTTAACAAAAAGAACTAATTTACTCTTTGGTTTGATGTACAAAAATTATTTTATTCATTTTTTGAGTAAATGGAAATAAAATACAATTTAAGACCTCTATAATTCTTGTACCCTTTGTAGACCGGTTGAGGAGTCCATCAACTCCGAACTAAAAATACTTTGAAAACTTTTCTCGAAAAAAATTGATCTCCTATCAACAATTAAATTTATAGATGAATGAAGCAAAATACGTACAATGATAGATGAGGTCCTTGAATATTCCTCTGGTGGGGGAGCTGCTCTTAAAAGCTGAGGCCATGCTAGCTAGCAGATGAAGACTGGTGTTTCCATTCTTGTCCTTGTATGTTGCAAGCTCTGGAGACTTTTCCAGAAACCAAATAGCAGTATCTGGATTCAAAATGCAAAAGCCAATAGTGAAAGCTAATTAATTTTGACTCCAAACTCAAATTTAATCCAATTAAATATAAGCTGTAATCTAAATTTGTCCAATTTAGAAGTGTTTATGGGTCCTGTTAGGTTAAGTTTATGTATGACATTAGTAGTTTTTATATTTATCTAAGCTCGACACGACTAGAAATATAAATTTAAAATTTTGTCCTAATTCACTTATATTTATAAATGACAAACCTAAGCTTGTTTGTTTATCTGCTTTAATATTTAATATTTAATATTTTAGATAATTTTTTAATTAAAAATTTAAAGATAAACAACTTAACATATTTCTTTTAATATTTATATTGTATTGTATTATTATATAATTAATTTTATGTGATATAAATTTATAATAAATCAAAATAAGATAAAAATACAATAAGTATAATACAGGTGGGTTGGATTGGACTCGACTTTAAATTTTAAAATCCAAGTTTAACTCATATATTAAATAAGTTTAATTTTTTTTTTTTTTTGCTTAAACCCATTTTTTAAGCCTCGTACTTCTATCCAAATTATTCCATTTTTTAACCCAAACTATCTTATATTTCAATCAAGCTTTTAAGCTTGGATGAATATCTATAATCTAATTCCAACTTAAATTAACTCAAATAAGTAACGTAGAATTACTCAAACTCGAAAAGATAAAAATTCAAAATAATCCAAAATCAAATAAATTTATTTCGAAAACTCGAAGCAACCAATACCTTAAAAACTAAAATGACATAAACCCAAAATTACCGGAACAATAACAACCCAAAAATTTTATAAATCAAATAAAACCAATCCAAATTAATACCAACCAAAATCAATCCGATTTTTTTTTAAATAATCTTATTATAAATTCTGATTATATATATATTTTTTTACACAATATCTAAAATTATTCATAATCCCCAAATCCATAAATAAAAATATAATATGCTCCAGTACACTCAAACCATCATTTTCCTATTTCGAGAATAAATACATATCAATCGAGCTAAACTCAATCGGAAAAACTAACGTGGACTTACTCTATCTTAAACAAAACAATATTAGAACAAATAGAATGAAGTGAGATGTATTACCGAACTGTTGACCGATCACAGCAATATGAAGAATGGAGGTCCTATCGTTTCTTCTATAGTGACTTTCAAGGTTCCCGGTTTGTCCGATTGCAGTTGCCAAATACTCCACCATCGTTTTGCAGCTATGTTCCGCAGCCCTGAACAATGGGGTTTCGCCTAATTTGTTTCGAGCACCCAATATCTCTTCCCTTTGCCGATTATCATTTCCAGGCAGCACCAACAACACCTCTTCCATCAATAAACGAGCTGCTTTTACATGAGTAGTGGTGGCCACCTCATGGAGGATCGTGTTCCCGTAAATGTTCTTCACCATCAGCACCTCCGCCTTCTTTGACGTCGGCACCATTTCGAGCAGAACACGTAGCACTTCCTCACGGCCGCCGTAAGCTGCGATGTGGAAGATGGTGTCTTTACGTGCCGTGATTGGATTCAACAATGCGTCGGAGTTTCTAGAGTAGATTGCTTTCAAGCCATGAACGTCATTGGTTAAAACTTTTTTGTATGGTTCGCTCATTTCATTGAAACGGTTCATATCTGGTTTGGATATGATTATTTCTTTTGCCATGAATTATTGAAATTCTCTCTTTGAATGTGTGTTTTATTTATATTCAAGTTGGTAATGGTCTGGGTGTTTTATTTATAGACTGATATTGGTATTGCTTTAGGAAGATTTGCAGATAAAATAGGTTAAACTCTTCTAATTAGTCCTTGTACTTTGTTAAAGTTTTGGATTTAGTTTATGTGCTTTAATTTGATAAATTTAAGTATTTGTACTTTTTCAAATTTTGAAGTTTTAGTCAACCAAACATTAGCAGTTAAATTCATTTGGTTAAAAGCAATTATGAATCCGTACTATGTATGTTATTTAATCCATATTCTTCAATTGAATCATTCTAAATCTTAGTACTTTTAGAATTATGAAATTTCAATCTTGACTCAAATGACAACAATTAACCCATTAAAAGGATTTTTTGTGAGTAATACGTGTAATTAACAAGCTAACATAACATGACACATATGATAATATATTTGTCGCATAGATTTTTGAAATACTATAACTTAATGATTTTAACATTTATTGTTTGGTACGGACTGATATTTTAAAATTAAAAAAATTATAAGAACTAAAAATGATCAAATTAAAGTACAAAGATTAAATCTACAACTTTTGTAAAATACAAGGACTAATAGAAGAATTTAATCTAAAATATATTTGGAATCTGCACTTTACTTCACTATTCGATAAAGCAAAAAGGAAAAAAAAACGGTTTAAGTGAGCATATTATAAAGTAGATTAAATTAAAATGAAACAATTAGTGAGAATATTTAAAGTTTGATTAAATTGAAAAGAAACAATTAAGGTGATTAAATTAAAATGGAGGATAGAGGTGTTGCTGATGCTGTGAGGCAAACGTATGCTAATCTTGTCTTTGACAACATAAGCCAATTATGTCTTTTAAAGCCAAAGTTAGAGTCTTTGAATATATTTTTTAAATCATCATTTTGCATAGAGAACGAGCGGATTTAATTAAGGGAGAATCAGTCAATCAATTTGAAAGTCTCGTTTGTCAGGTAATTCATCGGTCACTTAATAATAGTGGTATACTATTTATTTTAACCCTAAATGTCATGTAAATAGGTTCAAACCTCACAAAAAAATAATTGTTGATATTTTCGATAAGTTCTCTTACTTTAAATCCCTCGAGGCTCATAATAGATGTAAGAGACAAAAGCCCGACACGGAAATAATATTAATTATTATTGAAAATTGATCAACTATTCAATAGACGACACTTTAAATTTTTTTTTCAAAAGAATTGAACCCCTCAACAAGTTTAATTAAAAAAACTGAAAACTAAGCATCTTACCTTAACCAACTAGCTTAGACCTTAATCAATATAATTGAATTAACTTATAAAGTTGTTTTAATCTTCTTCTTCTTCTTTTTTTGTTTAGAAAAGTACCATTCCACACTATTACATAATAATTAATTTAGAAATGGATAAACCGATAAGTTCTTCATGCAGTACACTTAGAGCAAAATCAAGGAGTTAAAATCAAAAGTGAGAGTCAATGTCCATTCTTTCTGCAACTGTTAAACAATCAACTAGCTTATTACATTCTTGATGCACATGAGTTAAATTGAATTCTGTGTAACAAACATGTTTATTTCCATAATAATCACTTCATTTACCAAAATTTAAACCAAATATTACAATAAAGCAACATTTTATAGCATGTATGTACAAAATTAATAGCAACATTTTATAGCATTTTAAGAGGTATCTAGAAAACTTAGTCTAAAAGTAAATGAGAGCAAATATTATTAGTAATATATGGTTACCTTCAACCTAATATTATAATATATTCATATTATATGCTTATTTTGGTGTCAACCAAACATTAATATATTATATGCTTATTGTTTAAATTGACTTAATAACTCAAATATTAACATATTCATAAAATGGGTTTATCCTGCTCGAGTCAATGAACCAAATATTAACGTTTGGTGAATCAAATATTATAACATATTGTCTACTCCTTCGAATTCATTCACCAAGCTAGATGAACCACATATTAAAAATTAAAATTTATTCATATTAAAAATCGATTTACTCTAAAAAGAAGCCAATTAAATTGACAAGTTTACTTATAAAAATTTAAAATCAATAACCAATCAATATAAATCAATTTATCCATCCATGAAATTTCCTTGTTCTGCCTAGGCTAAACCAACTCTGACAAAATACCTATCAATTAAAGGTGTGTTTATTATTGACGCTAAAAAGCATTTTTCAACTCAAACCATGATTTCAAATAAAAAAAATCAGTAAATAAACAGTTTTTTAAACCAAACCCTGATTTTAAATTAAGATTTTAAGCTAAGCCAAAATTTTTAGTTTTGGACTCTTTGGAAAACTGCTTTTCAATAAAATTACCTTCTTATCCCCTCGATAAATCTTCTACTTCACAAAATGTCTAAAATAAAAGTTTTATCTCCCCAAAAGCACCTATGGATAGCAATAGTAAACACTATCAATTTTTTTTAAAAAGCACTTTTTTAAAGCATTTTTTCACCAACACTTTTCAACCTCAATGATAAACTGACCCTAAGTCGATTTGAACCAAGGACTTGAAAAGAAAAAACCAATTTATCCAACGGATCTGCAGCCAATTATGCAGCTGGAAATATTTGTATATGATTTACCATTGCAATGAGCAGAAAATCAACCATCCATGCCATGCCATACTTCAAAAGTAAGTAAAAAATAAACCATACGTCTATATATATATATAATTGACAAAGTTGTTTCAAATCTTAAATTCTTGTGCTCTATGTTGGCTTTGTTTCGATTATGGCAGCAAAAAACTTCAAGCTATATATATGATGCTCTGCTTACTGCCATCTCTTTGAACATGAAAACGTTATTGGTAAATGCTTCATGCCGGAAACATCAAACTTCTCCATGAACCTCTGGTCGGACACCCTTGCTTTGGCAGCGGCAAACCGTTGGTACTCATCGAAAATTGAAGACAGACACCATCTCTGCAATTTTCTTAAGCATCCCACAACACAACCAGTACGGTGCTACATGACGTGTACAGAAATATATCAGTGAACGAATACATTGGGTTGAAAAAAACATAAAAGCATAGGATGAAATTACTTTCCCTCGTTTGCAATGGATTAGCAGTGGATGGTTCTTCACATCTGGTACAGAAACAGACAAGGCCAAATATAAGCAAATGATAAAGAAGAAAACTATAGACTACGAGTAAAAAGGTGTTAAATACCAAGGACTACATTCAATGCTTCCCGGATTGTTTCCTCTGGAATGTTTACAAAGGGCTCCTGTATAAAGTATGGGTTATCAAATTTCAAGAATGTATTTGGACGCAATTGTTTTTAAACAGGAATATGGCATTAGATATTTGGTTAGTATCGGTGGTATCTATTTAAAGATCCCATTACAGTGAGATCCAGTAAGATCCTTTTAAATCAACTGTTGATCATGCCACATAGGATTTGTATCGAGAAAAAACAATTCAACCAGTTTCAACATTAAGGAGAACCAACTGATTTCTAGAGAAAAACAACATATTTGATGATTTAACAAGTTCCAGGTCACCAGCACTAGGAACAAATACAAATACAAATTTGAGAGGAGATATAAAGGCGTTCCTTAACACCGCTAGGAACAAAAAAGGAGATCAATTGGAAGAAAAAAAAAAGAGCTTCAGCAACAACTGCTGTTTGGATGATGATGCAATGAAGGATGCAGCTTTGCTATTAATTTTGATTTTCCAAAGGATTCTATAATACTATATTATGGTAAATAAGACAGTTCAGGGATCAAATTTACGTGGATATAGAGAAATAGGGCAGAATATCAAAATTAACATTTTGATATTAGCTTACGGAGAACCATTTTCGATGTCAGTTTCAGTAAACGGAATTGGCAACAGCACATAAGTAAACACTCGAACCTTGAGATATAATCATGGTAATCAATATTAGATGAGGGAATTAAGCCAAAAACTGAAAGGAAAAAAGAAAGCAATTACATACCTTGCATCCATCGATACCGAATTGGAAAAGCCGGATTCCATTAGCCTTTAAAAACTCCTTGTTGGCTTCTGGATAGGATTCAGGGCAAAGATATCTACGAAAAGAGGCGATCGAAAATTTAAAATCAAGGAAATTTACGATTTTTTTTTCTTGGCCAGCAGTTATAGAGATCGGCACAGTTAAGTAACAACTTACATAATGGAACGGAGCCCTAGCGATTGCAAGAAGCTAAAATTGGCGGAATCGGGGAAACCAGACCTGAAAACTCCATTATCGACCATAGCAAAATTCAAAGGAGGCACGAACAACTCCTCGCCGTTGTTATCGTTATCATCTTCGGCGATAATCGGAGAATTAGGTGGTGGCGGCGAGAGCTCAGCCGCCTCGTAAACCTTTCCCTCGAATCCTTCGACTCTCATATCCTTTTTTCGCGCCAAAATTTTTTTTTTAAAATGGAAAAATTAAAATGAAAGCTTGAT
This sequence comes from Kokia cookei, assembly GCA_039519145.1. Taxonomy (NCBI): domain Eukaryota; kingdom Viridiplantae; phylum Streptophyta; class Magnoliopsida; order Malvales; family Malvaceae; genus Kokia; species Kokia cookei. The sequence continues at coordinate 45,076,144 of CM076907.1, forward strand.
GGATCTGTGGGATGGAGAAGATGAAGAAATTTTTTTGAAGAGTGAATCTTAGGAGAGAATCTGTGATTCATGAATCTTAATTTTTTTTCTCTGTTTAATTATTATAAGGTAATGATAGGATCGAAGTGGATGGGATGGGATGGGATGATTAGCAATGTTTTTGGAAACCGTGCCATGGTCAAACAGGCTAATTCGTCAGCTTTCCATTAGTTCAATTTAAATTAATAAAATATTAAAATTTATAAATAAAAATTATAAAACCCCATCAAATTTTTTACTTGACTTAATTGATTCATATTAATTTACGAATTATTTGATATTTATCTTTATTTTAAATTTGTGTACCAGTCAATTTTATATAATTGATCCGATCAATTGATTCGGTTCGACATTCAAACCACTATGGTACAGAAACTTAAATGGGATGAATGACACCCAAGATTTTATAACTAACGAATTTTAAAGGTCAATTTCTGGATTGGGCCCCTCTATTATGTTGAGAATTAGAAATTTATATTTGTATTTTGACATATTTTGGTGCAGGGTTTACTTGAGCAAAGGACTTTCCAAAGCAGTTAGCAAGCAGTCACTTTCTAATTGCTAGTACTAGACTTCCTAGTAGTTGTCCCTTGTAAGCACCAAAGAAACTAGAGATGAACTTGCTAGACTTTAAGCTTTAACTTTAAGCATTTTTTTCAAAATTGAATTGAATTTAAAAAAAGAGATTGAATAGGTTAATATAATATGAACCAATTGAACTAAATATATTTTTTAATTATTTTAATAATTTATTTGATTAAAATGAATAAATTTATTAAACTAAAAACCTTTAACTTGATTGATTCAACCATTGATCTGATTCTTAACAAATCTTTTCTCTTGTCCATTCATGTTGTATAGAATAAAATAAGTTGATTTTAAATCTGAACGTAACTAGCTTTAGAAAAAAAATTATGCTTGACTTCGAATTTAACCTGGTTTGACACAATATTTTGTTTTTACTATTCATATAATTTAAATAAACTTCTACTATTTAACTCTAATTAATGCAATCTAAATCCTGGCCAAGGCTGGGCAACATGGATAGGTCTAGGGGAGCGTTTCTTGTTAAAACCTCTTTTTCTCTTTCGCTTGAAAAAGGAAAAGTTCACAAGCATTAAAGCATTGCTCGAGGAGAAAGCCATTCCATTTCCCCCACCTGAAATACAAATAAACCAAAAGAGGTAGAACACATCTTTCAGCCCAAAATTTGCAACTTGGAAAAAAAAAATTCAAACTTCCTAAAGGATAATAATCATTACAAATTACAAGCCAAGATAAAAATGTAGGCTTCATAAGGACATATTAAGAAAAGTACCATAAAAACTCAATAGACATTGATACGTAATACATATATATTAGAAATTGCGGATTTAAGTGAATTTAGGCACGTAATATCTTCAAGTAAGTAATATTAGTTAGCAGTATGAGGTGTTAATGATAGATTATGAAATGTATCAAATAAATATGTAATGTCAATACTCCAGAATGGAACTATCAACTAGCAACGATGCAATGTTTTTTAATGTTGATTATAAGATTGATTTACCATTTAGGCCGCAAGCACGAGCACTTTAATCGTTCCCTGACTGTTTGCCACAAGTAGTGTTGGGCTATCGCTCTTCCAACATACAGCACTGATGAAGTAAGATCCGGCTTCCTCATCGGCATCAGCCATGTCGGAACCAAATTTATAAGAAGCTGCAGGTTTAGATATAGCCTGCAAGAGTCAATGTAGCTAAATTACAAACTGATTTGATGCCAAAATACCATATTCCCAATGTGTTAGCTAACCTTGTGATATGCAAATACTTCATTTGTTTCACTGCCACAAGCAATGAACTCACTGTTTACTGTGAGGCCCACGAAATTCTTCTCATTTTTGTGACCCTTAAAAGTGCGCAGCTGACAGAATAATATAAAAAAAAATAAGAATCTTAGTCTGGATAATAACATTACTAAAAGAGGAATCAATTGCTCCAACTTCCATAACTAATTGTTGCCAACTTATCTTTAGGAAGGATTAGATAAAGACAAATTCAGTGCTTAACCATGCAACTTATTCTATTATTTACAGTCTAATTATGGTTTTAGTTTTTTAAGTTGGTATAATTTGGTCCTCTATTTTTGTAATGCTAGTAATTGGTCCAAATTGATAACATTGTTAGCTGTTGTTAGCATAACAATGTGGTTTCAACTAATAATAAATTTACAAGTCAATCTAATCTTTAAGGTTGTTTTAAAAAAAAATTCAATGTCATCACTTTAAGATCAGCAAACATGTTATCAGTGACCTACAAATAACATTATAAAAGTAAACCGACCAAATTATGCCAAATTAAAGAAGAATGATTAGATCTCAAATTTCAACATAAAAAAGGGGCCTATACCATAATTAGACCATTATAAATTCCGGGAAATGAAAAAGGTACTTACTGGTAAATTTTCTTTTACATCCCATAAGCGCAGTGTGCTGTCAGTTGAAGCAGAAGCCAATTCATGGTTAGACAAAAATTTCACATATGAAACAGCTTTCTTATGCCCATCAAACACATAAAGCGGTTTGCTGATGTTTCTCAAGTCATAATAGTGAATGCGGTGATCAGCAGAACCAACCTGCAAAAGATTCAAAAACCAGAAATTTCAACAAGTTCTTTATTCATAATTTTCTCGGAAATAATTTCTTTTTCCTAATTGGGATGCTTTGAAATGTTATAGTTATTTGGCTGGAAAACAATTGCAGCAGATATATTATTTAACAAAGACATACCGCAACATGAACACTGGATCCAGGATTGTACTTGACAGAACAAATGTTTGCTTTCATGTCGATGTTGAGAACACTGGCTTCTTGCTTTGTGCACCAAACTTTGACCTATCAAATACAAATGGGGTTAGACAGTGAAAACTGCAAATCATGTACAAGCTTCATCTAGTGGACTGACAGTTGGTGGACACTAACATAAAACCCATTGCAACAACTACATAGTTAGTCTATCGAAAAGTAGATGGACGGTGTTATGCTGGAAACAGTTTCTGCAGGGATCTCACATCTAAGAACTTTATAATCTGCAATCTTTTGAGAACATGCACTACAATAACCTTAGACCTAGAATACAAGATGCACTAGCATCAAGTTTTACAGAAAGGTTATTTCTACCTTGCAGTCATCACTGCCAGAGACAAGCATTGAAGGTTCGGTGCGTGAAAAATCAACACTCCAAGCTCGCTTTTCATGTTCCTCATGTTCCATCAAACTCTGTACAATTAGAAATCATTATTTTGAAGAATAAGCACCTGTAGGTGATTGAATCAAACATTGCAATAAAAATGTTTTTGCTGAACAACCTACATGAGAGTTATTTATTAAGGTTAGAAAAGTGAAAGAGTTGTTATTTCATACCTGCCGAGTAGTAATGTCCCAGACAGTTACTATCCCATCATAATCACAGCTAGCAATATGGTTTTTTGTGTACTTATTCCAACTCAAGCAACTAAGCTTAGATCTGGTGGACATTTCAACAATAGGACAATGCACATCTGCTGGTTCATTCACAATCTGCAGAAAACCAAACCGGTAAGTGTTGATTGATGAATCAAAGACAGAACTATTGTTATAGTACATAATACATGTGTCATCATTCTAGAAGAATGGCTAGCTAGCGAATAGTGTTCAGGTAAGTAAAAAGTGATCACTTTTATGAAAGAGAGATGGTTATAAATCATCTTTATACAAATATTTCCACTATCATAAAAACTTCAGAAACCATGAACTCCACTTAACAGACCTAAAATATTTCATCTAATGCTTACCGCAGAAAACTCAAAAACCTTGATGCGCCTTGACACTCCAGCAATTGCAAACATCTCATCATCACGATCAAATTCTATACTGCAGATTCATTCTAGTTATTATAAATTCTAAAGACGCAAAGGAGAGGAAAATTTTATGAATGGAAGCTCGAAATAAGTCTAATCATAATATTAAACAAATGAAGATTGGGCAAAGCAGTACTTCTTTTAAAGAAAGAAGTATCATAAACAAAACAAAGGTACCCAAACTTTGTGCAACTACGACTGATTGATAACCCAAGTAACTAATGACTAATAAGAAATACATAGAATGATAAACTTTTGACTCACCTTGAGACAATGTTAGCAGAGTGAAAAATATCACCATGCCTAAGTTCAGCAATGACCCTCAATCGACTAATGTGAACAACAATTACAAATGTTACATAGAAGGAAAAAACAGTTGGAGTTAGATCCAGAACATTTCCTGAAGAAAGAAAATATTACTTTTAGCAAAAGCGAAACTGGTGGAGAAGTTATGTACCTGTATCGTGTAAATGTAGTTAGCACTGCCTGAAAATCCTGAAGACCAGGATTATAACCATCTACATCCATTGCAGTTGGACCTTCATCTTCCTGTTTATTAAATTGTTTGGTCCAATGCTGCCGCTTTTGCAAGTAACAGTCTTGTAGGTCATTAAACTGAGCAAAAGAGAATGTTTATAAAAAAATCAACAAGTCATTTTTGAAGGAGTGACTGTTATTGAACAAAAAAAAAAAAAAAAGACTGATTGGTATATTTATATGAAGAGAGAATATATGGGAAATGTATCTCTTAACAATGGGAATCTTCAGTTCCTCCATAAATCTTTTGAACAGACTGCTACTTAGAATAGTTGTAACTATAATATAAAAGTAAAACACTAGAGGATCATTAGTAAATAGGCTATCCATTGATGGACCAATAAACTTGGACCCCCTTGCTCCAACCAACAGCAAAAGTCAAGAAATATGAAAAATAAGCAAGGAGAGTAACCTGTGCATGAATCCGCCACTTTCTCGCCACAGTCAATCCTGAATTAGTATTGCATGTAGAATCTGACCTACCATTTGCATCTTTGCTTCTGAATCCCGGTGAATTTGCTTGGTCTTTCAAACTAACCTTGCTCTGTGACCTTGCTGAACCTATCCAGCCTTGTGAGTTGCGACCACCAGATATAGCGCCATTATTATATTGATCAATCAATGAAGGCAAGGGTTTTTCTGCGAAGGAATCATCAACAAGCATCCTTAGATTCATGGAGCATCTCTCTTTCGCCGTATTCAATTCCATGGTACGTTTCTTTACGGCAGTTGTGTCCTCCTTAATATATTGAAGATCCTTTTGAATCTTCATTAAGAAAAATGAAAACACATAAGACCATCAATCATAAAGTATAATTCCAGGAAGATATAAATTCAAGTTAAGGACCTGATTAAGCTCTTCAAGCTTTTTCTTCCTTAGACAGTTCAAGAAATCAAGCAGAATCTGCATGTTTGTCTCTGCTTCACTTTGCTCCATTTTCATCTTCTTGTCAACAAGTAGAGACAACAAACTGTCCAGCTCCTTGGCTGACACCTCACAACCCTGTCTAAGGATTACAAGGAGAGCATCAACTACACTTATTAGGGAACTCAAAGAGCTCCTTAGAGATCAAACAATTATCATTAATGAAAGTTAAGTACTCAAACAAACATTAAACCACATAACCAAGTTCATTAGGTTCCACATACAAGCAAACCACAATAATTACCTATTAGTTATAATTAATTTATCTGGCAAATTAATGCTCTAATATAGTATAGCTGACCTGCAGTATTGTTTGACGAAGATTTTCTACCGCAGAGGCATTCCTTGCTGATTGACGAGCAGAGATTTTCTTCAATAACTACGAAATTTAAAATACTGCTTTAATAAAAATAAATTTGCAGTATATATAATGAAATTAAAGCCTACATACAATAAATCATTATTCAAATTAGTAACAATAATTAAGTGATGAAATGTCATGTTTCCGTTTCTGCAGAACTTAATAATACAGTTCCAACTTAAAATTGCAAATGCAGCTTCTTATATATCACGCTTGTATTAAAAAACAATTTAAGATTAAAACAGAAAAGGATCATAAGAAATACCGATATAAAAAAAAAAAAAACCTTATTAAGCAATAAATTAGGGAAGATATGATTATTAGTGAGATAACGAGAACAACAAGGACAATCGCTCTTATTTCGAAGATGAGTCAAGATACACATATAACAAAAGCTATGACCACAAGCCGTCATAAAAGCGTCTTTGATAATCTGCATGCATATCGGACATAGCACATCCTTATCAATGTCAGCTTCAGAAGGCTCTTCCTCCATCAATGACGGCGGCATCGGAGTCGGAGGAGGAATAGAAGGCGCGGTGCTTTCCGTCGGAGACTGCGGTGTTGATGGCGGTTCGGATTTAGTCGCGGTGGGAACAAGTGTCCCGCTCATTGAAGTTCGAGTGTTGAGTGATTTGCAGAGAGGAGGAAACACAGTGCAATTGGGGAGGAAAAAGATTTTTGTGAGGGTGATAAAGGAACACGTTGGGCGGACGTTTCCCTTAATTCCTCATGTTTGGTTCAACTTCAACACGTAATAATTTATTGGGTTAGTTACACCGACCGTCCCTAACACAGTAGCTTTTATTCTAAATTGGTCCCCAACTTCAAAACATTCTCGAGCAGGCACTGCTGGTCCCCGAAATGGAAAATTTTCATTTCAATCCCTTTGAAAATTTGAAATAACAAGTTAATGCTATAATAAAATTATATTTTAACTCTCTTAAAATGGCCTCATCCTTGTGTACATATAAGATATTAAAGGTTAACTCCTCTTTAAAAATTTTGAAATTATAAGTTAATATAATGGTAAAATTACATTTTATCTCTCAAAATATAAAATTTTAATTTAATTCCTTTAAAAATTTTGAATTAACAAGTTAATACAATAATAAAATTACCATTTAACTCTTTTAAAATTTTATAATTCAATTTTGACTCTCATTATAATAAGTTTATGGCTTGTTCTTGTCGACAGCTTAAATATTAAATGCTAGCTCGTAGGATGACTTCATAATGATAAGTCTGTGATGTGTCTAGAGTCGGAGGGCTCCTTTTGTTGAAAGGACTCTATTGAAAGCTTGAGTGTTTAAAAAGGTGACGGATTCTCAGAGTGAAAGCACCTCGTCAGGTACTTAAAAAAGCCAATCATGCACTACCTTACAACATACAGGACATTTTTGGGTAAGAATGCTACCACTTGATTGGTAGCGCATGATTTGCCAATAGACAATATTTTGCAAGCTTTTTTCAATAGAGTCGACCTCCTTTCAACATAATCAAAATTTAATAATGTATATACCTATTGTATGAATACCATGAATTTGACATGCTAAAAAAATAATCTTTAAATTTGATGATATTGTATGATTTTCAATTTATTGGATTTAAGTTGCTCATACACTAAACATACATTGTTTACAAATTAATCCATATATTTTAATTGACACAAAATTCATATTGATATTTAATGCTTAAATTAAAAGAGAAGCGGATTAAAACAAATTAAATTCAAGAATAATGATAAACTTTTTAGCCAACAACTATATTAATAGTACCTAAGATGTTAATATTTTGCGTTTGAATTTTATTATGTATATTATATGTTGAATTATGACTCCTATTTCAAGTCAAATTTGAGAAATAATCTTTCAGTTAAACCCTGCTTATTTGTTTCAATAAAACTCTCTTTATTTATTTCAATTAAACTTTGTTTAGTTGTTTGAGTCAAATTCTTATTAGTCTAGATTATTTTATTATTATTTGACTTAAGAATTTAGCCTATAAATAGAATATTTTACAACCTTAGAAAATACACCCATTTTAGACTTACCCATCATAGTTTAGAACTCCTAACACTTTTGGAGAATTTAGTGTTTACGTTTTGAGGGTTCTTTATTTTTTATTTTTGGGATTTAGTTTTTATCTCCATCATTTGTACTCTTCGTTCTTTGCCATTATAGAAAAATTATTTTTGCCCGTGGTTTTTTATCCTCTTCGGAGAGGTTTTTCCACGTTAAATTTGTGTGTTCAATTTCTCAATTTCTTCCGCTATTTTTAACTTGTTCGTTGCTTAATCAGATCAATCCCCAACAAGTGGTATCAGAGCTAGTTCATTTTTTGCAGATCAATCCGTTCAGAGATGGCAGCAACAAGGTTCGATATTGAGAAGTTTGATGGTAACATAAATTTCAATTTGTGGCAAGTTCGGACGATGGCAAGTCTAGTTCAGACCGGTTTGAAAAAGGTTGTTATCGGGAAAAAGCCCGATAATCTAGATCAGTCAGAATGGGAAGAGCTTGATGAAAAGGCCTTGTCTGCAATCCAGTTGTGCCTCGCGAATAGGGTATTATAGGAGGTATTGATGGAGAAGACCTCATCCCCCTTGTGGAAAAGGCTAGAAACTCTTTATGCGACTAAGTCTCTAGTTAACCGTTTAGTGCTGAAACAACATTTATTTACGTTTCGCATGAACAAAGGTGAGTTTCTTAGAGATCATATTAGTCAATTTATTAGTCTTTTGAATGATTTAAATAATGTTGAGGTTCAGATTGACGATGAGGATCAGGCTATGCTATTGTTGTGCTCTTTACCCCCTTCATACAAGTCTTTTAAGGAGACCTTGATTTATGGTAGAGATAAACTCTCGTTTAAGGATGTGAAGGGTCATTTGCTGAGCAAAGACAAACTGGACAATGAGTTTGGTTCAGATAGCAAGGCAGATAAACAAGCTTCTGTTTTGGTAGCATCAAAGAAACGAGACAAGAGGTGTCGCTATTGTAAGAAATTAGGTCACGTCAAAGCAGATTGTTACAAACTGCGAAATAAAAGGGCTACTAAGAGTAACGAGTAAGATTTAGCTAGTGCCAATTCGGCCGATGAAAGTGGTGATAATTTTTTGTTAGTGTCAACGAGCGAAAGCTCCGAGGTTACGTCCAAGTGGATCATAGATTCAAGATGTTCTTTCCACATGTGTCCCATCAGAGAATGGTTCTCCACATACAGTTCAATTGAAGGTGGAGTTGTGCACATGGAAACGATTCATTCAATAAGGTAATCGATATTGGTACTGTTAAAATTAGGATGCACGATGGTACGATTAGGACACTATCAGATGTCAAGTATGTACCTGATTTACGAAAGAATATCATCTCCTTAAGTATTTTAGACTCAAAAGGTTACAGAATCAACATTGAGTCGAGCGGCATTAAGGTATCTCGTGGGGCTCTCGTTTTGTTAAAAGGTAAAAAGATCTGCAGTCTTTATATTCTGGAAGGTTTTACAGTGACTAGTGAAATCGGACGTCCCTCGTCCTTTACGGAGTTGAAGTCAACTCATTTGGAGTGGAGGCAACTTGGTCATAGGAGGGAAAAGTGTATGACTGTTTCATTGAAGAGCGATTCCTTTTTGGATGCAGGTTTTGAAAGTTAGGGCACTGAGTTCATGAAAATCAAACCCGGGTTAGTTTTGATTTGGCAGTGCACAAGTCAAAGGCTAGAAGGCTTCCAGCTTCTAAGTACAGATTCCACTCAGTTAATTCCCTAGATAATTCAATATAGGCCTGTGAAGGGCTTTGGTAAAGGTGGCATTGTGGAAATATGAGTCAAGGTGGAGATTTGTTGAATTATAACTCTTATTTCAAGTCAAATTTGAGAAATAATCTTTCAGTTAAACTCTGTTTATTTGTTTCAATTAAACTCTGTTTATTTGTTTGAGTCAAATTCTTATTACTTTAGATTATTTGTTAAATTATGACTCCTATTTCAAGTCAAATTTGAGAAATAATCTTTCAGTTAAACTCTGCTTATTTGTTTCAATTAAACACTGTTTATTTGTTTGAGTCCAATTCTTATTACTCTAGATTATTTGTTGAATTATGACTCCTATTTCAAGTCAAATTTGAGAAATAATCTTTCAATTAAACTCTGTTTATTTGTTTGAGTCAAATTCTTATTAGTCTAGATTATTTTATTATTATTTGACTTCAGAATTTAACCTATAAATAGGATCTTTTACAACCTTAGAAAATACACTCATTTAGACTTACCCATTAGAGTTTAGAACTTCTAAATCTGTAGAAGAATTTAGTGTTTACGCTTTGAAGGTTCTTTATTTTCGAGTTTTTGGGGTTTACTTTTTATCTTTATCTTTTGTACTCATCGTTCTTTACCACTATAGTAAAATTATCTTTGCCCGTGGTTTTTTATCCTCTTCGGAGGGGTTTTCACACATTAAATTTGTGTGTTCAATTTCATAATTTCTTCCGCTATTTTTAACTTGTTCGTTGCTTAATCGGATCGATCCCCAACAAGTGGTATCAGAGCTAGTTCATTTTTCGCAGATCAGTCCGTTCAGAGATGGCAGTAACAAAGTTCGATATTGAGAAGTTTGATGGTGAAACAAATTTTAATTTGTGGCAAGTTCGGATGATGGCAAGTCTAATTCAGATCGGTTTGAAAAAGGTTGTTAGCAGGAAAAAACCAGATAATCTAGATCAATCAGAATGTGAAGAGCTTGATGAAAAGGCCTTGTCTGCAATCCAGTTATGCCTCGCGAATAGGGTATTGTAAGAGGTATTGATGGAGAAGACCTCATCTGTCTTGTGAAAAAGGTTAGAAATTCTTTATGCGACTAAGTCTCTGGTTAACCGTTTAGTGCTGAAACAACGTCTATTTACGTTTCGCATGAACGAAAATGAGCTTCTTAGAGATTACATCAGTCAATTTATTAGTCTTTTAAATGATTTAAATAATGTTGAGGTTCAGATTGACGATAAGGATCAGGCTATGCTATTGTTGTGCTCTTTACCCTCTTCATACAAGTCTTTTAGGGAGACTTTGATTTATAATAGAGATAAACTCTCATTTGAAGATGTGAAGGTCATTTGTTGAGTAAAGACAAACTCGACAATGAGTTTGGTTCAGATAGCAAGGCAGATAAGCAAGCTTCTGTTTTGGTAGCATCAAAGAAACGAGACAAGAGGTGTTGCTATTGTAAGAAATTAGGTCATGTCAAAGCAGATTGTTACAAACTGCGAAATAAAAGGGCTACTAAGAGTAACGAGGAAGATTTAACTGGTGCTAATTTGGCCGATGAAAGTGGTGATGATTTTTTGTTAGTGTCAACGAGCGAAAGCTCCGAGGTTACGTCCGAGTGGATCCTAGATTCAATATGTTCTTTCCACATGTGTCCCAACAGATAATGGTTCTCCACATACAATTCAATTGAAGGTGGAGTTGTGCACATGGGAAACGATCCATTCAGTAAGGTAATCGGTATTGGTACTATTAAAATTAGGATGCACGATGGTACGATTAAGACACTATCAGATGTCAAGTATGTACCTGATTTACGAAAGAATCTCATATCCTTAAGTATTTTAAACTCAAAAGGTTGCAGAATCAACATTGAGTCGAGCGGCATTAAGATATCTCGTGGGGCTCTCGTTTTGTTAAAAGGTAAAAAGATCTGCAATCTTTATATTCTGGAAGGTTTTACAATGACCAATGAAATCGGACGTCCCTCATCCTTTACGGAGTTGAAGTCAACTCATTTGGAGCGGAGGCAACTTGGTCATAGGAGGGAAAAGTGTATGACTGTTTCGTTGAAGAGTGTAACACCCTTATATCCGGTTCATATGCATAAACCCAATATAAAAGTATTACATTAAAATAAACCGAGTCATGCAACTTTTTTTTTTATCCAAAATACCTCATTTCATTCCATCACACAAAACAACATTTTTTTTATCTAATAAGTACACATATAAGTTCCATAATACATGTCATTTTACATCAAAAGTAATATACCAAAATTTGAGCTCCAAGTGATGTGATGTAATGAGAGGTCCCGATCTACCTTCTTGTATTCTTTGTACCTATGCGTTAAGCCGGTGAAGGCTTAGTAAGCACTACAAAAGTAATGAATGATCATTTAAGTACTCATGCATATAAACTTATTGCTTTTCTTACATGTAACCTATTACTTACCACAATGGCACAACTTACACTTTTATCCACTTTCTGTAGTTTAGCCCTTAGTAGACTTTCGTAGGACCGTTAGGATATACGGAACAAACAGAGAGCACATAAGTGCTGGGCAACAGAGAGTACACAAAGTACTAGTCAGAGAGCACACAAAATGCTAATCAGAGAGCACACACAGTGCTAATAACAGAGAGCAAAAGACGTGCTAAACAAAGAGCACACACAGTGCTAATCAGAGAGCGTGCTAGTGTTCCTTAATGGCATGCCACTAATATCACAATGGTTCTAATTTGTCTACTTGGGCACAATCTTAATTAGCATCATTTCTCATAAATGATATATCTCACATAAATACATCATCAAATACTTCACATTTATATTTTCAAAGACGTACACTTGCGTCACAGTCACTAAATTATTTATATCTTGAGCTACAGAATTCGAAATCATAATCCGCTTGATGTTTCTGAAACTAGACTCAATCATATTTTTACCATAAAATTTCCAGAATTTTTACTTTAGCCAATTTGTACAGTAAATTCTTTCAATTTACCCCTTCACTGCTGCCTGACAGTTTCAACCTTTCTTCACTAAAAATTATCTATCTTTTAGTAAAATATAAAATGATGTTCCTGTATATTTATATTAAAAATAGACTCATTAAGGATTTATCCATATAAATTTCAGCCTATAATTATTTTTCTATATTTTTCTATGATTTTTCAAAGTCAGAACAGGGGAACTCGTACCTACTCTGACCTTGTTACACAAAATCAGTTGTATCTCAGAATATACAGATCCATTTCCCTCACTGTTTCTTCCATATGAAACTATACTCAATAAGATTTAATTTCATATATAATAGGACCCTTAACTCTTTATATACATTTTTTAGTGAATTTTCGAAGTTAATCCTCTGTTCTGTCCAGACTATTTTACTAAATCACACATTAATCCCTTCATTTAATCATTATAAACATTCAAATCATGTACCTATCTAACAATTTCTATGCTAATAATTCATATACCATTAGATAAATTAAACTATAGTTCAAAACTCTTGTAGTACTTACAACAAAAAGGCTGATTTCCTTCTCTTTTACCCCTTGTTCTATTCTTTTCCTTTGTCTTCAATTTGATTCTTGCCTCTCTTCTCTTTTTCTTCAATTTCACACAAACACATGTAAGCTAAATGCTATAATTCAATGATTTTCATGCTAAATAACAGTAAAATACATGTATATCATGAGAATTTAACCATTTCTTACCTTAACCCTTGAATTCAAATTTTCTTGATTTAGTCCTTTATCTCTCTAACACCTCAAAATTAATTCTATAAGAAGTTTAAGGTGTCTACTAACTCTCTTTTATGACTTTCTTTCAGAAATTCCAAAGAAAATGGAAGGTTTTGGAGTTTGGAAAGCTTAAAAATGATGGAAGGACTTATTTAGAATAAAAACAAAAGTTGGAAATGGAAGAAAAGGCCATGTACGGCTAACTTAATGAAAAAGATGATATTTTCATCTTTTTAACCAGCTTTTTCTTCTCTCAAATTCTCTAGAATTTTCACTTAAAATATCTCACTTAAGAAAAATGATAAAATTACACTCTTAGTCCTTGAGCCTTTCAACTTTACACTTTGGCCCAAAACTTTGCCTCCAAAAATATCTTCCACCAAATTACTCTTTTGCCCCTCCTCAATCAATCTAATTCCCATGATGACTCAAAATTCATTTCGGATAATTTGCTAGTTAATCCCCCATATTTTCTCTCCTTTACTATTTAATCCTTAAATTTTTCTAACCTTCCTTACTTCAACTCAACATTTATAATTCTCTATTCTATTTTATCACTATTCCAAATCCGGTTCAAACACACGGATGTTACAAAGAGAGGTTCTCTTTTGGATGCAGGTTTTAAAAAGTTAGGGCACTGTGTTCGTGAAAATCAGACTCGGGTTAGTTTTGATTTGGCAGTGCACAAGTCGAAAGCTAGAAGACTTCCAGCTCCTAAGCACAGATTCGACTCAGTTAATTCCCTGCATAGTTCAAGATAGGCCCGTGATGGGCTTTGGCAAAGATGGCATTGTGGAAATATGAGTCAATGTGGAGATTTGTTGAATTATGACTCCTATTTTAAGTCAAATTTGAGAAATAATATTTCAATTAAACTCTGTTTAGTTGTTTGAGTCAAATTTTTATTAGTGTAGATTATTTTATTATTATTTGACTTAAGAATTTAGCCTATAAATAAGATCTTTTACAGCCTTAGAAAAAACATTCATTTAGACTTACCCATCATAGTTTAAAACTCTTAACACTTTTGGAGAATTTAGTGTTTACGTCTTTAGGGTTCTTTATTTTCGGGTTTTTAGGGTTTAGTTTTTATCTCCATCTTTTGTACTCTTCGTTCTTTGTCATTATAGTAAAATTATTTTTGCCCGTGGTTTTTTATCCTCTTCGGAGGGGTTTTTCCACGTTAAATTTGTGTGTTCAATTTCTCAATTTCTTCCGCTATTTTTAACTTGTTAGTTGCTTAATCGGGTCGATCCCCAACATTATATTTTTTTGTGAAGGATAAAATTTTAATAACAACGCGATTAGTACGATTTGAATTTGAGACAATAAATACCTTAACCATCAAGCCAATACATGAGATTTAAAATATATTATTTTTTTATTAAAAATAAGAGTTTTTAATAATTTTATTACTAAATTAATAAGTACTTAATAAAATATTTAAATATAATAATAAATAAATGATAGCAAAAGATGCAAAAGGGGACATGATAGAACCAACATATAGTAACAAGAAATAAATGTGAACACCCTTCACAAGCACCAAATGTTATATGGCCAGTTGCCAGGCTCATGATGGAACCAATTGAAAGTATTTATCATCCTGAATTTAATGCCCAAAATATCTTGGTTTGAACTTAAAATAATAATAATGGTTGAATCGGTGAATAAATTAATTAAATTATCGATTTTTAATTTCATCAATTTGATTGATTCGATATGTTTATTTATTTTAATTGAATAATTTATTAAAAAGAAAAAAAGAAAAATTTGATATAATCGATCTGATCAATTAATTTAATCGATTCATAAGTTAATCAATTCAATCTATTAATTTAAATCAATATTTCAATTAATTTTTAATTCAATCAATTCAATTAATTAATGTAGTCTACTTCTTAGAACATTAATCCTCTTAGATGATAACGTGATTCCCATTATAGGCAAATGAAAATGGCCTATGATGAAAGCACGACTCCAAAGCTCTCATGACCGTAGGAATTGAAATAATTTTTTTTATATATGAGAGCAACTCTAATTAAGATTTAAATTTCATTATTATTTTTTTTAAATAAATTGGTGTAATTACATAGTAATCTATTTGTTTTTATTTTCTTAACTTTTGACAAGGCACGTACACCATGCATTCATAGGTGCTCGAACCCGAGACTTCTAAAATAAACAATATCTTTTTTTTCACTGGAAAAAGTCACTCGTTAGATTCTAAATTTAATTATTTTTAACTCAATTAATATTGTTATATTACAATAATAAGGAAGACATAAAATTGAATTCGATTAAACATGTTTTTCGACTAATTTAAAAGTTTAGGAAAGATATAAGTAGAAGCATGCATTGAATAAAAAAAATCTCATTGTTGTTTATGTGATCTATCAAGTTGATGTTGAATTAGGTTAATTTAGATTTAAATTTTATTAAGTTATTTTTGGTTCGAATCAATTTTAGGCTTTTATGATTTTTAGGTTCGAGGATTTGAGCTATTTTGAGTTCGAATCATTCAAGATTACTAGAAATATGATTTCAAGTTTATGTTATTTTTCAGGTTCTTCACTCAAGTCATTCTAAGTTTGGGCTATTTTGGGTTCTAATTTTGGATTTAAATAATTTTTAGTTCGATTTGAATAATTTTGAATTTAGATCATTTGAGTTTTGCCAACCAAATCATCTCAATATCATGCCGCTTTGAATTTTAATCATTTCAAATTCGATTTGTCTTAAGTTTAATTCATTTCTAGTTCAAATTATTATCAATTCGAAGCTAAACATATTTAAATTATAACTTTTTTATGGGCTAATCCATTTTTAAGGCCTAAACTTTTTTTTTTGTCAAATTGGTCTTTAAATTTGGCAATTATTCTCATATTTTGGATAAAAAAAAGTTCAAGCTTTAATATGGAAATAATGGATAAATATTAAATTTATACATGAACTTTGGTATAATGTGCAATTTCATGCATGAATTTTGATATGGTGTAGTTATACACATGAGACTTGAATTATGGTATATATATATATACATGAAATTTTGATTCAATTTTATACATGTAAAGAAATGAATGAATACATTGTGATTTGTAATAATTTTGTTAGTGATTTGTAAAAGATTGAATCAATTCAAAATCTTATATATAAAATCGCACAAAATCAAATTTCATACATAACATTGTACTTAAATCAAAATTCATGCATGTTTTTAATATTTATCCTATAAAAACATTTACCAACTTTAAAAATTATCTTAAACCTAAAAAAATATTTAAACCTCGATATAAAAACACTTATCAAATATAAGCTCCAACTAGTAAAACAATTCTTTTTATATAATGATATCAAATTATATAAATCTAAAATCGAAGTACAATTAGCATTCGCATATGAAAAGGATGTCGGTCCAATTTGTCTCCACATAGTAGTTGCAAAATTCAGAAAATCCCAACCCTACAAGACATGTCGTGTTGACGCATTCAAATCTCATGTAACATGATGCCCCTCAATTGACCAAGGGATATTAATTTCTGATTTGATGATTTGATGATTTGAGCATAATTTTTCTCTTTCATTTGAATAATATCATCTTAATTTAAATATTATTTAAGCTCACCACAAATTTCAAATATTTATAAAAAGAAAATAAATATAGGGGAAATGGACCGTCCCTTACCAGCCACAATTTCAATTTTGGGCATTGGATGCGCTATTAATCATCAAAATCAATAGATGTGACGTGCCTCCTTTGAAACTTTGGCTCTTATCCGTTAAATTCCGATATTACTTACAACCGAAAAAGAAAATGTTTTGATGCGAAGAACCAAATTGGGTCAAATTTAGATATTCATTTCATGATTGGGACAAAAATATGTGAGTTGTGAAACTTTTGCACTATAGTCCAATGGTAACAGGTAGGTGCTAGTTACCATCATCTAGAAGATGGATTCAATTCAATACGAACGAGGTAAGGTCACCGAATGTTTATAACATTTGTATTGGAAGAGTGTTTAGGGATTCTTATGCAAATTGGTTATATGATTTTTTTTATGGTGGTTGGTAAATATTTAAATTTTAGAGTTGAGGTAAGAACGGTATTAAAAAGGTTGTGCATAGCTTGGGAGAAGAGTTTTAGGTGATGCCCTCCTAGTGGAAACTATTATCGCTAGTGGAGCTGCTAGTAGTAGAATGGTGGAACTACGATTCATCCATGTGTTATTAATTCGAAATTGAAAAATTCGTTTTTATTATATTTCGAGATCTCAAAATGAAGTTACGGATCAAATGGAAAAATATGTGTTTAATAGTGGCATGGGACTGGTTTCCTTTAAGGAATCTCCGATTTCGATGCGCGACTTGTTGTCGATGGATAGAATTAATTCTACATGAGTTCCCTCTATGCTTATTAATGTAATCACTTAAGGCTTTTTTTTTTACCAAAAAAAAAAAGTAAGGAAATTAAATTGTAAATGTATTAAAAGTGTAAAAATTTAGAGTATATTTAAAAAAAAAATATTTTTGACTAATTTTGGATTTAAATTGTTTTGGTTTGAATGATTTGAATTCTAAGTATCAAAATTTTGGGTTTATTTTACTCTTGTAATTAAGTTGATATATCAAATTCATTCATTTTTCACAATATACAAGCCCTTTCAATTACTATAGTATTTATCTTCCTCCCTATTAACATTGATAATTTCTATTTTACAACATTCTCAACTTCTGATATATTTACTCTTGATTTAACACGGTTCTCGACTCAGGTGTATTGGGGTGTTAATTTTTTGTCTCAGTTAATCTCTCAACTTGGTAATTATTCTCGTATTGGAGCCTGAATTTTATTTGTTCAAGTTAATTCTTAATATTTCTTTGAAACCCTAAAATTTAGATCTCAATATAAGAATATTTACCAAGTTTAGGGATTGATTTAAACAAAAGAAAGTTTTAAATCTCAATGTTGAGACAATTACCTGACTTATGTCCCAATGTAAAATCAATAACCAAGTTTAGGGACTAAAATAAAAAAATTCAAACCGCAGTATGAGAGTTGTTGTAAAGTTTACATCCAATATATATTGGAGCATGTTCTACATGTATAACTATGGACAATGTACCAAGAAAAAACTTTTGAACTACTTTTTGGCAGGCTTTTGGATCCATTTATGAAGGACATGAGCCCCTCTCGTTTTCTTTGGGCTTCCATAATCTCCTTCGGTTTTTAATTTGTGCGAATTTGTGAGCCCAAGAAATAAAAATAAGGATAAATTTATTACAAATTTCATTATGCCATGACAACCTTTTATCATATATTGTTCATTATTTCATAATAATAAATTTTAAATTAAGTCTGAATCTTAACTCGATTAGTATGTATATTATTATCAATATAGGAAGATGTGGATTCGAAAGTGCTGAAGCGCATCATCCTCCTAAAAATTATAAAATTGTTATTTAATCCTTTAAAAATTATAAAAATATTATGTATAGATTATTCGAATGGTAAAATTTCATTTTTACTATCCTAAAAATTAAATTTTAATTTCTACATCCCCTAAAAAAATATTTTCTACCTTTGCCTTCAAAGATAATATGCTTCAACGCACTCGAACCCACGTTTTCTTTATATTGACAACAATATTCATGCTAATCAAATTAAAGTTTAATCAACTTTGAGGTGTTATTTTCATCGTTTAAATTTAAATTCTTTATGTAATATATTTTAATACTACACCTAACTTTTTTTTAATAAAAAAAATATGCGATGAATTTGCACTTCAAATTGAATTATCTTTTAATTTTGATTGTGATGGGTTACAAATGGAATTAACATAGGCTTCCAATTTGATTATGATATTATTAAAATAGGGTAAAATAAAATTTATGGACTTTAGTAAGTATTTTCAATTGGACCAACTAATTAATTGTCACTTGCTAAATGAAGGTGACAACCTTGAAACTGACTTAATTCGAGGACAGCTCATAGCTCTCAAAATGTTGCTTTTGGCCAACATAAAGAAAACCAAGTTCAAGTTCAATACGTCGTCGAATAATGCAATGGAGATTTAAAAAACAAAAAGAAGTGTGTGGCCTTCATTCACTTGCAAAATCCAAAATTTATTGACTTTGGTAAGTATTTTCAATTGGACCAACTAATTAATTGCCTCCATTATTAATTTCTTCCCTAATTCACTCGATTGCAAAATCCAAAATGTAATAATGATTAAATCTTTTTTATGGTATAATGATAAATTAATCTCAATATTTATATCTTTAATTAATTTGATTATTTTTTTTATTTAAATTTAATCATTAACATTTTTATTATTTGAATTTAGATTTTTAAGGTTGAAAAACTTCAACCTTGCCAACATAACTAAAGCTTCAATGGCCTAAAATTTAATATTTGTGTTTTAGTATTTGAAATTTTAGATTAAGATTTAAGATTTAAGATATAAATTTAAATTTTATTTTTTATATTTTGTAAGATAAGAATCCAATCATATATATATTTTATTGTACAAAGATAAAATTTATAAAAAAAATAAAATATTAATTTTAATTATATGAATTTTCAAAATTATATCGATAATAAATTATAAAAGTTATAGATAAAAATCAATAAAGTTCATCTTTCTATTATGAAGTGGTGGACCCTTGACATAGTGAAATTATTATTTTTCAAAAAAATAATATTATTGTTTATTAAAGAAATTCAATCAGTACAATAAAATCAGATAAAAATCGAATCAATATAAAATGGGTTAAAAATCATATAAACCGAAATTAAGTTAATTTAAATATTTATTTCGTTGTTATAATTTTTAATATTATTTATTAGTTTTTTTATTTTTTATAAAGTTTTTAAAAAAATTGTATTTCATAATAATCGGATCAATAATTTAATCTATTCAACTTCGATCACTCATTCACGTCTATGAAATATTAAAATGCAAGTCTCTTAAGATCAAAGCAACCTTTATCAAAGAATTATATATATCTATATATTTCAGGGTGGGGAGGCATCTTCCATTTCGAAGTACTCAAATCAATTTCCCATCCCATAAAAGAAACATCTAATCTTTTCTTCTATTCTTATTCTTTTAATACATTCAGAGTGAATTTAGTGATTAATTTTTCAAGTTTTATAAGTTTATTGAGAGATAGACGTTGATTACGAATTTTAAAATTGTTTCATATACAGGGTGAAGATCGAATTCTCGATCATTGATTAAAATAAAAGAGACGCTTAACATTTTACCTAAATCTGATCATGGATTGAATCACTTGAAAAATAAAAAGATTTGGGTAAAAATATAAATCCAAAAAATGAGTTTGAGCAAAAAAAAAAAAAAATGTCAGTTTAGAAAATGGGCCAAGCCTAGACTCGAATTTGAAAAAAAAAATTACTGCTATTTTTCACTGTTTTGCTATAATTTTACTATTATATTACTATTATTTTGTTGTTACTGTTTGAATATTTATAACTATTATTTTATTGTTAAATTTACTATTATTTTAAAAGTATTTGCTTGTTAAGCTACACTTATTTAAGTATAAAAACTTTTTTTAATTTATTTTTAATTTATTGGAAAATATTTATTTTAATATTTTTAGTGTATTTGATGTATTATATTTTTTGATATAACAAAAATTTAACACGAGGCAAACTTGAATTTTTACTTTTTATCTGAATTGAATTTGAGTAAAATTTTAAATTTATTTTTCAGATTGATCCGAATCCGAATCCGAATCTTTTAAACAAACTTGAAATTTTGTTACGATCTAATCTTATTCATAATCTCGTCTAACTCATAATTAAAAAAAATATAATCTTAAAAGGGTGATAATAATATAATTGAATAATAGTATAAAACCAATCGCACTCAGTCCCCGTGATCTACAAACTCACATGTACCCGGGTATACTGAAGGGATTCATCTTCTAATGGTAATATAGCTAAGTATTGCTTATCTCACAGCCGTGATCTAACTGTTAAAAATTATATTTTTTCCTTTTCTTTTATGGATCAACCTTAAAAAAGAAATTAAAATATTACTAATAATAATGACGAGATTTGTGTTCATAGAATCTTAAGTAAAAATGCAACAAATAAGTCTGTTTAATTTCTAGAAATAGATTTTTGTTTTCATTTAAATAGCGGTTTTATTAAATTGAAAATAAAAAAACAAAATTATGTTTCTATTGAAATAAATTACATTTCAATAACCGAGTTTAAATAGTAATGTCAAAATTAGTCGAGATAAATTGAATGCATCGTGGATTAGTGATCTGATTGATTTGATTGATGAAATAAAATTGCATATCAATTAAATTATTTATGAATCGATAAAAAAAAAACTTTTACAAAAATTGATAGTTTAGAATAGTATGTTAACATTGTTAGATGACAAACAATCTCTACACAATCTCATAGATAGCTCGGAAATTAGATATAAATGATTAAATACAACCTTATTTTAATATTTTTTGCAATATTTTTGAATCGAATTAAACTGATCAGTTAGATATTAAAAATTAATTGGTATATCAAATTAAACAAAAGGATTGAACTTACTTATGATCAAACCACTCAAAATTAGTAAAAATTAAATAAAAATTTGAGATAAAAAATCAATGATTGAACCATTTTAAATCGGTTTATAAAATTTTTATTTTTTTATTAATTTTTTATGAAACTTTTGTTTAATTTTTAATTATTTCTAACAGTCAATCCAACCTTTAAAAAAAAAAAAACAATAATCAAACTGATTGAATATTTAAAACATTAAATCATATAAATTAATCGAGTTTAATAGTAGTTTACCTCATGAATTAATTATTGATAAACAGTAAAAATAGTCACTTTTATTTGCTTCAAATTATATTTTAATCACTTACGTTTAAAATATTACGTTTTAGTCACTTTTATTTGTTACGTTTTAAATTATATAAATCTGTCATTAAGCTTTGTTACCTCCTTAACGACAATCCTACGTGACAATCCAAATGGGTTTTAAATGTCAATTTGAATATCCGACTAGGACGTGAATAGATTTTTAATTAATTAAAAATTTAAAATTAATTACACATTGAATTGAAAAAAAAGCGTTCGTCTTTTTTTCTTCTAGGTTTTTTTTTTCATTTTGATTGAAAAAATTATTGTCATCTTAGTTAGATATTCAAGTTGGCATTTAAAACCCATTTGGATTGACACGTAGAATTATTACTGTTAGGGAGATAACAAAGTTTAGCGGCAGAGTAACTACTTAATAACAAAACGATAACGTAATATTTCAAACATAAATAATTAAAATATAATATGAGGCAAATAAAAATGATTATTTTTATAATTTATCCATTAATTATTTAATTATCTTCTAAACCGGGCCCAAAAGCAATCGACAAAAACACTCCTGGCCAGTCATAAACCGGTCCTACGATCAGACAACACTAATCATGGAGTATTTTATTTTTTTTCTCTCAACATAAAAACGCCATACACGAAATTTAAGCAACAATTATGCGTTTGAAAATCTAGCCCATTTTCAAGCAAATTTGATCATTCTTTATATGTTTTTCTCTCAAATCCCGAATCTGACTTTACAATCAAAGTTTCCGAAGCTATGGAAAATGAAACCCAATCTTTACTACCCAAAAACAGATCATCAAATCCAGAAGGGCTCGAATTAAGGAGTTTCAGATTAGGTCTCAACTGGTTTTGTTTAGATCAATCCAATTTATGGAAAGTGAGTCTTTCTTGGTCTTTCTTCTTCGTGCTTGCTATCGGGGTTCCGATTATTTCGCACTATGTTCTTTTATGTTCAAACTGCGATGAAAAGCATCGGCGACCGTACGATGCGGTGGTGCAGTTATCACTTTCCTCTTTCGCGGCGGTTTCTTTTGTTAGTTTATCTTCTTGGGCTCGGAAATATGGGATCAGGAAGTTCCTTTTCTTGGATAAATTGTGTGACGTTAGTGATAACGTTCGTAAAGGATATGCAGAGGAGCTTCAGGTATGTGTTTGTTTTTCTTTTTCCCTTCCATAGATGGTTCAATAAAGCTCATTTCAAATTCTCTGATCAGTGATCATCTTTTTGTTGTTTATCAAATTTTTTATGTATCTTTGTTGATGAACTTTGGAAGCTGTAGAGATTTTTAGGAGATAAATCTCAGAGATAAAAAGAGGTTAATTGCACTAATTATCTTCAACTATTGCTCGGATTCTAAATTAGTCCATAGACTTCAAACCTGTGGAGTCTTTTAAAATGGTGAATGTACTTGGCAGGTGTCTCTATTATTAGGATCAGATCAAATTAATCCTTCTAATATCAAATGGATTAATTTAACTCTTGTACTATTAAAACAAATCAAGTAATTCTAAATTTTAATAGAATTAAAATTTACTATTTAAAAAACGTAATTTAATATTAATAGAGCTTTTTAAGAATTTGTAAATAAAATATTTTATTTTGAGTTGCACTGCTAATTAAAAAATAATTTAATTTCTTTTTTTAATAATAAATATTAACTTTATTATAATTTGATTTTATGTGATTTTTTTTAAATAATAAAGAGATTAGATTCATACATTTAATAGTATAGTGACTAGTTCGATATAGTATAGAGGTACTTGATAGGTTCTTCAACATTTTAAAATAAGTGATCAAATTGTATTTATGGAACATTTGGATATGTCGTATTAAAAAATAAATAATGATAAGTACACGTTTTTGTAGGGACGAAGTCAAAAATTTTTTTTAGTGTGGATCAAAATTAAATTATAAATTTTACGATAATAAAAATGTAATTTCATCATTTTAATAATTTATATCTTTATAAAATTTAATTTAAATTAAATTATTATTATTTTTAAGTGATTAAAATGTAATTTTATCTTTACTAATTTAAAATTTTTAAAATTTTAAATAAAATAAATAAAAAAAATTTATTTTAAGGATAGTTGAGTTTCTACTAATCCACCTAATTACGCCTCTGCTTGTTTGCAATTCGACCTATGTATTTTAAATCAGAGGGGGTAGGCAGGGCTTTGGCCCACCCAAAAATGAATTTTTTTAATCCAGGCCTCTTATAAAGTATAAAATATATAGTAAAATTATACTTTTTAACTCTTAAAAATGACAAAATTTTATTTATTCTTTTCAAAAATAATAAAATCATAAATTAATACGTGAAAATCTTATATTTTGATTTCTCGAAAATTTATAATTAAATTTCAGCCCCTGCTAAAAAAAAATCGGTATTGGTTTTTCTTTTTTAAACCATTCAACAATATATTTCATGGTATCCTCTAAAATGTGAAGCTATGATATTTGCAGAAATCAATGAAACTCCTCTGTGTATTTGTGCTCCCTTGTCTTGCTGCTGAGAGTGCATACAGAATTTGGTGGTACGCCACCGGAGCGAGCCAAATTCCTTACCTTGGCAACATGTACGTGAGCGACATCATCGTGTGTGCGTTGCAGTTGGCATCGTGGCTTTATCGAACATCCATTTTCATCCTGGCCTGCATCTTCTACCAACTTACTTGTCATCTCCAAATACTCCGACTCGAAGACTTTGCTCAAGTTTTTCAAAAAGAAACCGAAGTGCGTTCGATATTGGCCGAACACCTCAAGATAAGAAGAAATCTTCGGATCATAAGTCACCGGTTCCGCTTATTCCTTTTGTCGTCATTGGTGTTGGTCACTGCAAGTCAGTTCTTTGCTTTGCTCATGACCACTCGAACTACTACCGCTGTCAATATCTACGAGGTCGGAGAACTAGCGGTAAGCCGGTACAATGCTATACTATCTGTTTCGAGACTTGCTTAAAATGTAAAATCATAATTTCCTATACGGTGATTGATGCAGTTATGCTCTATAAGTCTAGTAATCGGACTATTCATCTGCTTGAGGAGTGCCACGAAGATCACTCACAGAGCACAGGCTATCACGGGCCTTGCTGCAAAATGGCATGTATGTGCAACAATCAACTCTTTCGACGAAGCTGATAGCGAGACACCCATGGCTCAGGTCATTTCTCCACAGATGTATCCGGTGGACGTCGATTGGGAATCAGATGAAGAAGATGAAGGGGATGATTTGGATAACACGAAGCTTGTCCCCATTTTCGCGCACACGGTCTCTTTCCAAAAGAGACAGGCATTAGGTTAACTTGAAAAAAAGAAGTATAGTTTATTCGGTAAAAGTAACATGGAGGCACTTGTATTAGAAGTTGGATTGCATTTTACCCCTTTTACTCAAAAAATGAGCAAATTAGTCCCTGTACATTCAGGGAGTAATTTGCAAATCTGGCTCATAATGCAAGGGGCCTCCATGATACTTTTAACCATTTAATATTTCTAATCTGCGTACATTTTGCAGTATAATCCTAATATCGGTTCCTTAAACGTGTTGCAGTGACATATCTAGAGCACAACAGAGCTGGAATTACAGTGTATGGTTTCATGGTTGACAGAACCGGAATCCACACCATTTTCGGTATCGAACTAGCTTTACTGCTTTGGCTACTCAACAAGACAATAGGTATGACTTATTCACCTGCAAATTCGGCTTAAACCCGAATGAAAACATCTCGATATTATTGGCATTTGGCATTTCCTTTTAAACCAGAGAAACATTCTTCATAACACTAACTATATAGCATCCTATTCTTTTTTCCACAGTAAACTTGACATGAACACCATATGTGACGGACAGAACTCGACCCGACAGCACGACTGCTATCGAAATTGCGAAACTATAAGGTGATTGAAACATCACCTTTTATTGAAATCAAAGAAGCATATCTACTGGTGAACACAATAGTATGGTGGATGCATATACATCGAATGCAAGTTCATATCTCAAACTCAAATCTCTTTACTTGGTTCGCAAGCAACCCCTAGTTGCTTCTCTTGGAGTACTTGTTTGTTTGTTTTTGCCGTTTGTACTGCACTTATTTATAGGTTTTGTATATGCTATAATGATTTTTGAGTGGATATATTAATGAAAATAATTAATATTTAGAGTTATTGATTTATTATTTTCTTTTCAAGCTTTTCAGAATTAGATCGGTGATCAAAGCAGTTAGGTCATCAATTTGTTGACTCATCAGTCTAGACGGTTCAATTAAATCAATCATTAAAAAAAATCAAATTTCTTTAAAACTTATTAGAACATTCTCTCTTACTTTCAAAAAGCTTTCGTTAAAAAATTAACATGAATAAAGCTCATTTTATATTTCTTAACCACAATTTGGTATCAATATTTGGTTAAAATATGTCATAGATCTTTATACTCTTCACAAATTTAGAATTTTTTTTTTTTTTTTTTTGGAATTTAATCTTTTTACTTTTCAAATTTAAAAATTCAGGTCTGATTGTTAATACTGTTAATTTTTTGTTGATTTTTTGTTATGATATTTTGAAATAAAAAAAATACTCACTTAATGGTAGCCATGTAATAAAACATAGTGCTGTAATTAGCTTGAATTTAGCAAAAAAATAACAATATTTAAAGTTTTATCGGAATTTTAAAATCTGAAAAAGTAAATAGACTGAATTTTTAAAAATAAAAATATAAAGATTAAATTTTGATTTTTTAAAAAGCAAAGAGACATATAACAAATTTTCTTATAACAAATTTTAATCAAATATTATATCCAGGAAAAAAAAAACTAAATTATGTTCATTCACGCTATAAAAATTGGTGGAGTATATTTCTCCATGATTTCATATCCCACTGTATATGGAACAATTGAATTTTTTTTTAATATATTGATGTGATTATATGGTAATATCTGTTCATATTTTTTTAACTCTTTAACAATGTACACACAAATGCTCAAATTCAGATATCCTAAGATGAACATTATTCTTTTTTTCACTGAAAATACTTGTTGGGTTCAATTTAATTTTTTTTAAAAACAACCATTTCTTACTTTTTTTTCCGGCAAACCCTAAAGTAAAAATACAATAAGTTGAGGGCAAACAAGAGAGACAAAACATAGACCCTGATTCACTCCTAATTATTCCAATTTCCAGACCCTACAATTTCGTAATAATTTTTTTATTGATCTCTTTCCTTAAAATGGGACTTCGATTTTTATAGTTACTAAAACATAAAGGAATATAAAGAAAATTTTAATTTAATCCTTTTTAGTTAAATTTTACGTTAATTTTTAAAAAGAGTTAAACCGTTTTTCAATAAAAAAATATTGATTAAAGAATAATTTTTTAAGAAACTAGCGTCTATTTATGCTAATATGATTTTATTTGTCAAAAAATAATTTAACATTTATAAAATTAAAAAATTTAAAAAAAGCATGCGGGCTATTATATTTAAAAAAAAATCAACATTTTCTTTAATATTTATGTTATAAAAACAACAATTTAAATATTTTTAAAAAGTTTATGGTTAAATTCAACTTTTCTTAAAAAATTAAGGCCAAATTTATTTTTTTTTTAAAAAGAAATGAGGACCAATTTGATAAAATTATAGGGGTTAAGGGCTAAATTTAAAATTATAACAAAACAATTTGTTAATATTATATCATTGTCCGAAATTGGAAAGTCTTTTGACACATCTCATTTTCTGGTCGTCAAAAAGTTTACTTCCTTCAATAAAGCATATCACATATATATATACTCTTCTCTTTCAGGTCTTCAAATATTTCAGAACCGGTTTCTGTTCTGTTTTACTCACCATCATCCATGGCTGTAAGCATATTTTTCATTTATTTTCAATTTGGTCATTATACTGACTTGTACTTCCATAAACTTCAACGGGTCATGTTTACCATTTTCTGGGGTACACCTTTGCATACTACCATGTTATAACCTACATTTGCTCACGGTTATATTCCTATTCAAGCATTATTAGGTACTCTTATTTTGTGAACTATTTAAGACTTTCAGTAGAATCAAAAAGAAAATCTCAATCGAGTATAATACATCAAACTCATTGAGAGTTTGTAACCCTCTACGATTTCTACCTTTTTTTCCCATCACATGAATGATGTTGTAACTAGTTATATTCTTTGTTATATACAGCGTTTTCATGTGCTTGGATTTGGTGAATGGGATCTTAGTCACCTTATTTTGAAAGAATTAACTCAAATGATTCTATGAAAAATCCAAAGGCGTTTTCAGTGTGCATACAAAGGGAGAATCGAGCGACTCAAGTAAGTCTGATTCGGCAAGCAAACGTAACGGTGACAGAAAGGATACACGGAATAATATGACCAGTGCTTATGATCATCCAAAGAGTACTACAAGTGCAAGTAGCCGTAGAAAAATGGCTTTGGAATTCGACAGTGAAAAGAGTTACCCCGACTATTCGCTCATGGTGTCGAGTCATCGACATGTGTACTCCAGCCAAAGGAAAGCTCATGTCAGAAGAAGTAACTCCGCTTCATCATCTGTTTTGGGACAATCTACATCAACTCGAATCAACAATCATCTTGATGGTAACAAAGTAAGTATTTAACCTAATTAACTATCATAAAACATGTTTTTGCTGTAATTTTTTAAACTAAATTCATTGTAAATTTTTTTACTTGGTTATTATTGTCATGCACATATATATTAAGGGGCGAAATTAGAAAATTTTTTTGAAGTTAAAATTAAATTATATATTTTTATAAGAGTTAATTCAATCTCGCAAATTTAATAGTTTATATATTTATGATTTTAAAAAAATTAAATCAAAATTTTATGAATTTTAAGGAGATCAAAGTGTGATTTTTTTATTTACAAATTTAAAATTTCTTAAAATTTAAAGGACTAAAAAAATAAAATTTTACATTTTAGGGGCGAGTCATGAATAAATAAAAATAAAAATTTAACCTTTCATTTTATCTGAAATGCATAAAATTTATTTTATGAGGGTTAGATTGCTTTTATTTAACATGCATGTATATATGTTAATTAGCAGCATCATAGAAGGGCGTCATCATCGATACCAAAATTTGGGGAATGGGATGAAACAGATCCCACATCGGGTGAAAGGTTTACGGCTATATTTAGCCAAGTGAAAGAAGAGAAGAACCATGTGCGCTCTAATTTCGACTTTCCAAAATCCAATTATAATAATCAGAGTAAACATGGAAGTCCTTCTTGGTAACTCAAAGGTATGTATAAATTTCACTGTAAATAAGAGGCATAGTATTAATATTATTATTAATAATGTTAGAATTTATTTTCAATGTAATTGTTTTTTGTTTTTGAATCATGCAGGTATGGGGTTGTTTATCTTCGCATGGAAAGAATTAATATGTTCGGAATTAGGGATGAATCTAAAAAGTTTATCTTTGATAAGATTAAAGTATAATTTTATTTTTATATATACTAGTTATTTGATTCATCCACATTGTTAATAAAAATTATTTTAATTTTAATTATACGTCATAATTTAGTTTACTAATAATGTATAAAATTAATGTTAAAGACTATTTTTACGTGAATGTGATTTTTTTAGGAAATAATGCATTTTTATTAAAGTAATTAGTAGGAGCAAAACTAAAAATTTTATTTAAGGACCATCAAAATTAAATTCTATAATTTTATTCAAATTAATATGTAATTTTATTTTTTTAATAATTTATATTAGTATTAATTAAGTGTTAAAAATATTAGATGTGAGCCATTGAAAATTTGATCTAAAGTCTAAAATTGTAAGCAAAATAATTCAAATTTGGCTATCTCATTTCCTTAAATCACACACAAAAATTTGCATTCTATTACAGCTAAATTTGTTTATGAGTTGGATTATCCGACTTGCTCGAAATTTTTTTCGAAAAATGAGATGATTTAAAATAATTTTAAAGTTTAATAACTAATTTCAATCGTATAAAATGTGAGTGATAAATTTATCTATATTTTGAAAATAATGACTAACATCAATCAAAATAAAATATAGTGACAAATTTTAATATCTGCTTATAGTATAGTGATATATTTACAATATAATCTTTATTTATTTATTTATACTTCATTTTTTAGTACTTATTTATTTATACTTCATAATCTATTTAAAATTTATATTTGATATAATTAGATATTTATAATATATTTTATATCGTGTTTTAAATATTTTTTCTTTTTCTTTTTAAATTGGTGAGAAAAAAAATTCAAATTCAAAAACTATAAAATAAAATATTTTATCCATTTTTAAAATCTAAATCATGATGTAACCCAAAATACAATGATCATCTTATGGCCTATAACCGTCTAATCATTTGAACGTAAAAATACAAATAAACCCTCGAAACAGTATCTTTTTTATGCTTAAAAAAGGCACATGTATCCGACGCCGTTTCCCCCTTCTTATCCCGAGCGCCAAACTCACTATAAAAAAGGAAAATCAAACGGCATAGTCATATCATATTTGTTTTGTTTTTAAATTCGAATTTCAAAAATCTCAACACTGTGTGAGCGTGAAAATGGAGGCAAGTTCATTGCCGATCGGTTCATGCTCCAAAGAGCACCAAAAGATCTACATAGATTGGTTCAATATCGCCGATTCAGGTTTCTTCCTTTACTTTCTTTCGTTTTTTTTTGTTGAATTTTGAGTATATACTTTTCTTTGATTACAGATCGAGATGGACGTGTTACTGGAAACGATGCTACGAAGTTCTTCGCCATGTCTAAACTCTCTCGTCAAGAACTCAAGCAGGTAATGATACATTCTTGTTCATAAAGATTAGTCAATCAATTTACTAAATGTTATTATGTTGCTAAATAGAAACTGAAGCCGCGCTTCAATGTTATTGGCCTTTCTTTGAATATATAAATGAATTTTGGAATTACAGTAAGCAGTTTACGTATTAGCAAGATTTAATATTCCTCTAGACTAGAAGAATATTTGTTTTACAAACTTTTTCTTTCATTTGTGGTTTGTTTATATTTAATTTTGATTTTGTTTAAATTTACGGTTTTTTTTTTATGTTTTTCGTTTTCTATCTTCAGATTTGGGCAATTGCAGATTCTAAACGACAAGGATATCTAGGATTGAAAGAATTCATTGTTGCTATGCAGGTTGTATAATGGATTAGTGTCTTTATTTCTAAATAGAGATTTTATGATTTTCTTCTTTTGTGTGATTTAAGTGTTCATTCTTTTTCCGTGTTGGTTTCCAGCTGATATCTAGGGCACAAGCCGGTCATGAAATAACCTTTGATATTCTTAAAAGTTCAGGCAAGTTGCAGATAACATATTTCTGTGTTGCAAATAACATATTTTTTATGTTTAATCCATATTGATGGTTCTTTGCTATATTTTAGCCGACTTGGAGAATATTGGTCTTCCTGTAATGGAAGGTGTGGATGCTTTAGCAGCAGTAAGGGATCTTATTTCAGGCTTTCCTAGTTTAATTGCTTGAGTTAAAAGCTCTTATCTATCGTCTTCCCAATTTAATTTTGTTTTTTTACTTGCTCTCCTCTCTCAGAAGAAAAAGGATTTCGCAACAAATGGTGTGCATGACATTAATGGTTAGATTCCACCCTATCCTTCAGTGTTTCTTTTTAACGAGATTGTCTGATTGGGATTCAATGAATTAGCTTACTGCCAATGATGCAGGATCTAATAATCATCAAGTTCCAGCATCTGCTAAATGGTTCACCTCAAAGTCCTCCAAAAAGGTTGTTTCTCAGTTCCTTTTTGCCCTTGGTGGAGTTTGTTTTTCCTCTTTATTCTATATTGACTTGCTCATGGTTCATTGTATCTTTTCGATATTTGTCGCTAACCTTTGTTGCCTATCTGATTTATGACATGTCTCAATTTAACACAACTAGGATGTGTCTTTCCCTACGTGCTGTACAAACCTCTAAGTTGTTTCATTAGTTCGTTTTCTCTGTTTATTGCTCAGATACCTCCAAGTACCGTTACCTCAGTTGTCGATGGCTTGAAGAGGTTGTATATTGAAAAGCTAAAGCCTCTGGAATCTGCCTATCGATTTAATGATTTTGTGTCTCCGTCATTGGTAAGTGAACTGTGCTTGAAGTTGTAACCAAATTGAAAACTGTGCAAACTTGAATTGAATGGTCTATCTGATTTTCTAAATGCAGACAAACAGTGACTTTGATGCTAAACCTATGGTTATGCTGTTGGGTCAATATTCAACCGGGAAAACTACTTTCATAAAACATTTGTTACAGTGTGATTACCCAGGTAAGCTAAAGGTATTTGTTCCGGTTTTCTTTACTATGATAAGTTGATTATGACGTGTGCTTGAGCTTTCCATCTTTATTCTATTGGCAGGAGCTCATATTGGACCGGAGCCTACAACTGATAGATTTGTGGTTGTAATGGTACATAAAACCATGCCCAAATTTTCTGGTTTTGGAAATGTATATATATGGATTAATGAGTTCTAAAACTTGTCTTTAGATTGCAGTACTAGTTTTATTTATGATATTATTGCTCGGTTACTTTAAAATGTTTGATTTCATGTTCTTTTAACCTCAGTCTGGACCTGATGAAAGGAGTATACCCGGCAACACTATTGCTGTTCAAGCAGACCTACCATTTGGTGGATTGACAACTTTTGGAGGAGCTTTTTTATCCAAATTTGAGTGCTCTCAAATGCCACATCCAGTAAGAACTTTTGATTTTTCCTTTTTGTATAAATTAATTTATCTCTTATTTTCACTGATATTTTATTATTATGGTTACAGTTGTTGGATCAAATAACATTTGTGGACACCCCTGGTGTTTTATCCGGAGAAAAACAGAGAACTCAACGAAGTTACGACTTCACCGGTGTTATATCGTGGTTTGCAGCTAAATGTGATCTTATTCTTCTTCTATTCGACCCTCACAAATTAGATATAAGTGATGAATTTAAGCGGGTAATTTCATGCTTACGTGGAAATGATGACAAGATACGTGTTGTCCTAAACAAAGCACACCAAGTTGACACCCAACAAGTATGATATTCTCTCCATATTTCTATCTGTAGATTATTGTCATAGTAGAACTTAATACAGTCATTACAATTAATCAATGTTATTAACAGCTAATGAGAGTTTATGGAGCTTTGATGTGGTCTCTTGGAAAAGTCCTGAATACCCCTGAAGTTGTTCGTGTTTACATCGGGTAAGCACATTAACGAAATGTCATGTGAACGTTTCTTAACCATTGTAGCAATCCTAATCTGCCTTTCTTTTGTTAGCTCTTTTAACGATAAGCAAATTAACGAAGCTGATGTTGATCAATTGGGGCAAGACCTTTTTGAGAAAGAACAAGATGATCTTCTCAAGGACTTATTAGACATTCCAAGAAAGGCTTGTGATCGTCGGGTATGGTTTATGGTCTTCATATCGAAATTGCCCTTGCCCTTGTTTGATAATTTACACGCATGCATATTTAGCTACACATGTTCTTGTATGGTTGTATGCATTGTTTTTAAAATCGACAGGACTGGCATGACAGGGAATTGCCTAGAATACTGGTTCGGACAAAGGGGTTGGACTGGTTGATCCATGGACCAGTGATAGAACCTGTTGAATCATTTCTCCATTTTTAAATTTCTTAAATAATTTATTGAACCAGTCCGACTAAAAACCTTGTTTTGCAAACCTTGTGTGTTTTGTTAATCTGTATGCTTATGATTTTGGACATGCCATATTGCAGATCAATGAATTTGTGAAGCGTGCTAGAGCTGCAAAAATTAATGCTTATATAATTAGCCATCTCAAGAAAGAGATGCCTAGTATGATGGGCAAAGCTAAAGCTCAACAACGGCTTATTGATAATCTTCAAGATGAATTTGCCAAGGTATGCCTCTCTTCGATCTTTTATTCTTTCTTTCTCGTTTTGTTGTGGTTAAATTTATGGTTTTTTGGATCCTCTACAATGCTTAAATTTAGAATTTAATTTCACTGGTCCTTCCACTTCTGTAATTTAGCAACGGTGTTTAGTCAAATCGAAATATCGTTGTGGAAGTGTTTAAAAAAAAAACAAAACATTTCAACATTTTAATTGAAATGATTAATGGATTGGGCCGGATTTAGTTCAAGTTAAACTTATTCACAGGATCAATACATACATAATAGAAAAAAAAAATACTATAAATGTGAAAAGCAAGTTTTTTTTTTTTTCAGCTCAATTTATTTTTTGAATTTAATATATATTTTTTAAATTTTCTCAAATTTTGAATAAATTATAGAGCCTGGGTTATTAATTTGACCTATGAATAGGTCTACTAATAACATTATAATTATAAAGGATAAATTTATATCAAATTTAAGTATAAGAATTAAATCCTAAATTTTCAGCAAAGAAGATTAAAATTATAATTTTTACTTTATTTTCACTTTGGTAATTTATTGATGTAATTTTATGTCAAACAGGTCCAACGAGAATACCATTTGCCGCCGGGTGATTTCCCGAGTGTTGAGCACTATAGGGAGGTGTTGAATAATTACAATATAGATAAATTTGAAAAACTGAAACCCAAGCTGGTACAAGCCGTTGACGATATGTTAGGATATGAAATCCCTGAGCTATTGAAGAATTTTAGGAATCCCTATGAATGAAAATGCAGTTGAATTTTTCTTATTTGACTTTTCCTAAAGGAATTTACTTGGCGATTTTCCCCTTTATGTGAGAACCATGCTGTGTATTTATCTCCGCTTTAAGTGGTCTTTTTAAAGCTTGTTCATGTGGTTTCTTGTTTCCGCTGCTTTGCTTATGAATTTTATCATTTATTAGTGTGATTTTGAATTGGCCGCTAATTATATTATATTATTATTTTGTTGCTAATTGTATTTTATATATATGTATTAGTACAATGTGGCGTCCAATTCGATAGATACGAATGCAAGTCTAAAGTAAAAAAATGTGGCAACTACATATATTACACAATAATTTAAATTTCAAAAGTCAACAAAAAAACGAAACGCTGATGCAAGGGTAAGCATTAAGCAAATTGTTCCCTGCAATAAGCTTCTGTTTCGTGTTTTTATATTTATTTATTTTAATGGTTCCTTAGGATTTACTCTTAGTCTTTGTTTGAAATTGAAAGAAAACAATGAAAATATAAAAATATATTGTAAAATTATTTTAATGGTTTCTTAGGACTTACTCGTTATAGAATTGAAACTAGATAAATAAAATAAAATAAAAATAAATTTTATCAACAGATTTCTTAAAAATTAAATTATTATTTCTTATATATCTATACTATTTATTAACATTTTTTTTGAGTTATTATCAACTATCAATCGGGTTTCAATTCAATTAGAGAATTACCAACATTTGTTAAATAAATTATATGATTATTTGAGTGTTTTCTATCTTTTTATATTTTTATAATTCAATAAAAAATTATTCATAACGATATTTGAACTATGAACAATATGCATATAAAACTTTTTCATTTACCATTTGAACTAAAATAATTTTTAATTTTTATTTGAAACTTTAATAATTTATATACATATTCTAAATTTTTATATATTTGTGTATATGAAAATGTTGTGATTGAATTAATGTCTCAACTTAACTCGACAACAATTCAAGATTAATGACAAAATAATGACAAATAATTGTATTCATTTAATATTTTTAATAATATGTATTTTTATTTAAATTTTATTTTAAATACATACATGTGATAAAATTTATAGTATATATATTTTCAATAGGTGACATCAAACATGTATTTTATATAAATCCAAAAATAAATATAAATTTTAAATAATGGCGGAGCAGTTATAGTGAAGCCCTATATAAACGGAACATAGAGAGAACTCTCTTCACCGCCATTGATTTTTTGAATTATACGAAATGGAGAAGAAAATAGCAGCTAGAAGATTTGAAGGTAAAGTCGCAATTGTGACTGCTTCAACTCAAGGAATCGGTTTCGGCATCGCACAGCGCCTTGCTTTGGAAGGTGCTTCAGTCGTCATCTCTTCTCGCAAGCAGGTTTTTTCAATCATTTTCGCTCTTTAATGATTTCGAACTAATAATCGATTGAATTTTTTTGTTTTTTATTTGATTTGTTTTGGATTTGATTATGGACGTTCATTGTGTTTTTGAATTGTGATTGTAGAAAAACGTGGATGAAGCATCTGAAAAGCTTAAGTCTAAAGGAATACATGTTCTGGGAATCGTTTGTCATGTATCCGATGCACAGCAAAGGAAGAATCTAATAAACAAAACCATGGAGGTTAGTCAACGAAAAGCTTGAATTTTAATAACAATCGTTTAAAAGAAATGTTAATAAACTTGAGAACTTTGAGAATTTCCCTTTGATCTGTTCCATTTAATAAGCTAATTTGACTCTGTCTTGCATCAGAGATGCACTCAACTATAATTGATCAAGTATTCTAAATTTTACTCCAGCTATTGGTACGGGGTAAATCTTGTTCGGCGGTCAAATTTTGGTATTTGTCTCAGTATTATGCTAAAATTTATGATTTAGTTCTCATAGTTTTAATCTTGTATAATATGATTCTCTACTTCTATAATATCATTAGTTAGTCCAAATAATCAACTCTATTAACTATTTTTGTTTGAATTCTGACTGATTTTTATTTATTCCTGTTAAAACCACAGATTTCAACTCATTCTGTTGACATGAACTTTTTTCTGTGTATGTGTGTTAATGAGGGTGTTCTTAAGTAAACACCACGAAAACATTTGAACTTTGGTTAATCAATGAATTATAAAAACAAATGAATCATAATGTCAAATTAAAGTATAAGGACTAAATCTTAAATTTGAGTATTATAGATGGACCAAAACCAAAATTTGACCATTGTTAAGCAAGAATAAACCCTTGAGATAAAGGTAATGTAAAATAAATTTGAACACCACAAAATTCAAAGCCAGTCAACGGCTTGATGATCTCTTCTATCTCATTTATTGCCGGTAAGATTGAATATGCAATTCTCTTGACAGCAATGATGAATCCTTTGGTTAATTGGTATATATTATACATAATATTGTATATGTTTTGGCTTCAGAAATATGGGAAAATAGACGTGATTGTATCGAATGCTGCTGTAAATCCAGTTAATGTGCCCATGTTGCAAACCAAAGAATCTATCCTCGACAAGCTGTGGGAAACAAACGTCAAAGCATCCATACTTCTTCTGCAGGTAAAATTAAGTGCTCACAACAGAAGATCAATAATGTTAACAAAGTATATCCCTTAATTGCCATAGAAACAAACAAGTAATATTTGGAAAGTTTGATGCATAGCCAATCTGTTTTCGTTTGTTATAATGCAGGATGCATCTCCTCATTTGCAGAAAGGGTCATCTATTATTTTTGTTTCATCATTTGGTGCTTATCATCCTCAGCCTTCTATGGCTATGTATGGGGTTACTAAGACTGCCCTTCTTGGTCTCACCAAGGTTGGCTTTTGTTTTAGTTATCAATGTTCTTTTACATGCATGCATGTATGTATATATGTATGTATGTATGTTCTTAGTGGTGTTGGGTTGATTCTTTGTTAGGCTCTGGCGGCTGAGATGGCCCCAAATGTTCGTGTGAATTGTATTGCTCCTGGTTTCGTACCAACTCGTTTTGCGGCATTCGTAACCGCGAATGAAGCCACGGTAAGTAGATGTAGTAGTTTGCTAAATTAATGGGTTTATTCCATTAAACGTCCTCATACTATTGTCAAATTTTTAAATTGGTTTTTCTAATTTTCAAAATGTTTTAATCGAATCATAAAAATATCAGTACAACATCAATCAAGCATTTTCGTTAACATAGTCGACAATTTAGGAGTTAAATGTCAGTTTGAATATGACACAGAGTATATTTACAACATGTAGATTAAATTATAAATATATGTATCTACCACATGAATAATTTGGATATGACATGCTAAAAAAACAATGTCAATAAAATTTAGAAGGCCTATTTCTTTTGTAACATATTAGATCAAAGCTGTCAATGCAATAGGTACACACGTGTTTACAATTTGATCCACGTGTTTTAAATATGTTACACGTCATATTTGAGTTAGCATGTAACACTTAAGCTAAAAGCAAGTCTGATGAAAAGATCTAATTGATATGACATTGATGCTTTAAGGACTCAATTAAAATGCTTTCAAGTTTAGAGACTAATTTAAAATTTATATTATAATTTCAGGATGATTGATGAAATTAACCTCTAAAATAATTGATTTAATTTGAATGTCACTGAATTTAAATGGCAATTATTGCAGAAAAAGTCCTTTGAGGATATGACATTACTGAAAAGGCTTGGCACACCGGAAGAAATAGCAGCAGCAACTGCTTTCTTGGCTTCTGATGATGCTTCTTATATGACTGGAGAAACCATAATTGTAGCAGGAGGAACCCCCTCTAGACTTTGATGTATCGTTGAGAACATTAAATATAACCTATTTCGAAAATTAAAGTAAATAATAGTAAAAGGGAAGTAGGATCTAATCCTCAGGGATTGGAGAGTCGTAAAAGTCTTGTCTGTCGAGATCGTGGGT
The DNA here is from genome assembly GCA_039519145.1 of Kokia cookei. Classification (NCBI taxonomy): domain Eukaryota; kingdom Viridiplantae; phylum Streptophyta; class Magnoliopsida; order Malvales; family Malvaceae; genus Kokia; species Kokia cookei. The sequence goes on from CM076907.1 coordinate 45,114,858, forward strand.
CAAATCGTGCCCAAAAAAAACTTCGCGATATAAGAAAAAATAAAAGAAAGAGAATTAAAAATAAAAGAAAATAGAATTAAACAAAATAGAAAATAAGGAAGTCGAAATAAAAATAAATAGCATAAAATAAATAAGTTGAAAGAAGAAGGGTTTTATCGATATTTAGAGATCCAGCCTTCGGTTATCTTGATTCTTCCTCGATTCAATCATAAACTTTGGATGGTTCTTCTCATGCATGAATAAGTTAGTTATAGTGGAAGAGGACTCTTACGACTACCAGTTCCGAATATAGTTTTTAGTGGAACCTAACTTTAGCCAACCATCGCTCCAATGAGACTGTCTTACACTAGATCACCTTTTCTCAACGACGAATGTCACGCCGTTTGTCTCTTTTGGCTCGATAACCTCTGACGCAGCAAGTTAACGAACCGACTGTGCAACCTTCTCAAAACACACAAAGCGGCCGTCTTTGCACAAGATGAAAAGATTACTTTTGTAGGGATTTTGGACGGAAGCATCAATCCCGTATTACAAAGAATTGATGAATACTCGAGTTGAAAAGAATTAAGCGTGGATTCTAAAACTCATGAACCTTGGAGGAATATTTGATAACCTTTGGTTAGAAGGGTTTTTTAGTTACTCATGATTTTGGGGAAGAACACAAGATAATAAAATAAAGCTTTTATTGAACTAGGGATTTAGGGAGATGGAGGATTTTTCAATGAATGGAAAACGAATAATTCAATCACTCCACCCCTTATTTATAGTACATAATATTTCTAATTGAATCCAATCTAAATTCTAAAAGATAATTAGAATTATATCTAACATTTAATTTCTCTAATTGGATCCAATTTAAACTCTAAAAGATAAATACAAAAAGATAAACATAAATTAAATACAAATTTAAATAATAAATAATATCTTAAATATTAAATCCTAATATAAAATATATTTTAAAAAATAAAATAAAATAAAACCAAGTCTTTTTGTCCTATAAACTCTCTCTTTTTGCATTCCATCTTCACACAACTTCAAATTTTCCTCTAAAACCATGCTTTTTGTCTCTAATTTATCTTCTATCACCACTTGAGTCCCTACAAAATAAAAAGACAATAAATAACCCAATTTAATAGGATCATACTCTAAAAATATATATATTTAATATCCAAAAGTATGTCATATTTAAGCATTATCACTCTAAACTATGTTTCTTCTCGGAGTCTAATAGCGGTTTTAGTCCCTCTAGTATGTTGAAATTTGAAATTTAATCTTTCTACTTTAATTTGGTATAATTTGATTCTCACTTTTTTATAATGTTAACAACGGGTCTAAATTGGTAACATCATTATTTGTTGCGGTTAAAGTGATGATGTGAACCTATTATTAACATTATAAAAATATAAGACCAAATTATATTAAAACAAAAAGATTAAATTTCAAATTTCAGTATCGAAAAAGAATTAAAACCAAAATTAACCCTTCTTGGTTACTTTGTGTTCGTACTTAATTTCGATGTGATATGCTATTTATTCATAATATTTGAAATTTTGTTATTAATTTTTGTATTATGTGTAAATTGTGGATTTAATCATAATATTTTTATTTGATAAATTTTAGCTTTTGAATTTTCAAATTGGTCAATTTTATTTTTTATACTTTGAATTTTAAAATTTCAATTTAAACCTAATAGCAGTAGTGAAATTCATTTGGTTAAAGTTTGCTATTAGTCCTTACAAACACCAAACAAAACAATTCAATTCCTAACTAATAAATTTAACAAAATTTTTTTACAAAATTAATAGTTGAAATTGAATTCTAAAATCTAAAAAATTGAGAAATTAAATTCTTAAAAATAAAAGTAAGAGGACTAAATTTCTAATTTTAGAAAAGTATAGTAACTTATAACAAATTTTAACTTTTTTTAACATTACACGTGTACCACCTCAGTTGCAACTGGTAAGACTACAGTAGAGCAAGTGGAATGTATCCGTTATTAAGGAAAAGAAAACGACTCTCCTTGGAAATGTCGAAGAGATGAAGACCGGTAGAAGATTTGAGGGCAAAGTCGCAATTGTGACGGCTTCTACTCAAGGCATCGGCTTCAGCATTGCTGAGCGTCTCGGCTTGGAAGGCGCCGCCATCGTCGTTTCTTCTCGCAAACAGGTTTCCTTTTTTTATCTTTTTTTTGTATTTTCTGTTTCCTGTAGTAATTAAAGTTTTAAATTATTTCGTTCTTTGTGTTTCTTTTCTGAATACAAGAATGAAATGTTCGTAATTTTGGTTCTGGATTTAGAAAAATGTGGATGAAGCAATTGAAAAGCTTAAAAATAAAGGAATTCAAGTTTTGGGAGTTGTTTGCCAGGTCTCAAATGCGCAACAAAGGAAAGACCTTATTAACAAGACTGTTGAGGTTAAGTACTTTGATTCAAATTTTGTCATTTTCTTCTGATATTGGAAATTTGTATTGTTTTTTGGCTCTCTAATTCTCTACTTGGTGCAAAAGAATTTTGTTAACCTCTAATGAATAATGTTTAAATTTATAAAATAAAAAAGTGGTTACGAATCTTAATCGTGATTAAGAAAGCTTAAAATTAGTTTCTGATTGTAAAAGCAATGCTAAATAAAGAGCTTTTATAAAGTGATTTTCCAACCAAACCAGCAATGTTAGTCCTTATTGAAATCCTTACTTTTGGAAATGCAAATGAACTGAGTTTGTTTATCCATCAAGAATATATTTATACTGCTTTATGCTAGTAACACACGCCCGCGCGCAGACACACATATATAAATATATAGACTTCTTGAGTGATATGTTTAATGATGCTTTATCATGTGATGAGAGGGTTGCTGGTTTTTGGTTTCAGAAATTTGGAAAAATAGATGTGGTTGTATCAAATGCTGCTGCAAATCCTACTGTAAGTCTATTGTTAGAAACACCAGAATCTGTACTTGACAAAGTATGGGAAATAAACGTTAAAGCAGGTGTACTTCTTCTACAGGTAAGTGTTTTGGGTCAAGATAAATATTGGGAATTGAAACAACATATATGCTGCAGTTACCGTTTTGATTAGATTATTATTAGTGTTGCACTGTCTGGGTATGTTTCCTGTCCTGCGTTAGGCACTGGCCTATATACCACAGTTTGCCCGAATCGGTTCACTTGGTATGTGTTGAGCAAAATAAAGTTTTTTTTGCCAGCAAAAGCAATGCTAAACAATGCCATTCAAAATACTTTTAGTGCTAGTTTAATGTTGTTAGATTAAACAGTTCATTTGAAAAGCACCTAGTAGTTAGCTTCCGGGTTGGTAAAAGTATCACAAAGGCCCTTGTACTAGGAGTCAGATTACATTTTGCCCTCTCTATTAAAAAAAAGGTAAATTATTTCTTGTACATTTGATTAAAGAGCAAATTAGTCCTATTCTTTTAAAAGTTTCATCCATTTGTACTATTAAAAATTGGCATGCTTACGAAATATCCAAACTGTGACACACGGCTGCCTTGTGTACATCATGCTGATGTACAAAGACCAGTTTTTAACAACAGAAATTAATGGAATTTTTAAGAAAAGAACCGTCTTTAATCTAACAAATAGGGACTTGTTTGCCCATTTTTTAGTAGAGGAGGACAAAATGTAACCTAACTCCTACTACAAGGGTTTCCATGGTTTTTTTACCCTTATAGGTTTGGCTTTAAAAGCATGTTTACAAATTACATAGTGCTTTGGATAGCTAAACACACTCTTACAAAGTGCTATTTGAACCAAACTAAGAAACGGGGTATTAGGTGCTTTTCAAAAGCATTGTTTTCAACTGCAGTAGCAATGCTAAACTAGTCATTGGTTACTTCTGCTAAATATATATATATATTTGTTAAACTTTGACATGTATGCAGAAGGGCTGCGACTTACTTGTATTAACTACCGCAGGAGGCAGCTCCTTACTTGCAGAAGGGTTCATCAGTTGTTCTTATTTCCTCAATTATGGGTTATCACCCTCAGATTGCTATGGCTATGTATGGGATAACTAAGACAGGTCTTCTTGGATTGACAAAGGTTAGTATCTACTTATGGAAATTATATTTTCAAGAATTCTACAAACCATTAAGCCCTCCTATATTTTTTTGACTTTTTATATAAGCATTAGCTGAACATATTTAGGCTCTGGCAAAGGAGATGGCACCTGATACTCGAGTAAATTGTGTTGCTCCTGGTTTGGTTCCTACCAACTTTGCAGCATTCCTAACAAAAGATGAGGTCCTGGTAAGTAATTAAAATATGTGAACATTGTAATGAGAGGCAGCCATGTCCCTGGGACTTAATTTAATGGCTTATATCATGATTTGATCCTAAATTATACTTGTTTTCTTGGTAAAAGTATCATGAAAGCCCTTGTACTAACAGTCAAATTGCATTTTGTTCCCTCTACTAAAAAAATGAGCAAATTAATCTCTCTGTTAGATTAAAAAGCAAATTGATATTTCTGTTAAAAATTTTATCCATTTGTAATATATGGCTGACAATATAGCTAGACAATATGTGTATCTTATGCTAATGTACAAGAACCAATTTTGAATAATAGAAACGTATGGAATTTTTAACGAAAGGAACAGCTAGCTTTTTTATCTAACGTGCAAGGACTAATTTGTCTATTTTTCTAGTAGAGGGGGCAAAATACAATTTTACTCTTAGTACAAAAGCTTCTATAGTATTTTTACCTGTTTTCTCACTCTGGTACTGATCTATTATTTATGTCATAGTTTTACCCAAAAATAAAAGTTGCCAATAAAAACGTGAAACGTGTCACATTTTTTTTTCGGATAAGGGTATTTTTTGGGTGTACGAAAATGATAGCAGGATGACCAAATTGTAACTTAAGCCTAGTTTAAATGGGAATATAATATTGTTGCAGAGGTAGACGGCTGAGCAAAGCACATTACTTGGAAAGCTTGGCACCCCGGGGGATATGGCTGCCGCAGCCTCTTTCTTGGCGTCTGACGACGCTAGTTATATCACCGGAGAAACTCTTGTGGTGGCTGGGGGAGCCCCCTCAAGACTTTAGTAAGTTTCTGAAGGTTAATATTACATTAACAGCAACAATGTAGGATTCCATCAAAATTATTGCATTTGTTTTGATAAATAACTTTTCGTAATCCAAGATTTGTATCAATTTTATCCTTTATTTTTTAGTGACTTTGGTTCATTTCATCACTTTTACCATGCACAGCAGAACTTTTGTGCGTACAATAAGAACGTTAGCACATTTAGGTTAAATTCTGCTATTAGTCCCAGTACTCTATGAAATTGTGAATTTAATTTGATTATTTTTAGTCTTATAACTTTTAATCCAAACTATATCTATTAAATTCGTTTAGTACGACAAACACATTGTCATATGTGTAAGATCATATCGGTTTATTATTTTTACATATTACTCGCTATAAATCCATTATAAAATCCAACTAATGTATTAATAATTGTCATCTAAATCAAAATTAAAATTTCAAAATTAGAAAAATATAGGATTTAAAATAATTCAACTAGAGAATATTAGTTAAATACACGACTATACACATAATACAAGTCTAATAGTTAAATTTAATCAGATAGATGTAATCGCTACTGTTTGGGTTGAGATTGAATTTTCAAAATTCAAATAGCACAAAAATTATTAAAATTGATCAAATTAAAATACAAAGACTTTCACAAAATATCGCAAATATATTATACACAGCTTGATAACAAGCTTTGCCTGGGTAATGATAATAGCATACACACCATGTAGTTCATATCAACATTTGCAGCATGTAGTTTAGAAGAAAGATTACTTTTACGGGCTATACTTTACCTTGTTTAAAAGAAAACTAACTAGTTTTGGTTACTCTCCAAGTGTGATGATTCAACCTTTTTGTATACTTAACAGCATTTTACTCCTGACCGGAACTGGAAAATAGTACGAAAATACATCGTATCTACACGGGGACAACATCGGCGTTCTGATTATCATCACATGTCAAAATAAGACCTTCAACGTACATTGGGAGAAGGCACCGAATCCATTGACAGCGTGTTGAAATCGGTTCTGATGGTGGAACGATCATGAGCACATTGTCATGGCGCCGGACGACTCCCATTACACTGACGGTACTCCCCTCTTTTATGTAACTGTGTCACAAAACATGTCCTCACAATAAGAGCTCAGCAAGAAAAATCGAAAATTAATTCAAACAAATATATTTGTTTGGATAGTTTATGAAATGCATGTTTAAAAATCGTGATCTAAAACTGAACCTATTTTTATTTAATTTATAATTAATTTTAATATTTTATGAAATAATTCAGAAATTCTTAGAAAAATACTTTGAAAATTTGTCAATTAATATTTAAAAACCATAAAAATATAATTTGTCAAAATAAGTCTAAAAATTCAAAACTAAAAATTAATATTGAGAAACCAAACTGCCACGAATTAAGATTTAACTGAAATTTATGGTCACAAAGATGTGCACAATAAAGGTTAAAGTACTTAAGAGGTCCCTGTATTCTAGAAACTATATCAAATTAATTTTTATATTATTAAATAGATCGATCCAGTCATTGTACTATTAAAAAGAAACAAATAAGTCCAAATCATAATAGAGTTGACATTTAATGTATAAAAAATGTCAAGAAAATTATTACTTTTCGATTGCAATTCAATTCCAAACAAGAGATTTCATTCCCCGAAAGATAAGAACTTTAAAAATATTAATTCTATTAAACAATAAATGATATTTTTAAAGTTAATTTAAATTTCATTTTAATTTGACATTATTTGATACTTTTTAATAATATAGGAACTAAATTCATCCATTTAATAGTCTCTTTAACAGAGGAACCTCTCGAGTACATTCACCGCACAATAAGACAACATAAAATTATAAGCAGAACAGGAAATACATACCCCTCCTTTAGGCGCATTATACGGTCATCGCTCGACAGCTTGCGCTCTGCTAGCCAGCTTAAAAAGCTCGGAGATAAGTCCTTGTTTTCCTTTGTTATATCAACTACGGTAGCTGGTTCGACAAATGGAGCAACCTTAGCGCCATAACCTGCTTTCACTAATGCTCTTAATCCGGATTGGAAATCCGATATGTAGAAATCAGCAACATAATTCTGTTCACAATAAAAATAATGGTTTAAGAAATGATTTGCGGACAGGTTCGATCTTGAAGATGTTTCTAATCCGAAACAAATACCTCGGAATAACTACATCCCCAAGAGAAGCAACGATGTTTAGTGTTCGAACTTTTCCTGCCCCATCCTTTATACTCGTACAATTCCGTGGAAACATAAACACATCTAGCCACCTTCTGGTAAGATGACTCCAAAGGAATGCTGCCACAGGTGACAACCTGCAACAAGCATTGTGATTTTATTAACTCTATTATAACGTAATCGATAAGAATTAACGACTTACGGGTCTGCTAGGAAACTTTATACGCATAAGCTTTGGGTTTCATTGTTAAAGTCAAATAAGATAACCGGTTCAATTTGAAGAAGACAAAGTCCATGAGAACAAATCAATGCCATGTGGTAATGGTAGCCATAAATTTCCAATGAACAACACATGCAGTTCCTACACATTAAATGATGTACCCTACTAGTGGGTTTAGCATGTGAAGCATGCCTTCCCATGAGCCCAAGATCATGTGCACTAAATGTAACTTCTAAATGAATGGACATGAGTGATGGAAACTCAAAACCTATATTACTTGGACTTCAGTGTGGGTATCGAATATGGTGCATATTCGAGAATTCTATGGTTGGATTTCTCCAAGTTTTTCAATGTATTTGAGGGATACTTACAGGTCTTATCCCTATATCTATGTCCCGGACATGATTATTGGATATGAGCACTTCAAGGAAAACGAAGAGTAAAAGCAACATAACCCAAAACCATATAGCTTCCATGTTATGAACAACAAATATATCAGTAAAAAGTACCATGAAGGCCCCCATACTAATATAAGATTGCATTTTGCCCCCCTACTCAAAAAATAGATAAATTAATTCCTGTATGTTAAATCGAAGGGCAAACTGATCCTATTAAAATCCATCCATTTCTAATGTTAAAAACTGATCTTGTATGTCAATATGACGTATACATGGCATGTCACGTATCCATGTCTGGTTATTCCGTCAGCCAGTTAGCTTTTAACAGTACAAATGGATAATTTTTTTTAACAAATGAACTAACATATAGGGATTAATTTGCCCATTTTTTGAGTAGAGAGAGGAAATCTGACTCCTAGCACAGAAGCCTCCATGATATTTTTACCTAAATATGTCTAGAGAACAAAATTACCAACACTACATCAAACAGCTATGTTTTCTTTTTGAATGAATAACTACTGCTATACTTGGTTCAGCATTAACTCTATTCAGAATGTAAGCTTATGCATTGCATATTACTTGAATAAGGATCATATGAGAGATCACATGGTATGATGCATTGACAAGTAGTTTAAAACAACTAATCAAAACAATCATATATTAACCATAAAAGATTCAAATTATTTCTAGCAAAGAACATGTATTCAACACCATCCAGTGATTTATTTAAACTATAAAAACACTATTGTGTGTAATGGCACGTTACATTACATTCTCGCAAAATGAACTCTGGTTCAAACATTGCATATAATATTGTTGGGAACAACATCTATAACCTTCGAAAATATTATTCTTCGTGGACCGTAAAATAGATATAGAGTAATTGGGTGTAATAGTAAGTCACATTACACTCTCAACTAGGGAAATCTGATTTTGAAACTTGCAGATAATATAGTTGAGAGAAACAATTATAACCTTGAAAAGATTACTCATCGTGGACTGTAAAACGGACATAGGGCAATAGAGTGTAATAGTAAGTCAGACTACGATGATATTATGGAGAGAAACAATCATAACCCAAAAAGGATTACACTTCGTGGACAATAAAACAGACAGAACAATTGGGTGTAATGGTAAGTTATATTATGCTCTCACGGAGTGAACTCAAGTTCAAACTTGCAGATAATATCTTAGGGATAAACAACCATAAGCCCGAAAAAATTACTCTTCGTCCTCAAGCAAAGAGACATGCAAAAATGAACTTAAATATAAGGTAGTAAAAAATTTACCCCAGTAACCTTCACATATTGGCCATCAACGGCTCCTCTAAGCTCAGCATCTGGGTATTTCCTAATGAACCCCAACAAGCCTTTCCTTCCCCAAATGCAATTCCAAGCTAATCCCAGCCCCATTGGCACCACCACCGCACCGACAGCTCCAAGGACCAACACCTTTTTAATAGCCACCATAAGAAACGCCCCAACCAACAACCCCATAGCTACCACCACCATCACTACCCAAACCATAGCTTTAGACACCCCAAACCCATACTTCACCCCTTCCCGGAGATTCGTCATCGCCGGTCCGTACACCGATTTCCCCGACACAACACTCGTTTGCTCAGCCTGGCCGAGCTGCCCCGACCTCCTGGGACCCGAAGTGATGAGTCCAGTGGGCTGAAGCGGCAATGGCCCAGAAGATTTCCTGATCGGGCCTGAATTCGACCCAGATCGGATGGATCCACTGTTAGGCTGAGACGAAGACGAAGAACGTGAAGGTTGTGAAAACAATGACTGTTGCTTAGAATTGGGGTTCGAATTGGAAAGACCACCACCAGTTGATGAACGATCAACCACTGCAATATCAAACATTTTGCCCAAATCTCCAGATTTTTTAACGTCACCGCCGGTGTACGGGACTGCCCTTGACGACATTGTCGGCTGCTTTTCTTTGAGCTGCTCCGGTCTCCCAGACACCAACAAGCCACTGCTTAGCTGGTGTGACACAGCCCGAGAACCCATTTGTTTCCTCTCCTTTTTTTACTTACTATTTTCTATGAATTAAACTTTACAATAACTATAAGGATTTTTGGAAAAAAAAAAGAAGAAGAAAAGACGAATAATTATTGAGGCTGTGGAGGTTGCAGGGAGTGGTGTGTACTGTGGAAGAGAATGGTGGAATTAGAGTCTATGGGGAATAGGAGAATGACGTAAATGTGTTAGATGAAACGCGATAATGACATGTGTGTCCCCTTTGTCGTTCAAATGGCGGTGCTCTCCTCTCCACTTGTGTATATATGTTGGAGTAATTTTAATTTTAGTCCCTTTATTATGATATAATTTAACATTTAGTCTTTTTATTTTGGGTTAAATCACTTTTTGGGGGCGTGAATTTGATAATTACTCGCGTATTAGTATAAATATCCATCACTTGTACAACAACAGATATACTAAAATTCATTTCTCTTCCCTAATGGACGATTTTCCCTAACCTCCCTTAGTATGCAGTTTTTGCCTTTGGCCTTTAACAACGAGGGATTTCGTTGCTTCCTCAAATGTGGTAAGACGCATTCCCTTCCCCTCGTTTACCCTAATTTCTTGGAAACCTCTTTGGTAGGAACTTGTTTAAACTTGGTATGGATGGTTCAATTCTTGGAAACCCGAGAAAAGTGGAAGAAGGACCAACAAATTGGGTGTAGGCATGTCCCTTATGCAAGTAGTGTTTAAATTGAGTTGTGAGTGCTTAAAGATGGGCTACAGTTAGCGACCTCATTAAGTGTCATGGACATGGAGCTTGAAGTTGATGCTACTTATGTCAATGCCATCCTCTCACATTTGGTTGATGAGCACAGGATGCTTCGACAGTCTTTGACTATTGGATCGTTGTTGCAGAAGGAAACAAATATGTCAATGTCTTAGTTTGTTTAAGGCGTAGCTTCCAATCTACTTCCCCATTAGGATTATTCTCATCATTATATAGAAAGACATTTATTTAAGTATCATCTCAGCTTAAATAAAAGTATTCTCAAATTATAAAACGGATGAAAACATCTATAATTATAACAAAAATAAGGAGACAATTTCCATTTCTCTCCTTTAAAAAATTGTTCGTATAAAAACTTATTTATTAAGTTCTTTCATCAATTAAGTCTATGATGTACCGTCAAAAAACTTATATCAAAAAGAAGTCCTAATTAATATCAAAATTTGAATTTAATCTCGAAATACTCTCAACTAGGTCCCAGCTCAATTATAAATTTACCAAAAGCTTCATTTTTTACAAGGAAGTAAATATTATTTTGAGGGAATTTTAATATAAAATCTACAAAAATACTTGCACAATATGGAGCTCAAACTCAAAACATCATAAACACTACTCTATTTTACCATCTCAATTAAATATTATTTATTTTTTATATTAATTATTTTATAATTGATTCATATTCTTATTTTTCTAAATCTTTTTAAAAATCTAAATCATTTTCAAACGATTAAAAAAATACAAAATACAACATAAACCCATCTACCCAAAATAGCCCAAAGCCCATTTTTTGTGGGTACTTGATTCAAAAGCCCATTAGATCATATTAGATGACATTAAATTGAAAGTTTCATCCGAATTTAATTTGAACTGACAAAACGATGATCCGAAATCAATTTTTTTTTTCAAAATCTACTTTTACACATATAACCCATTTCACTCTTGAATAGTGACTATGTCAATCAAAGATCAACTCAATCCCTAAAAAAATTAATTATAGAATAATGTTTTTTTTTTTATTCCATGCTTTTGAAAGATTGCCTATCATTAATCTTAGGAACCAAAAGGCATTTGGCTTAGCTTGTAAGTCACTCAAGAAAAGTTCCATGAGTAATGAACCATACATATTAGAGAACAATTTTTCTTTGTATGTTCAAATGGGTAGCCCACTTGCCACCACAAAAAAATTCCCCCAAAATCATTAAATATATATTTCTTTAGTTTTGGAATAAAGTGAATATTGGGTGCTTTTATTTCATTTCCTTTTCAAAAATAAATAAATAATGAATCTCATGTGTTGGCTTGATGATTAGGGTGTTTACCCTCCCAAATGTAACTTGTGTTCGATTCGCACTTATCGTGTTGTTGTTAAAGTTTTGCGTTCCTTTTACAAATCACAAAAAAAAAAAAATAGAGTGCTTTGGGTTCACCATATATAATATATGATAGATATAAATATAAATATTTTTTGAAAATCTAAACTTTTTATTATTATGTACAAACAACGATTAGCGCGACTTAAATTTAAGCTACATTTGGGATAGTGAACACCTTTTATCATCAGATTAATACACGGGTTCAAAATTATTTATCAATCAATTAAATTATAAGCTTAAATGTTTAATCGATTAAATTGATTTTTTAAATTTTTAATTCAAATAATCGATTGTTCTTTCTTATTCCATCTGAGATCAAATTAAATTTTGTATAATTTTTAAGATATATCTTTGATTGATTATGTTCGAAGAGTATTTGGCATTGTATTTAGGCCCAACCATTGAAAATTTTTATTGCAAAGTTTTATCGGTGCAAATTTAAAAAAATTCAAGCTGAATTGATGAGTAGAAGCATATTAAGGGTTGAATTTAGGATGGAATCAAGTTTAATTGAGTTTGAATACTGTGAAGCTCGAATTTGATTTTGATATTGGGTTTGAATTCGATCCAATATTAATTTTTAAGTTTGAGTTCGACTTAAGATACAAGCGAACTACAGAAGCTCAAACTCAATTAAGTTCGTTTATCAATTTTTGTATTCAAGCTTGAATTCGAGCTCAGCTTGATAATTAAGCTTAAGATTAACAATATATACTAAGGATAATAACGTAATTTAATAATACAAAAATATAGAAAAAAAAAATTGATAAGGTTCACGAGTTGTTTGAGTCAAGTATTAGTAAGCTTAAATTCGACTCGATCAATAGTTCAAGCTACTCGAACTTGATTTGATAATTACCTAAATGAATTCAATTTTTAATTAAACTCAAATAGCTTGTGGACATTAAAATTTCATTTACACCTCTATCGTTTGATAGCTTTGCAAGTACATAATTGATAGGGCCATGCACTATTTAATATGCTTTTGACTCGAATTCGAGTAGCTTATGAACATGATCTAAATTGATTGGATAAATAACCAACCCCACCGGTTGAATTTACAGGTCTAATTGGAAATGCAATGATGAAAACGGAAACATTAGCTACTGTGGGCATTTAGGATTGATTGGTGATGAACAATGGATGATGAACAATGGATTCGTTGTTTCCTGTCTGTTTTATCTTTCCCTTTATTTCACTCGAGTGTTTTTCCTTTCGACCCAAGTAATCACGAGAAACCCTTGAAAAATTCATCTGCTAAAACCACACCTTTTATTAATAATAATAATAATAAAATCAAAAGATGCCGTGAGAAAAGAAATTGCACCCAAAACATTTCCAATTTCCACGCATTTAGATTTTAGCTCACCATTCCAACCCATTTTTTTGAATTTTGATTTGATTTTCGACGCTTTTTTTTTTTTGAGTAATTCATGAAACCCATCTTCCCTTTTCCAATCTTGTTCAAATCCCATGTTTTCGAATCAGTTCATGAAGTTCTTGAAATCAACCCATACATTCAGAAGGAAAATACCTTTTGATTGTTTGTTTTAACCCTTTTTAAAAGCCTGGAAAAGCCATGGGAACTTCATGTTTCAATGGTTTTCGCCTTAGAAAATCGAGGAGCAAGCATTTACAACTCCCATCATCGTCGGCCAAAGCACGGCTAAATTCCGATACGGTGAATATGGAGAAGAAGAGATTTGATAGCTTGGAATCATGGTCGATGATTTTGGATTCGGAGAATGTGGAAACGTGGGAAGTTTCGAAGGAAGATCAAGAGGAATGGACGGCTGATCTTTCTCAATTGTTTATAGGTAATAAATTTGCTTCTGGTGCTCATAGTAGGATTTATCGTGGGATTTATAAGCAGAGAGCTGTTGCTGTAAAAATGGTGAGGATCCCTCATCATAAGGAAGAGACTCGATCACAGCTTGAGCAACAGTTCAAATCTGAAGTAGCTTTGCTCTCACGCTTGTTTCATCCCAACATAGTTCAGGTAAAACAAAGGGTTAAATTCTGCTGTTAGTCCCTGTATATATTGAGATTGTTTTATTTTGGTCAATTTTAAACTTGTTGTTTTCGAATCGATTAATTTTAGGTCCAGTAGTTAAATTATTTTGGTTAAATTCTGTTGTTAACCTCTTTTGGATTAGTTTAGGTTGTCTAATTTGATCATTTTCAATCTATATTTTCTAAATTTGAAATTTTAGTCTGAACTCAAACTACGGCTTTTGATTCCATTATTATACAAAAATAACAAGCCGACATGATATTACAGGGGCGAATCCATAAATTTTTTTAACAGGGGCTAAAATTTAAATATAAATTTTTATTACATCAAATTATAAGTTTATCTTGTATTAATTTATAATTTAATCATTTTTGAATTGGACTAAATAGAATTTATTTTAGTGGGGGCTAAAGTGCTATATATGAATTTATAATTTTTTTTATTTATAAAAAGACTGAATTTTTTTTTTTCATTTTGGGTCTACTATTATAAGATTTTGAAAATAACATAACATAATTTAATGAATTTGATGATTATCATTTGGTTTGGATTAAAATATCAAATTTTAAAAAGTATAAAAATTAAAAAATGATCAAATTAAAATGTAGGATCCAAATTCACAACTTACGCGTAGTATAAGGACTAAGAACAGAAATTCACCAAAGAAATATAGATGCATGTATAGCTTATGTTGCTAAATTCCCTTTTTTGACAGTTTATTGCTGCCTGTAAGAAGCCACCTGTGTATTGTATTATCACGGAATACATGTCACAAGGGACTCTGAGGATGTACCTAAACAAGAAAGAACCATACTCGCTTTCGACGGAGACGATACTGAGGTTAGCTCTCGACATATCTCGAGGAATGGAGTATCTTCACTCGCAAGGAGTGATCCACAGAGACCTCAAATCCAATAATCTGCTGCTAAATGATGAGATGCGGGTTAAGGTGGCTGATTTCGGTACATCGTGTTTAGAAACACAGTGCCTCGAAACGAAAGGGAACATGGGAACATACCGCTGGATGGCGCCCGAAATGATTAAAGAGAAACCGTATACTCGGAAAGTCGATGTGTACAGCTTCGGTATCGTGTTATGGGAGCTTACAACAGCTTTGCTTCCTTTCCAAGGAATGACACCAGTGCAGGCTGCTTTTGCTGTGGCTGAAAAGGTTTGATATCTATAATAAGATTCAAAAAATTCTTTACTTGATCTATGATAACTGTACTTTCCAGGGTACCTTCTTCTGGTATTGTAGATTTCATGTGCAAAATCATCGTCGTTTCTTTAAGGACAATGGCATAAATAACCCATATGAAACGTGTTGAGGGAATCAACTCTTTTGGGAGAAGTTTTAAATGTGTCGTCCGCCGGGCAACCGATCGAACTTACAATATGGAGGTATTGTCTTAGGGGAAGGTTTTGTCCCATCCTCTGCGAAAAGCCAGCATGCCGTAAGCGGCTGCCCTAAGAGCTTGATTCATAGATGGGGTGCCTAGACCGTACCTGGATGTATGATCACCCACCAAGGCATGAGCATCTTGCCATTAGAAGGGTTCGAACCCTTGACCTATACCACATATGTCATATCCAGATGACCTATATATAATAGGTTAAGGGTTTGAATCCTACCAAAAGCGAGACACTCATGTTGCCTTGGTGGATGGCCATATGCCTACGTATAATCGAGGTGCCCCTTTCGTGAACCAGGTCCTCAAGGCAGCTGTTCATGAGCATGGGAAACAAAACCCTCTTAACTCCTAAGAGATAATATTTTCGATTGTTGGTGATTCGATCGGCTAATCAGGAGACGACACTTTAAAATTTTCTTCTGAAAGAGCCGATCGACCCTCAACAAAACCATGCTTCAAAAACTCGTATGTTATTAGTTATTACACATAAGAAGTGAGGTGGGTTCATACAATAGATGTACTAGTAAAAGCTTGTTTCTCTATGCTTAACCTTATGACGCGGGTCCTCTAACGTTTGATACTTTTTTTCGGCAGAATGAACGACCTCCGTTGCCGGAGAGTTGTCAACCCGCACTCGCATACCTTATAAAGCGCTGTTGGGCAGCGAACCCCGCAAAGCGACCGGATTTCTCCGACATTGTTTCCACCTTGGAAAAGTATGATGAATGCGTGAAGGAAGGCCTTCCGTTAACTTCCCACTCGGGACTGGTTAGCCGAAACATCATCCTCGAACGATTGAAAGGATGTGTATCTATGAGCTCATCGATACCAATACAAGCTTGACTCTTTGTAGAAGATGGCTCTTATGGTTAAAGATTATTTCATAATAATTTGTACATCTTTGATGTTCTTTTAATTAACCGAAGGCTGAAAGGTTGCTACATTGACTGATTTAGGATTTCAACCCATTATTCTATTGTAAATTGACTCTATTGAAATCATATGATTTAAATATATGCTTCCAATTTGATTCCAGCCTTTTAAATATATTATATATCAAATTCAAACATGCATTTAATATTTAAATTTACAGCATGGGCGAAATTAGAAATTTCTTTAGGAGGTCGAAATTAAATTGTAATTTTAACGATAATAAAAATGTAATTTTTTTCATTTTAATAACCTATACATTTATAATTTAAGGGGTAAAGTGTAAATTTATCTTTACCAATCTAAAATTTTAAAAATTTTAAAGGGTTTTAATGAATTCTTTTTCCATTTTAAGAGGCTAGAGCTCCTGTCAACCCTCTGGTTTTGCCCTTGATTGACGTTTAAGGTGACAAAAAAATCTTATTCATACAATAATGATATTTTGAAGATTTAATTAGAACATTTTAAAGTTTAAAGATTAATTCAACATTTTTTCGGACAATTTTCGATTTGAGTCGGTCATTGTCTTTCAATTTTACCAATTGAGTTTTTACATAGGTTTTTTTTTTTTTGAGTTAAGATTATTTCGGGTTACTTGTTCGAGTCATTTTGGGTATAAATTATTCCGGGCCTTTAGCATCGTAACAATCTAGTCCTTTCATCAATTTAGCCTACAATTTAGGTGTTAAATGTAAATTTGAATATGAAATGAAATAAATTTAAATCACGTGAATCAAATTATAAATATATATATATACTTATTATATGGATAACTTAGCTCCAACAAATTAAAGAATTAGATAATGCGATTAAAATTTAAAATGATTATATTGTTTATATAATTGGTACAAACACGTTTTAAATTTATATGTTTTAAATATGCTTAGCATCAAAATCAAAGCTAACATTTAACACCTTATTAATAAAAGAACCTAAATGATATGATACTAATAATAGAAGGAATTCCGTGCAATTAACCCTTTTGAGCATGAACCATCACGTGCAGCAAGCTACCAACCAAGATTTACCGACCCAAAAACCAAATACAAAAATCCATGTCTGCTGTCAGACACCAAACATTCAGTAAAGAAAGGGAGAAATTGTTGAAAATCAATGGCGTCGTCTAAGCTCCAAGCTCTATGGAACCACCCTGCCGGACCCAAAACCAGTGAGTTGACTCGCATGCTCTCTTAACCCAATTATAATTAGATATTAATGGACCCTTTATCTCATTTATGCGATTAACTAATGAAAACAAAAATCTCCTATTTCGATTTTAGGTGACTAGATTCTTTGCTTTCGATGAGCTAACTTTGGATGTAGAAGATTTGGGTTTCTCTTTAATCTGTTTGTGCTAGAGACTGTGAAGCGTATTGCTTGTAAAATTTAGGACTTCAATGGCTGTAGAAAACTAGTAATGTTATGTATAGAAGCTTTGGATTTTTCAGAATATACGATAATAATGGAGCAATTTCCTTTTTTTCTCAAAAAAAAATCAATTTAAGATGAAATTGTAGGCTGCATGCACCATTTGGAAAGAAGACTAATATTCCATAGCTCGATGATTGAAAGTGAAGAATAGTTGTATCTGTGATTCGTATTTAGGTTACATAAAGTCATAAAGGGATGAATGTGGGTAAAAGTACCATGGAGAACCTTGTACTAGGAGTCTTTGTACATTAGATCAAAGAGAAAACGGGTACTTCTGTTAAAAATTCAATCCATTTTTACTGTTAAATATTGGTCTCTATATGTTAGAATGAGATACAGGTGGCTGGTTATTTTGTCTGCAACATCAGTCTTTAACAGCAGAAATGACCTGTTTGCTCTTTGGTTTAACGTATTGGGATTAATTTGCCCATTTTTTAACTAAAAGGGGCAAAATGCAATCTAACTCTTAGTATAAGGGCCTCCATGAAACTTTTACCGATCAATGTGAGGTTTTATGAATTTCTGATAGTCTCAATCAATATAAATATAAACAGATACTTTGGTGGGTGACATGTACAATAGGTAGTACAATTGCACTATTTCTTTGTACTAAATTGTCTAGGCTTAATACTTGCATAAGCTAATGGCTTGTTGTTGTTTCGTCAGTTCACTTTTGGGCCCCAACTTTTAAATGGGGCATTAGCATAGCCAACGTTGCCGACTTCACTAAGCCACCGGAAAAACTTTCCTACCCTCAGCAAATAGGTAATAATGCTTATCGTGTTTTAACGTCCCTCTTACCTGTGTGTTGCAAATGTCTCACCACCTCTTATTCTACTTTCGTAGTTGCTTCTTTATATTTACATGTATTCAAGGCTTGTTTAATTGGGTTGCATCTGATTTTAACAGTCTTTTCTACTTTTCTGAGTGTTTTTTTCTGGTACACAGCGGTTACTTGCACTGGAGTTATCTGGTCGCGCTATAGCACTGTAATCACTCCAGTAAGTTTGATGATTAATTTGGATTTACCTTCCTTCTAACGACTCCACGAAATCAACGGTATCAAAGAGAAATATACAAACAAGTGTGTACATGTACATCTCGACCTAGATCACATCCTTAATATGAACCTTTGTCTTCATTTTAAACTTGTTTTCCATATTAGGCTTGTGTCAATTTGTGCCATATAAATTTGATTTGGTTTGCTCTGATTGTAGTTCATTTCCTTGGTTTCAAAATGCAGAAAAACTGGAACCTCTTCAGTGTAAACATTGTTATGGCTGGAACAGGGTTATACCAACTAGCACGAAAAATACAGTAAGTGAACACAACCGATGATATTCGTTTACTTTCCTTTGTTTGAACCTTTTTGCACCGTGTTTCGGATCTATTGGCCGAGCAAGCAAAGAATTAATTATTATTCCAATCATTTATCCAATGCTTGCTTTAATATGTCTGGCTAAATTTTTGGCTTGTTGTTAGGGTAAACTCACCTAAAGTCACTAAACTATTAGTAAGTTTACATTTTGGTCACTTTACTTCAAAAAGTTACAAAATGGTCATTGAACTATTCGAAAGTTTTCATTTAAGTTATTGGATTTTTTTTTTTTAAATCTGGCTAGCAAGCTCTAAACAACGATTCGACGATAGGTACGGTGGATCAATACCCACCAACGAATAGAAAAGCATACTTTGGATCTAAGTTGATTTGATGGCCAATACCCACCGACGGAAGTTGCTTGGATTTTGCTTTATAGATTTGTGATGTTCAAAGCTTATTCATAAAAAAATTTGAACTATAGAGGTAATACGGTAATAATTTTAACAGTCCAATTACTTAAATGAAAACTTTTGAATTGTTTAGTGATCATTTTGTAACTTTTTGAAGTTGATTGACCAAAACGTAAACCTGCTAATAGTTTAGTGTAGGGGTGAGCAAAATCCGATTCGATTTGAAAAATTCAAAAAATAATTCAAGTTTTGAAATAAATAGTTCAACTTATTTGAGTTAACTAAGTTATTCGGATCAACTCGAATAAAAAATTATTATTTTTTGGTTTAACTCGAATATGAGTTACACAATTCGAGTTATTCGAAAATCCGTATAAGAAAAAACTAAATTACATCGTTTTGATAAATGTTTACCTTTTCTAAAGTCAAAATCATTAAGTTAAAAATTAAAACTACATCGTTTTAATAAATGTTTACTCATTAAGTTAAAAGTCAAAACCATTATATTGTTTATGTAATTAAATAATCTTGTACTTCGTCTATTAGTTAAACAATCAATCCATGTAAACGCAACATTGAGTATAAATAATAGGATTCGTTAATTCAACTCAATTTGACTCGAATTTTTTGACTCGATTCGGTTTGATTCGAAAAAAATTCAAATTGAATTCGGTTGTTAAAATAAGATTCGTCAACTCGACTAACTCAAAATTTTTTTATTCTGACTCGACTCGATCGAATACTCACCCCTAATTTAATGATTTCAAGTGTAATTTACCCTAATTGTTATTGCCATTTTTTTGGTATGGCTGCTCCTTGTTGCACTGTTAATATGTTTTTCCCTCCATATTCAGGCATGATTTCTTTTCAGAGGCAGAGACAGAGCCTGCAATTGCAAAAGAATGATTGGCCGTATCTGCCAGAACCCTTTGTTTTCTCGGGCAAATATCAGTCATCTTGCGTTATTGTTTTTATAATTGATTTAATCATTGAGCAAGAATTTATTCAAGACTGACCTGTTGTGGAAATTTGTAATTTGATAATAATTGTCATTTTGGTTTGTGCCATCAACAGAGATACCGAGCAATTGAAGCCCTAAACGATGGGACTATTTTGACAATGGTTACAAATTATACACAATGTCTTGAAATATTTTCCATTAAAAAGCTGTTGAGAGAACCAACTTAATGGGAAATCCAACAAAAGAAAAAAAATAAATTGTTCTGTTTCTTAAATCAATACAAGTTGCAAGCTCATCAATGGAGTGTCAAATATAAGAGACTAAAAAGACAATGACAAGACATTTCAATGCCTTCTTCTAGCTTAAGACAAGGGGGATGCAAGTTTTAAGGCCGAAGGGAAAATTGAATCTCTAAGGAATATGCCATAAATGAGGAGACTAATAATAATGTCTACTTACCATCTGCATCTATTTGCTGAAACAGCCTGCAAAGCTATACTCATTCTTGTTCGACCGCTACTCAATTTCACTCTTTCCAACTGTCCATTCCGATTTGTTTTCGAATCAGACTCACTGTTGCAAACCGTTTAACCCAAGCTTAAATCCAATGTGCTTTCATTCAGATCCTGTCGCACTATTTTATTGTCCTCCTGAGACAGGAAATTGGAATTAAGCTCATTCGACTCGAAAGAGAAAATTTTCGGTCCTGATCACCCCCATGCCTCTTTTAAAATGAAAGCATATAGAATAACATTTTGCTGCTCACCTGACTTTCATCCATAGGTATGTCATTAATGTCGGGTTTTTCGTCAAGACCATCATTCCTGGAAGTTGGCTCTACAGCACTAGGGTCAGCTTCGCTCGGTTTAGCTTCAACATCGGTGTTTTCATCAGCTTCCTTTCTCTGTTCCTCTAGCACAGCAATCTGCATGTTCAAGCAATCAAAATAAAAGATGATCGATCAATTTGAACTGATCTGAGGACTCATTTCCACCAACAATTGTTACAAATAAGCAGCTTCACAAACCTGTGACTGTTAGCATATTCAGATTATCCAATCAAAAACTTAAAAGGGAATTACAATTACCAGACAAAAGCGTGTTTGATATGATCAAAAGTAGAAACATTATGTGTTTCATTCCAATGCAAGCAATATGATTATAGCCATACATCATGCTACTATGATTTCACATACTAGATTAGATCAGATAGGTCTAAGCATTACGGTAAAAATACCATCGAGGCCTTATACTAGGAGTCAGATTACATTTTGCCCCTTCACTAAAAAATGGGACAAACTAATCCCTGTACATTAAATCAAGAGCAAATCAGTCTTTACTATTAAAAATTTCATCCATTTTTACTGTAGAAATGGATGAAACTTTTAACAGAATGACTAGTTTGCTTTTTATCTAATATACAGAGACTAGTTTGCCCAATTTTTTAGTAGAAGGGGCAAAATGCAATCCAACTCCTAGTACAACGGTCTTCATGGTACTTTTACCAAGCATTACCGCAACTGTGTTCAACTTAAAGCAACTGCATAGGTTATCGTTAGAGTTCGATTAGTCAGAGAAAAGAAACAAGATACTAATCTCGGTCCTCTTCCCTTTCAATCTCCACTCCAACAGTTTCACTATCATTATATCATTGGTTTCAAAAGCTCTCCAGAACCCAGATTCGATCTATGAGTATGAGGATGGCAAGCAGCTCAATTTTGTACCCTTATGCATATGCAATTCAAAATTTGTTGAAAAGCAAGCTATTGTTCTAGAAACATTTTCACTAACTATAAAATTGACAAAAGTGAAGCATAAATAAAGATTCCAAGTGCATCAAGGCCATGCCAAAATATAATGAACCACAATTTATGTGAGAAACATTCATCTAATAAAATTTCAGTCATTGATCAATGCAAAAAAAATTCCCAACTTGGGCTTTCTCTCTATTCATCATGGGCATTTCCTTAAAAGCAATTAACAACAAGCTAACTCATAGTTCCATTCAAGAAGATCGTAACATTAGCAAACCAAAACCCATAACAAACCAAGCAATTACATAAAATGCACGCAAAATCAAATCCCAATTCGCAGCAAAAATTACTTGAAAAAATTCACCAAAAAAAAAATAACTTGAAAAAGACAACCTAAAATTCGAATTTGATGAAAACCCAAGGAAGAGAATTTACCGGAATGTATTTAAACTTCCGTCTCGGCGGCTCTTCGGGCGCCGCCACGGCATCGTCCTTGGAGGAATTGTCGTTATCGTTGTTGTTGGTTTGGGTTTGGGATAAAGGTGTCCATTTAAAAAGGAGGAGATGGGAACCGTTATTACCGTTAGAAGTACCGTTGATTGTGGTGTGATGATTATTCTGAGAGTGATTATTGTTGTTGTTGGAGCTGTTGCCGGTGTTAGAAGGGGAAACGTGGACCCATTTCTTCTTCCATTTCCTGACCGGTCCAGTGAACACCGTGGCTGGTCCGTACCGAGTGGAGGACCGCCCGAGTCGAGCCCCCACTCCTTCCATTTAACTCGTTCGCTTGGATCGGTGACGATTTCGCTGTGACTCGCTCTATGTTTTCCTCTCTTTAGATCTCTTCTTTTTTTTTGTTATTGTTTTTTTCCTTCGCCGAGGAGACAAGTGGATTAATTTCTTTTGCGATTTTATGCTTATAAAGTTCGGGTCGGATTCGGTTTTGATAGCTCCGACTTGCAAATTAGATGGGCCATTGGTCTTTTGTTTGGTAATTTTAGTAATGATTGGATAATCCGTTTCAATTGTTTTTTTTTCTTTGAAATAATTTATTTTTATATATAATAAATCGATAACAACAATTAGGATCAAAATCAAAAAAAAAATTTAGAGATCGAAATTAAATTATAATTTTTATGATAATAAATTTATAATTTTATTATTTTAAGGGGACAATATATAATTTTACTTTACTAATTTAAAATTTTAAAAATTTTCTATTTTAAACAAAATCAAATCCCTTCCAAACCTCTTAATTTCGCCCCTCACAATTATAAATGTTGCCTGTGGATTGAAAAAAAAAAATTATTAATATTTGATCATACAATTATATTCACGAGCCATTTTAATTGATAATAAATTTTATTTTGAGTAAAAATGCTTAAGGTTTTTTATAATGTTAAAATTAATATTATATTGAATGAAATTGTTGAGGATAAATTTTTAAAATGTCATTTATTAGGAATGAATTGATGCTTTACCGAGATGGTACTGTCTTTGATCAATGTTTTATTTATTGATTCTGTAAATAACCGTAATGCTTGAAACTGTTGGAAGAAATGATCGATTTGACAATATGAAAAGGCCTCATTGGACCAAATTGCGCATGGCGTAAAACCACCTACCAAGGACCAAGTGGTAGAACGGTTGCCTACAAGTACCTTATATGTTACAAGGCGCTCAAACCTTACTAAGTACTAAATGCAAATATTTAAATTTCTTTAGTAGATGGTTGTGAGTCACGCACAATTCGATCTAATAAAAGGCTTTCACTTTGTTGAATCTATTATCTTTTCAAGCAATCTTAGGCACTTGGACTTTTGTTAGAGTCAAGAAAAAAATATTAGAGGGGAACAATATTGACTTGTTAAATGGTTTTTTAGTTTCGATCACACAATACTTTGAAATTTTTTTTCAAAAGAGTTGAGCATCCCTTGACAGGAATACTTAATATTTTTTTACTCAACCACTCATTGAATTTGAATTTGCACTAAAACCTTGTAAAAAATTACTAAAATTTTATTGAAAAAACTCACGCATAATTTATAATATTTGATGAGACTCGAATCTAAAATTTTAATCTATTTTTAATGACAATCTGGGTCAAGTTTATCAAAAAAAAATAATTAATATATTGTTTGGTATCTAAGATTGGTATCAATACTCAATTTGGTACGCGAAGATTTTCTCCAAATTGGTACCCAAGTATGACTCTAAGATTCAGATTAATACTTACTTGAGTTTTTTTATCTCAATTAAGGATTTAAGTTTTTTTACTAGAGCACATATGTCAAATATCCATTGGGCAAAAAAATCATGTAACAAATTCAACATTGAGGACAAATTTAAGTACTGAAATTAGGATAAAAAAAATTCAGGTATGAAATTGAACATTAAAGCTAAACTCAGCTATCAAATAATATATTAACCCAGAAAACAAATAACCTAAAAGCTATCCCTAAAATTGATGTGCGGCTGAGATCTTTCCACCTCCATTCCCAATCCTCCACATGCGTTAGATCTTCTCCTATATATACACATAACAACACACATTCCATCATCTAGGGTTTTATAAACGGCGGGATCCGCCACTCTATTTCCTTCTTTTATCATCGGTTTAATTCTTCCGATATTTGCAGGTATTACATTCGCATGTGAAAAATCAAGTGCTTATTTGCTATCAATTTTCTTCGTTTAAACGGTGATAGATTGAATTTAAGGCTACATGTACCAAGGTAAGGGGCTTGATTCAAGTCAGTACCCTTGATCTTGATTTTGCCATAGCGGCTGTAGCTATAATAGAGAAGTTAACTGGCCGGTTATCGTGCTTGATTTGAAAATTTCAAGCTTCCGTCGGTTAATCTGCTTACCGAACTTCGTACATTTCATTTCATGTTGTTTTTTTTTTTTTGGTAAATTTTGAGAAGGGGAGAGAAGAAGGGAATAGCATAGGATTTAGCTATTTCAAGAGAACCTTCTCTAACATTAAAAATTAGGTCACCTTCCAGGCTTTCTGCTTTGCTTCTCTGCAGTTTGCGTCTATCGGTGCCTACATTCTTTCCATTTCTAAGAACAAAAAATTGTATTTTACTTTCGATTTTTTTTCTTGCCCAGAAAGTATTTGCAAGTTTTCAATCCATTTCCAGTCCCAACTATTTGTTCATTAAATTGGTCTTTTTGAATTTTATTTAATAATAATACATAAACTAAATTTATTTAGTTTAATTTTTTAATAATAATACATAAACTAAATTGCTCCTTAATAATAGAGATTAAAATGATCTAATTTTTATAGGAGGTAGTGATATGAAAAAAAAATGGCATGAGATGACGACACTGTGGTCTTATTATGGCAGAGAATGTTGAAATTATCTTTTCAGTCGAGTCTGGCCTACTTGCTTCTTAGCAAAGAAGAGAGTAGACTTATATTTCATTACAATTATGGCTGTAATCAGTCAAGTCTAACTTGCAGCAGTAGAAAGTCCACCTCCAATTTAAATCGAAATTCATTATTTTGAGTATTATTTATCTAAGTTTAAACTCAGTTTGAAAAAAAATTAACTATTCAAACCAAGTTCGACATATAAAAAAAATAATGATTTAGTATTAAAGTATTTATAAAAACATTTATAAATAGAACACTTATCATTCATTTGAACATTGATTGTGCAGTAAAATAGTATTTGAGATTAGTCATGATTGAAGGTGTCATATGAGATAGGAGTGTGAAGTGGAATTTTGGTTATAATTGATTTTTGGGATTTTGTTATATTTTAGTTGTTGAATTATGATGTATTTTAGATGGTTTGATAATTGCATTATAGATTATTTTATCAAATAGTCTAGAGGACAAAGGCGGTATAAGCTATATAGGGTAGTAGTTTTACAAAGGTGTCGAATTTTGTTTTGATTAGAAGAATTCAACTTTTACGGGTTGAAGTGATGCATTAGTCAGTTTATCATGTATCTAAAGAATGCAACAAAATTTCAGTCTAAAACAAGGCTGAATTAAGGTTCGATTTAGATAGTAAATGTTTTTCAAGTTAAAAGTATTTTTTTTTTATGCAATATTAAACAAGACTTAAATAGTTCCTTGTAATATATTTTATTTACAAAAAAAAAAGACTTACTATTCAAATCGAGCTTGAAAATACCAAACTCGAGCTTAACTCGAGCTCAAATTCAGTTAAATAATAGAATCAAAGTCTAACTTCTCCCACATCTTAGGATAATAAAGCTTTATTGAACCAGTTTACTCTGTTTATGTACAAATGTAATCCTAGCTAGTACCGTCCGAGGCAGCAGCTAATTACCCATCTTTGCTACCAAAATTATCTTTTCAACGGAAAGATATCGTCGGCCGGACGGGAATTTCATTGACGGTACGCTTATAACAAGCGAACCACTTTGATTGCATGTATCCGTTACACCGCCACGGCGGCAAGTGCATTCCCCCGATGTTCATGGCATTCTTCATTGCATCGCACATTAACTTCACGATCCGCTTTAGTACTTTGGGTTCACCGACGAAAATCGAGGGGATAAGTTCTAGTAATGAAGTATAAGTAGTTGTTGGTCGAGCTATTTCGAATTGTTCTGCTAAGTTTACTTCAATGATGTAGCGAGTTCGGTTGATATTCGCATCTACGTATTCGTAGTTTCCAGAGACTAGATTTCGTCCCAACTTCTCCCATCGAGATTTACAAAGGCCTGTTCATGCAAAAGTTGTTTAATAAGCATTTCACAATCACTTATGAAAAGTGAATCCAAGTATATTTACAAAGATTAGTTCATGCAAAAACCATTTATTAAGTATTCCAAAATTTATTGACATTTATGAAAAATGCAGTGACGGAATCAAAAACTTTTTAATTTAAAGTATGAAATTTAAATTGTATATTTTTATTATAGTAAAAATATAATTTAATCGTTTTAATAATTTATATTTTTATAATTTTTAAAAGATTAAATTAAATTTTTATATTTCAAGAGGTAAAAATATAATTTTATTTTTATTAATTTAAAATTTTATAAATTATAAAAAAAAACAAGTCTAAGTATTTTCTATATTAATATGCAGATAAAAGAATTAAATTATAACTCAAATTATATATATTATCTTTTAAGCATAAAATATTAATATTTTAAAAAATCGAAAATACACAATAAAAAACCAAATATTAATTGAAAAAAGCTGATAAAATATATTATTTTAGTCATTTAAAATTTTTAAAATTATAAATTAGTTTAATAGTAATATATACTTTAGCCCCTAAAGATAAGTTTTTTTTTAATTTAATCCCTTTAAAACTATTCTTTTACCCTATAAAATTGATTCAAAGATAAACTTTTGGGTCGTCCCTGATACGATATTCATACCATTGTATATACGATATTGTGTGTATATATGCTTACTGTTTGATTCCAATGAATGCTAATTAAGAACTAAAATCAATGCAAATTAAGCCAAAAAAAAAAAAGAGAGAGTGAACGAACCGGCATCAAAGCCCTTGTGGCGCAGATGAGACATCAGCTGCCGCTTAAAGTCTTCAGATAAACCCAACTCTACCATCATCTCACATGCACGTTGTGTCTCTTCCCGGACTATTTGCTTCACATCCTCGTCTCCGTCATCGTCACCGCCAAGCAAACTCAACAACGTTCGTTTCGTCTCGGATTCCGACCAATAACCGTCGGAATTGTCTCGATCTCCACAAAACGACGTCGGCGATTCATCAGTTTCGACTTGGCAATCGAAAAAGGAACTCACGAGATCTGAGAGATCAATGGAGTCGTTGGAAGAGTGCTCGCTACTACTGCTCTCACAGAGCCGTGCAGCTGCTTCGTTGAAAGCCACAGCTATCTTATTCAACATCATAAGATATAAAACAAAAAAAAGGTAAAAGAACATCCTATGATTCCTTATTTTTGCTTTATATATATATAGATATGGTGTATGTAATGTCATCATCCTAATGACATGGGAAAAGCCAATAGAACATTAATAAATTTACTTAGAATGTTCACAAGAGAGATAAAAAAATGAAAATCATGTGAGATTATTAAGGTAATATATTTGTTAAATGGTTTATATATGTTTTAAGTCCTTGTTATTTTTATTTTTAGAAATTTAATCCTTTTATTTTGTATATTTCAAAATTCAAGTTCAATTGCAAATATTATTAAAATACTTTTGTTCAATTTACTAGTGTGATGTTTTGAAATAAAAAGAAATACTTGCGATGTTGTAATGAATCTGGATTTAATAGAAGGATTTTATATGTTTCAGCAATTAAACATACATTTTTAAATAAAAAAAAATAAAGGTAGAAACCATATTGCATTCTGTTCTCTTTACTAAAAAACTACAAATTAGTCTCTATATGTTAATTTAAAGAGTAAACTAGTCATTTTGTTAAAAATTCATCTATTTGTATGGTTAAAAACAAGGCATTGTACTCAACATAAGGTACATATGGTACGCCATCTATCATTGTCTGATTGTTTCATCAAACACGCCAGTTTTTAATTATACAAATGAATGAAATTTTTAACAAAAAAGATTAATTTACTCTTTGATCTAATACATTAACAAATCTACCAATTTTTTTGAAAAGGACTAAATTTTAAACATATAAAAAATACAAGAATTTAAAGCAAAATTTAACCCTTAACAAAGACTAAATGCAATTTGCTATTAAAACCTTGCCGTCCAAGTATAATTGAATTTTCAACCAAAAAAAAAGTAATGTTGAATTAATGAATCTGGGAAAAATATATTTCCTCAAATAGACACATTTGCCACGTAGTTAGTGTGCTTCTCTCAATAATCGAATTAATTTTACCGTGTAAAAATTCGGTAAATCACATGCTTTACTTAAGTTTTTATGGTTTAATTATAATTTATTTAATTACTTTTAATACAAAACTTACTATTTTTAGAACAATAATACTAGCAACATAGAAATATATTTTCGATCTATGATGTGTATTGGCTGAGTCGGCATGATACTATCGTATTTAATATCATAAATTTGAGTAATTTTACTAAAAAAATGTATTATTAATCGGCATTTAACAAGATTAAAAAATAAGGATAAAGTATACTCAAGGTAACTAAACTATTAGTAAATTTATATTTTGATCATTCGATTTCAAAAAGTTATAAAATGTTCATTGAATCGTTCGAAAATTTTCATTTTAAGTCAATGAATTATTAAAATCGATATTGTATGGCATTCTTTATTCATAATGTCTACACTAATCAAAATATTTCATTCCCCTCTTATAGTACAATTAATTTTTTTTAATAAAATAACTTTGAACATCGCATATTTAAGAACCAAGAATAATTTTTTTCTTTGATTTTTGCATTAATTATCAAACTGATTTTGATCCAAAATATGTTTTTTTACTTGTCAATGAATACTAATCCACCATACTGATCGTGGCTTAGAGTTGACTAGCCAAATTAAAAAAAAAAAAATTAACAATTCAATGATTTAAATAAAAACTTTCGAAAATTCAACGATTAATTAAAAATTGGATAGTTCACCATTATTAACTTTTTAAATTTGAATGATCAAAACGTAAATTTATTAATAATTTAGTAACATTTTAAGTGTAATTTACCTTAAAAATAATTTAGGAAATGTAGAAAAGATATTTAAATTATCCGATTTAGTAACCTTTAAGTGTAATATTACGTAAATTTATTAATAATTTAATAATTTTTTAAATATAATTTACCTTGAAAACAATTTAGGAAATGTAAAAAAAGATATTTAAATTATCGGATTTAGTAACCTTTAAGTGTAATTTTACGTAAATTTAGTAATAGTTTACCAAATTTTTTTGTTGACTCGTTGGGTGCGCTCGTCGTCGGCGGTAAGCCGAGTGTTTGAGTTAAGCATACATGCAATTTCCACATGGTTTACACGTGTTAAACCTTGCACTAGTTCATGGTGCCACGTGTCATACAAGATTCTGCCAATTGTTACTCTTCTTGTCGGCTCAGACATGGAAAATATTCACATAATATATAACTCCCTAAATTAACCGATGTCTACAGCTACTTGTTATAAATAAAATACTAAATTTAATATAAAAAGAACTTTAAAGCTGCTTATTAGTAAAATCTTAGCTAAAGGAATAATATTTTATAAATTGTTTTGTTAATGATGCAGGGAAAGTTTTTCTTTTAGTAAATTATAAAACGAAAGCAAAATATCAATAACAAAATTATTAATATGATTCGCATTCAAATTATACTTGAAGTTGAAATTACTTTAATAATTAAGTTAACACACAAAATTCGACGAATAAAAAATTATTATATTATTTAAGATAATAATAAGAGTTTTATAAGTGTAATAGTCTTTTATCATTTTTAATATACATTGAATGGACCAATACGAACTTAAGTAGACAAACACAAAGAAGTCCCAATCAATAAATGAAAGATTTATGATTAAAATATAGCATAAATCTTTATAAAATTTAAAATTTAATCTTTATATTTTTATTTTTATTTTTATTTTAAAAAAATTAAACTTCATTTTTCTAATTTATATTTCTCTGTTAACCTTATTAATTATTTTATTAAATTTATCGATGTGATATCTTAAAATAAAAAAATACTAAATAACAATGTAACTAAAAATTTTAATGTTTTGATCAACTTAAACTTAACAAAATAATTTTAATACTGTTGATAATTAAATTTAAATTTTAAAATCTAAAAAGTAAAGAAAATCCAATATTAAATATAAAAATATAGGGATTAAATTCTAAATTTATAAAAAATACAAAAAAAAATATAGCATGCTTTAACGATTAAAGGATAAGGACAATATAATAATATTTAAAAGATAGAGAAGAAGAATGCATATAATATTAATAAAAACCGAAACGAAAATTGATGATAAAATTGAAACAATTAGTAATTTAGAACCGATAAAAAACCAAAAACTCCAATATCGACCATTCAACTAGATTTTTTTAGCAATCTCATTATAGATTCTGATCATATTTGTTCTTTTTAACACAATACCAAAAAATACCCATAATCCTTCTCCAATCTATAAATAATAAAATAATTCACTTCAACGCACTCAAATCAACACCATTCAACTTATTATAAATATGCACTAATAAAATTTCTTTCATGTACAATAGTTAACTGATTAATAATTCAATTAACATACACCGATTATATGTGCAAAGCCTACACACACAATACCATATACAAAAAGCCCTTTTTTAAGAATATGCAACTCTATCCTGCATGATCTGCCCCAGTTTTATCAAAAGACTTTGTTGTTCCTCAAAACTAAAGTTCGTCAACATCTGTATTGAAACAAATAGAAACAGATTGCAGATGTTATTAACTATCTATACTTGCCGGTTAAGTTTTAGCACAATTGACATTATTGATGTTGTAATGTTCAATCCTACATGCTTACGCACATAACATCTAGGGGTCTAACACCGAGCCCAAATTTGCACTCGAGCTTGGCTTATAATTAAGCCTAGGGTTTATAATATATATTTTAAGGGCAATAATGTACTTTAATAATATAAAAATATGAAAAGCTCGACTAGCCTCGTGAACCATTTGAGTAAGGTATTACTGACTCGATGGATAGCTTGAGCTCAACTTGACAATTACCAAATCGAGTTTGAATTTTTTCAAGTTGAACTCGAGCAGCTTGTGAGCACCAGTATCTCATTTACACTCTTAGTAATAGCTTCCACTTTATGGTTTAGGAATTGTATACAAAAACCATCTATGCTTATACTGGTGCTGGCAATGTAGCAGTAATTGTATGGATGGAGCCAAGTGAAATCAGTAAAAATGGGTGAATATATATATATATATATATATATTACCTGGTCCAAGATCATTTCAACCGTGATGCCTTCACGTGCAACAAATGAT
Source organism: Kokia cookei (assembly GCA_039519145.1). Classification (NCBI taxonomy): domain Eukaryota; kingdom Viridiplantae; phylum Streptophyta; class Magnoliopsida; order Malvales; family Malvaceae; genus Kokia; species Kokia cookei. Next base: position 45,147,039 of record CM076907.1, read on the forward strand.
TGGAGATAGATATATGCAAATACTGCCATCACCATCTACATTAGATGTTGGATAACAAAATTTGTCAGCCGCAATGCATTCACACATTGAATGCTAGTCGAGTTAATTGCAATAGACAGTCTCCAAATTATGATCAAAACTTTAATTGGTGTCCGAACTTTAAGACATTTTACTTGAATTTTCAAAGTATCAATCCTTTTATTATCCTAACCGTTAGCTTTGACATTGAATGTTAGCTTGGATCTAATATTCTACTACATGGCTAGCTTGAGTCTGACGTCTTAAAAACAGAAGGGATTCTTAAAATTTATGAGGGTTATTTCTTTGTTTTTTACTGTCTCAAATCTAGACTATTACCGCAACGTACCTTTAAAATAACAACCCAGCTAATGGAATAACTTGATTGATATGACACTGAAATTTTAAAATACTCAGATGACAACATTTTGAAGTTTGGGAATCAACTTAAAATTTGGACCATAATTCAGGGATGTCTGGTGCAATTAACCCAATGTTGATCCACCACTCGACAATACCTCATAACTTATACACTGAAACGATAAATTAGGATAAAAAGAGTCTCGATTTTATCACCTGGCAATCCATTCTATCTGTAATTCCGCCGTGCCCGGGAATACTATCACCAAAGTCCTGCCACAATATTCAAAGTTGGGTTGACATACAATACTCGCGTTGGTTATCTCAAAGAAAGCTATACCGAAGTCTGATTGAAGAATAGGAAAGAAGTTATACCTTGATTTTGAAAGCTCTTTTGAAACCACTAGCAAAAAAGCCCCCAAATGGTGCTATAATTGATGCAAACAAGCCAAGGCATAAAGCATGCCACTGAACCGGCAAAACAGAGATCTCTTTGCAAGTAAACTGCAACAAGTGATGGAGCATTATAACTGGGAAATTAGCATTTACACCTTGGTAATGACACAACTAGCTTTAAACCTATCGCTACCAATATCCCAGCCTTCAAATTTGACCTTACGACTTTAAAAAAAACCCAAAGTACTTTAAGTTGAGGGGACACTCGTAAACCGGGACAGTTAGTTTCGTAGTAAGAAATACACCCGAATCGAACAAGTTTTCCTGTGACAGTCTGCTCGAATTCAAAAATCGGGTCTTCCCCCGTTAGCCACGAAGTTCTAAACCATCAAGAAGTTCAAACTGACAAAACTTTTACGTCAAAGGTAAAGTGTAATGAACTCGAATATAATTAAATGAAAGCTTACCCATTGAGAAATCCATACCGGTAAAGTATAATACTCTGGCTTAAACAATGGACCTGGGTCACATTGAAGCCAACCAATTGATAAATCCTGCAATCATTACCTTCACACCCTAAATTTTCTGAAAAAATAAATTGGAATGCTACTTGAAGGATCACGGGATAGGTCGAATACAATAATTACCTTCCTCGGACATGTTAGCCACCGAAAACGACCCAATATATTTGCAAGCTGCATACAAAAAACTCACTCCATGTTAATGAAGAGATACTAGGATGAAAATATAACAAAACGTATTCCTGTTTAAGGAGGGCGACAAAAATGTGCAAAGAAAATGAAAACAAGAAATACGTGCTTAAAATTTACTTGTTATTCAGCACTAGTAATCAAGTTATTAGCATTAGATCTTTGGATTATAGGATTAGGATGAATTTCCATACATTCATGCCTAAGAGAACTTGAAATGAATATTAACATATACACCTGAATTATTGCAAATATTTGACATGTTATTAGTGATCCTTACTACGAACAAGATGGGGTCAGCATACTATAGAGAAAAAAACAATTAAGCTCACCACAAATGCGGAGATGATAGTTGTAACGGATGCTCCTATAAATCCTTCCCATGTTTTCTTCGGAGATAATTTGATTAAGGGGGTTCTCCCAAAGAAGAAACCAAAGATATAAGCAAATATGTCATTGACAATGATAAGTGATGCTGGAAGAAGAAACCTGGAAGAGAGGAAGTAAGTTAAAAGTACCGATAACATTGGATTTCTTGAAAATTACGAAACATGGACCTTTTCAACTTTTTCATTTTGACTGCTTACATATATATTTGCACATCTGTGTACTAGAAAGGGTGATTGAGAAAGAAAAGCTACCAAAAAATTCCTTCAAAGATATTGGCCACAGTAAAGGATGACTGAGTGAACACCACAATCAGAATCATATGTGTCCATGCATACTGGCCAAACTGATACTTGTACATCTTCTTCTTCAATGTAAGAATAAACCATATAAAACCTGATCCCAAGAACCGAAAACCAAAAAAAATAACAATATCAATGGTGGTATATATTACTTTATACAAGGAAAAAGAAAAAAAGAGAAATTCAAGGGTGCAATCAAAATATAACGACTGAGAAAACCATCTAGCAGGTAACAAAACAATAAAGATATTCACAGAAAGGACATCTAGTCCCACTTTGGTCAAAAGAGAAATTTAAGATATTGATTGATGAATGCTTGACATAATTAGTCCTCCATGCTTTCAGTTGAAAAATAAAATAATATGCTTAACCAACCTGCAATGTATGAGAAGTAACAAATAGCCATATGGTACTTGACAAGGCTGCTGACAAACTGATACAAAAACTTATCCGAAGTTACGGTATTGACAAGTGGTTGACTGAGAAGGCGACCATAAACAAATAACATTGCAGTGACGAAGAAGTGCCTGTGCCCATAAAAGCAAACCTAAATACATTCTAATCATGAGAAAAAGGATGCTAGTGATGAAGTGAAAGGTCGTATTCTCACCAATTTAACAGCCTAAATCCAGGAAGATGCCTATCTTCATGTGCTTTACGGAGTAAATTGAACAGCTCTTTTGCCATAAATATTTGGATAACCACCACCATAGCTGTAATATAGAGATGACCCATGTAGACAATTAATGCAAAACCCCCAATCATCCAAACGGTAGAGTATGTCCGGATCCACATTGATTCGTATTTGTTACGGTCATCAACAAGCAATTTTCCACCATTTGCTTTGCTAGGTTCAGGAATGGCCTGATAGCATTTTTCAATTTTAAGAAAAATAAAAATTTACCTTTCTTGCAAATGAAAATCCCCTTTACAAATGTTACGATATTTTGAGTAACCAACCTCTTTAGATCGTTTACGGTGCCGAACCCGAGGACTAGCTGCTGATGAGAGGGATGAATTATTCTCCCTTTGCATGGCTCTTTACTTTAATGCCAATCGTCGAGACAAAACACGCATATGTTTGTGGTGCAAGAAAAAGATTGCTGCCCGAGCTGCCAAATTACACCCTCTCCAAAGAGATGACGACTGGGAACTCACTGAAAGAAACATGAACAATTCTATTGAGCATAGTCATACATAGAAGATGAATTGGTGTTATGGAAGGATGGAATCTAGGCAAATAACAGGGACACTATCCAGCAAAATAGCTTAGGCACATAAAATATCTTAAATATGAAAACATTTTGACCTCTTTCTTTTTTTCCGAAACATACTTAAACATACACTAAACACACACTAATGTACAACATGTAAAGCCTTTGCCAATCAACAAAACTAACAAATTAACACATGATAGAGAGAAAGCACCTACTGATTCAAAATAAGCAAACCTTAAACATGCATATCATATGTCTATATTTATTGTTTCACTCAACTAAATCTCAATCACTTCTATTACCTAGTATGGTTTTGAACCAATAGAAAAAGAGCAACTATGTTTTCAATGGAAATTGAAAGGTAACCATGGGTTTTGGAATTAGATGCCCCACTCAAAGTTTGGGACCAATAGTGATATTCCAAAAGGAGGATCCCACATGTTTATTCCTTTTTGAAGCTAAGAAATTCTAACCTGAACTACTTCACATTAAAATTAGGCACAAACCACCCTAGCAATTTTCGAATTAGTACACATGTTCCGAAATAGGGAACACTAGTGACTCAATTCAGTAAAACTAATGTTCCCACTATCTTAGTTTCTTAGTATAAAATTATTGGGTAAAACAAATAATTCATAAAATTCACAAACTTCAGAAGTTATGTATCTAGAATAATGTATTTATATCAACAAAAAAGCCGTACATATAAGTTCAAAAAACTGTTTTACTTCCAATAATTCGTATTTCGATTGGTAAAAAAACCATGGAGGCCCCTATAATAGGAGTTGGATTGCATTTTGCCCCTCTACGCAAAAAATAGACAAATTAGTCTCTATGCATTAGATCAAGTAGCAAAGTGGTCCTTCCATTAAAAATTTCACTTATTTCTACCGTTAAAAATTGGTATTTAGCATGATGTGAAATGTGACACACCACGTGCCACTGTCTTGTATTTCTATCCGCTACACCAATTTTAAACAATACAAATAAATGAAAATTTTAATTGAAATGACTAATTCACTCTTTTATCTAAAGTTCAGGGTCTAATTTGCCCAGAGAGTCAAAATGAAATCAGACTCTATTACACGGGCCTCTATGGCACTTTTACCTATTTCGAACTGGCGAAGACTACCTGTCGAAGAGTGAACTATCTTATATTGAAGGACAAGTACTTATTTGGTCATAGCAAGAGTTTCATTGATTTAATCACGAAAACGATACCTAAACCTGACTAAGTTATAGAACACACACACGGATAAATAAATATATATATATATATACACACAACTCCTATCAAGCTTTCCATGAACAAGATTAAAATTTTCAAATTCCAGTTTTCCAGCAGGAGCTATTAAAAGAAAATACAGCTCCACTTAGTACAAAACTGAATCAAGCAACACAAACCCAGATAAGAAACTTGAATGAACTTAAAATATAACGTAGCAAATAACGAAAATAACCAGTCAAATTGAAATCTGAAGCAGAAAAGAAACATGCTTTTCCTTTGAACCTAAAAGTTATCGAGGATAAGAGAAGAGAAGAACTTACAGGTGTAAACGAAAAAGGCAAAAGGGATGGTTAGAAACCGGGGTTAGCTTTTTAGTTGCAGTGAATAATGGGAAACCACAAGAGAGCAAGCCGAACAGAGAAATAAAGAACAATGAAAAGGCAAAAGGAGAAGAAGGCCAGGCCTAGCAAAGCCAAAGCAAAAGAGAGACTTCTTTGTTTTGTTACTAATATTCTAGAATATGAAAAACCAAGGTTAAATTATGCTATTGGGCCTTCTACTATGGGTAAGAAGTGTATTTAGTTTTTACATTTTAATTTGATTATTTTTATTTGTTAAAATATATTATCTCTGTACTTTTTGTAAATTTGAAATTTGGCCCCTGTGCTTTTATTTCTAGAAGTTTAGTTTCTCTAATTTTTAAATTTCAAAATTGAAGGTCAAACGGTTAACATTATTAAATTATTTTGTTAAATTTAGGTCCGTTGCAAATATCTTTTTTTTTTAGTTACTTTGCTACCGAGTGAGTGTTTTTTTTTTTACAAAATGTCACACCAATTAATTTAACAAAAAAATTAATAATTTTTAACAATTGGAACTAAATTTTAAAATCTAAAGGGTAGAGACTAAAATCTTGAAAATAAAAGTGTAAGAACTAAATTTCAAATTTGTGAATAATATAAGGGTCTATAGTATATTTTAACCTTTTTAGTCTCCGTACTTTTAGAATTTCAAAATTCTAGTTCTGACCACACTGTAACTATTAATTCCATTAATAATGATATTTCTAAAATTTGACGCGACAAATATATCATCATATATATGATGACATGTCAACTTTTCGTTTTCGTATATTACTTATAGAAATTTCAAATTTTGAAAATGTAAGTGCTAATAATGATTCAAATGGTAAACTATAAACATAGTCACTTTTGTTTGCCTTAAGTTATATTTTAGTCACTTATGTTTGAAATGTTACGTTTTAGTCATTTATGTCAGTATTTTGTTACAAAGTGATCATTGTGCCGTTAAGTTCCGTTATCTCCCTAATGGTAATCCTACATGGCAGTCCAACTAGATTTTAAATGCCAACTTGGATTTTCAAATGGAATGAGAATAAATCTTTACTTAAATAAATTTAATTAATTAAAAATTTTAAACCTTAAACCTTAACTAAAAAAACCTTAAACCCATTTCCACACACCTCTCTTCTTCTTCTTCTTCTTCTTCTTCATCTTCTTCATCTTCTTTCCTTTTGATTCTAATATCTTTAGTTACAAATCTGTCTCAAAGCTTGAATCTTTAAAACCCATTAACCCAAGGATTCAATATATTTGATTCCAATATCTTCTTCCCATTAAGTTTATTTGGGTTAATGAGTTTCAAAGATTCAAGCTTTAAGACAATTTGCAACTAAAGATATTTGAATAAAAAAGGAATAAGATAAAGATGAAGAAGAAAGGTGTGTGGGAATGAATTTAGGGTTTAAAATTTTTAATTAATTAAATTTATTTAATTAAAGATTTTATTCTCATTTCATTTGGAAATCCAAGTTGACACTTAAAATCTAGTTGGAGTGCTACGTAAGATTACCATTAGAGAGATAACAGAACTTAACGGCACAGTGATCACTTCATAACAAAATATTAACATAAGTGACTAAAACGTAACATTTCAAACATAAATGACTAAAATATAACCCGAGCCAAACAAAAGTGATTATTTTTGTAGTTTACCCTGATTCAATTGGAGAACATGAATTAAATCAACAATCTTAAGCAAAATATACGACTAATACGTAATTAATTAAACTTATTTAACTACTATTATTTGGGTTGGACTTGAAAATTCAAAATTTGAAAACCAAATGAAATAAAATTGAATAATTCAAAAAGTAAACAAATTGAAATTGATTAAATTAAAGTATATGGATTAACTCTGCAACTTATGTAGGATATAGTGATTAATAGTAAAATTTAACCTCAAAAACAAAGTTGAAGTTTACAAATATGTTACAAAAATTTGGATTAATTGCATCACAAGTCCTCGATTATGACTTAAACTTAAATCGATCGTCAAACTTCAAAATGTTTTAATTGAATTTTAAAGTATCATTTCCATATTAGATATATATATATTTTTAATATACTGGTGTGATTACATTGTAATATCTATTCATACTTTCTTAACCCTTTGACAAGACACACACACCTTGCACACACAAGTGCTCAAACCCGAGACCCCTAGGATGAATAACATATTCTTTTTCACTGGAGTTACTTGTTGGATTCATTTCCATATTAAATATTAAAATTTACAAGGGTTGTTTATTCTATTTAACACGTTTAATCCAAGTTGAATGTAAAAAGATTGATTTGCATGTTTTAAATATTGCCCAGCCATGTTTGAATTGACATTTAATACTTAAACTAAGGTAAAAATATCACGAAGGTCTTTATACCATGAGTTAATTTTCATTTTACCACTTTTACTAAAAAAATGGACAATTTAGTCTCTTTAAATTATATCAAAAAGTCAACTAGTTATTTTGTTAAATGTTGTATTCATTTTTACTATTAAAAGTTGATTTATGTGCATCAACATGAGGTACACATGGTACATCAAGTGTCATTGTCTACTTATTCTGTTGGCCATGCCATTTTTTAAGAACACAAATGGATGAAATTTTAATAAAAATGATCATTTTGCTATTTGATCTAACGTAAAATGATTAAGTTTTTAATTTTTTGAATAGAAAGGACAAAAATAATTTGATTCTTAATATAGGGGTCTCTATACTACTTTTACCACAAACTAACAACTATGTTGATGGAAAGACTAGATGGATATCATACATTCATACGAAAACATTAAGGATTTAATTAGAATATTTTGAAATTTTAAAAACCAATTTAAAATATAATCCATAGATTGGTTGTATGTTGTGAAAATAACCCTAAAAATTTATTTATAAAAGAAAAATAAAAAGTTTTTATTCTATTTTAATTTTTTATTATTTTCCCGACTTCAGAGGAAATTGTAAAGAGACAGCTGTTTCAGAAAATTGGTTTATTAAATCTTCTAAACGTGGACAAATTATTCCTAGCCACGTATAGAAACTTCATTCAAATTATAATTAATTTAATAATAACCAACAGTGATTGTTGAAACAATTGACATGTCACAATCAAATATGAAATATCTATTTAACCTAATCTCAAATCTATGTAGAAAGTTCTTATTATATTATATTATATTTTTAATAATTTTAATAATATTTATTTTTAATATAATATTTAAAATTATTCATAATTCCTTCTCAACTTATAAATAACAGAATAATGTATTTCAGTATAATCGAATTTACATCCTCCTATATTAACAATAATATCTATACCAATCAAATTAAAACTCAATCAACATTAATATAATTAATATATTAATATTACCTTATCCAAATCCAAAGATTTCCATTAATTTACAAAAGAAACCATAATTAATAGAAAATTAAACTACAAAAGATATAGGTTTGTTACATGTTTCACCCCACGCAACTGCATTTGCACCGCGACATGCATTTCTTACAATCAGAAAGTGTCGGTTTCCCACCATCGCAGCAGCTGATACAGCTAGATCTAGCAACGCCACCCCACAAACACCGTGCCATGCATCGAATAAGTGGAACACACGACGGACAACCGTATCTCATTTGCTCGACGATGCAATCTTTACATCCATTGCCATATGAAGGGAATGCCATAGCTGTAATAGAACCCATCAACCATAACATCATCATTGTCACTAGCAGCATCATGCCTAGAGCTGAATTGAGCAGCTTTTTCCCCTCCATTATTATAACTATGGCTATTTTATTTTCTAGGGTTTTTTTTTGTTGATTTATAGACTTACTTAAGTAATCAAAATAATCAAATAATTGAGGCAATGTGAACTGTGAATTGAATCCGAGCTTTGATTGACAGCCGTTTGATGAAAATCATGTGGTTAATTGAATATGAATGCAAGTGTGAATATGAGAGATGTAATTTTCTAGTATTGTGGGTGGGGTTACACAAACTTATTATGATTTCATTCAATTAAAATCATTATTGGATTTCACTTATCCATCATTTATTTAAAAATAAAAATAAATTAATATTTTATGTTAAAGGTGAACTCATAAAATATATGTAAAGAGTCAAAATTAAATTATAATTTTTACGATAATAAAAATATAATTTTATCATTTTAATAATTTATATTTTTATAATTTATAAATGATTAAATTCAATTCTTATCATTTTTAAAGGGACAAAGTATAACTTTATATTTATTAATTTAAACTTTTAAAAATTTTAAAGGATTTAAATGATTTTTTTTTAAGTAAGTCGAGATCTCTACCAACTCCCTTAACTATGATCATGTTAGATTAAAAAGTAAAATGATATTTTTGGTTAAACATATCACCATTTTTTCTATTAAAAATTAGAATTGTTGACAAAATAACTCAAACAAGTACATATTACATTTCAAATGTATTTTAATATGACGTACAAAAACCAATTTATAATAATAAAAATTGATGGGATTTTTATTAGAAAAATTAACGTATAATAATTAATTTGACTCTTTAATAAATTAATAAATGCTTACATCATCAGTATTGTGTTGTAATTTTGGGTTAATTTTATCATATGACCCAAAATTATGGGATAAATTTTACATTGTTACTTGAACTTTAAAATGTTCTCATTAAATTTATAAAGTATATGTCAATTAAGTGTTCTCACTCCGTCACTAGTATAATTCAAAATCAAATCTAATATAGAGCATATTTAAACCACGTTGATTAAATGTTAAACATGCGAATACCTACTATATAGATAATTTGAGATAATTTTTTAATAATCTTATTATAAATTTTGATTTATGTTCTTTTTGAGATAATATTTAAAACTATCCATAATCTCTCACAATATCATAAATAGAAGGATAATACGTTTCAACGTACTTAAATCCAATAATATTGATGATAATCGAGATAATACTCAAACCGCATAATTGAGACATTTAAATCTAACCTAAACTGTAGTTTTAGGGTCAAACCCATTTGCTTGCTCCTCAACAACGTTCCACTACAGTTGTTGACCCACCCCCACTAATTTCTTATCCAACGCTTTCAGTTTCTTCCGATCCAAGTACACACACACACAACAAAAAGAAAAGAAAAGAAAATTAATACCGCAAGGGAAAAAAGGAGGGACCTTTTCGTCATTTTAAGTGAAATCCAAAAGAGTGAGAAAGACATAAAAGACAGAGCCAGGGACAGGGAAAAAGATAGACAGAGAAACAAACAATTTGTGTGGTTTTTTATTTTTTGCGAGTCCGTTTTTTCAGTTAAACAAGTAATTGTGTTTTTTATGGTATTATACGAAGGTGGAAACAAAGCACAATCATGGTGTCGGACCAAGAAATAGCAAGAGGGGTGGAGATTCTTCTCCGGCAGTCGGAGCCTAACGCCGTTACCACCTTAAACGGCGTCGTTCAGCAGTTGGAGGCTAAGCTTGGGCTCGACCTTTCTCATAAAGCTGGTTTTATCAGAGACCATATTAGTCTTCTCCTCCGCTCTCACCCTACTACTCCGAAGGACCATTTTACCCTCCAACAACAACAAACACAATTCCTTTCCTACCCTCACCAACAATTTCCTGCCCGTTTTGCCCCTCAACACCACCACCCTCATTTCCCTTCCCACTACCTTAGCTTCCGTCAACACCCTCAGTCGCATTCACGTGCTCCGTTTACGGCTCAACCGCCGCCGCCGGTGGTTCAGCCTCAACATCAACAGCTGCAGCCGGTTGTGACGAAAGGCCAAGTCAATGCTACCACCGTTGCCGCCACAGAAGTGCCTAAAGAAAGGTTTTCCCTTCTTTTTCTTCTTTTTCCGAAATTTGCAAGAATTTTGGGGAGACGTGTGTAAGAAATGAAGTCCAATTTAGGGTTTTGGGAATATGAATTTGAGGGTTAGCCATTTATTCATTTGGTGCAAAAGGTTAGGCCTTTTTTGCACGTTTAGTTCAACTGAAGTTGGGATTTCCTCCTTAAGTGGTCAGACTTGTAAAAATTAGGGCTTTTTAGTGAAGTTTTCCCCTTTACGGATTCACAGAACTTATCATTTTTAGTGTAATTTAAATGTTGATCACACTGAATTTTAGCGGTAAAAGTTAGAAGTCAAATTATATTTTACCGTTGTATTAAAAAATGGATAAATTGATTCTCGTAGGATAAATTAAAGAGCAAATTGATATTTTTTAAAAATTTTGTCCATTTCTGCTGTTGAAAACTGACGTGGCATATCACGTGTTACTATTTGATTATTTATTCAGCCATGCTAGTTTTAACTTTTAACAGAAAGAACCAATTTATTCTTTGATCTAATGTATAGGGATTAGTTTACCCATTTCTTGAATAGACAGGGCAGAATGCAATTTGACTCCTAGTACAAGTGCCTGTACAGTACTATTACCAAATTTTAGCTCGGTTGGTATCATAGTTGTTTTCTAGAGGTTGTGAGTTCAAGTTGGCTTAAGTGTGCAACATTATAGAATGGCAATTATTAGCTTCATCAATGATTCAGTGTTTGTCTGTTTTATAATGTTATTGCAGTGCACCAGTTGGAACAAAAAGAAGAGGTGGACCAGGGGGTCTGAACAAAGTTTGTAGTGTTTCACCAGCACTTCAAGTGATTGTTGGTGAGCCAGCTTTGCCAAGGACTGAGGTTGGTTTCCCTGTTCAATGATTTTTTTTCCTTCAACAACATTCTAAATAAAGTTTTCATGTGTGGATTTTGGTGCTTTAAAATATCTCTCTGGTCGACAAGCTCTCGACTCAATGGCAAGGTTGAGGCCTGGGAACTTCGAGATCTCAAGTTCGAATCCCGTATTGTGTAAATATGCGGGTTCTCCTCCATATTTATTTTAGTATAGTTAGTTAGAGTTGAATTAGTTGTTTAGTTTTTCAGTTCAATGCATGTAATCGCAACTTAAAAAAATAAAATAAAACAAGACATTTGTCTTTGCTTGATCTAGATTGTGAAGCAGCTCTGGGCATATATAAGGAAGAACAGCCTTCAAGATCCAAGTAACAAGAGAAAGATAATTTGTGATGATGCCTTGCGCATGGTGTTTGAGACAGACTGTACGGACATGTTTAAGATGAACAAACTGCTAGCAAAACATATTACCGCATTTGAGCCTTCGAGTACGTGTTAATGCTTTATGTGCAGTATATGTTTGTTTATGACATGGATTTGATGTTTGTTTCATTGGGTTATATAATCTTGCTAATCATTTCAGAGGAGTCAAGTCAAACTAAACGAGCACAAGCTGATGCTGAGCCTAAAACCGAAAGTGTTGAACTGAGTGACAACCCTGTTGTAATATCCGAAGCACTTGCAAAGTTTTTGGATGCTGAAGGAAGAGAGATGCTAGCAACCGACGCTGAACGACGTGTATGGGAGTACATAAAGCTCAACCATTTGGAGGTGCGGGACGATGCACGAGTTTGTGCACTTTTACTTTAGCAGCTTAAATGCATTCCCATGTTCTCTGCATCTCTCTCTGAGAGCTAATTCTGCCCCTATCTCCGACCCCCTCGGATTTCTGTACCATTGACTTATTTAGGCCATTCTTTATCCCGCATATCGACCTTTTTCAGGCTTAGACTTAGGGAACTCCTATTATCTCTCGGAATAATTTGGTTTTATTTGTTTCAGGATCCATCAAACCCAATGGTGGTATTGTGTGATGCTAAGCTTCGTGAGCTTCTTGGATGTGAAAGCATATCTGTGATGGGGATACATGACTCACTACAACGTCATCATTTATTTAAACCCTCCTGAAGATCCGGTTGTGTCTACTGGTTAGCTTAAATGCTTGAATAAGTTTGTGTACTTATTGCTTGCTTCTCACGTAGTTTTCTTCCTCGTCAATTTGTTGGTGTTGCTTTTAATAGAGTTGTTCTATATTGTTACTTGCAGGGAGCATGGGGAGCTTCGTCATCTCGGTTTAATGGCGGAACAGATGGTTAAGACCTTTATCCTTTATTTATTTATTTTTTTGTGCATTGACTTGTTTAGAAGCTTTACACGCTAGTTGCTTGTTTATGGTAAGAATGAAAATGTAGCATGGGCAGTGATATATATTTTGTAGTTATGCTGCTAGCCATATTAGCCTGTATGTAGGTGTACTTGTTTATGTTGTTTGAGACAGACCTATCTTTCCGATGCTAACCGCGAACTAAACTGAATGAAATATAAGTTGTTTTTAACTTTCAAAAGAAGCATAATATGCATGCAGCTAGTTACATAGTTTGTAGGGTTTATGTTGTGGATAGCTGTTCGTTACGTAGCTTAATCTAACGATAAGAGTAAGAAGGTAAAAATACAATGGAGACCTTTGTAGTAGGAGTCAGATTACATTTTGCCCCTTCACTCAAAACATGAGAAAAGCAGAATGGTAGCTATGAACATTAGAGCAAGAACTGCACTTATGACCTTCCTTTTCCAGGCTTTAGACGATACTTCTGAGCTTATATTGTCCATTACGGTGGTCAGATATCCGATTATTTTCTGCGCAGGCACGCATTAGAAGAATAAGGAAATAGGTTGATTATAATAGTACAAATGTTAATTATAGCATACTATGCTGAAGAAAATTTGAAGGTCACTTACTAGCCTTAATGGTTCCACATGAAGGAGTGGTTCCATGAACATTTCTACATTCCTGGTCAATATTAATCAGGTATTATCATTATTGTTAGCATTACAAAAGGAAATAAATCAATGTGAATGATGAAAATTATAGGTCTAATTATGATTTTAGTCCCTCTACCATATTGAAATCTGAGATTTTATCCCTTTGTTTTAATTTTGGCATAATTCGGTCCCTTTGTTGTAGAATGTTGTTTTAACTGTTGCCACTCAAGTGATGATGTGGATTTTTTTGTTGAAAAGTTTTTCACAATAAAGATAGCTTGAATAACTTACTAATAGTAAAAATTCATTTCATCACTTTCAACGGCAGTAGCAAAAGTGTAATCAACTTGAAGATACTAATAACATTATAAAGGTAGAGGATGGAATTATACCAATAGCATAGTGAAGGGACGAAAACCATAATTAGGCCAAAATTATGTCAGTTGTTGCATATAGTGATGCATTCATTACCTTATCATTACTTTTCCATGGTATACATGGCAAGTGTAGAAGCTGAAACCTTGTCCCAGAGGCATATGAGCTTTATTCCACTCTGCAAAACATAAAATATGGAGAATTTTGCACCAAAAACCTCTGCCTGGAACTCCAAAGTTAAGACCATAATTGGTTGAAAAGGGACAAACCTAATCTCCAATTGATGCCAACAACCATCCCTTCAGTCAATGTTGGTTGCACTACAAATTCTATGTGGTTTCCCATATGCTTTATCAAAGATGTGAAGAAATCAACTACTTGCTGCCAACATGAAAAAGACAATTAAAGTATAACATGTCCATGTCAAAGAATGCAATGAACGAAATCAAATGTTTGCTCTCCATGAACACATATATGGGTTAATTGCACTAGACATCCTAAACTGTAATTTAGATTTTGGATTGGTCCTTAAAACTTTTTTTAAAGTTGCTATCAATTCCAATAGAATCAATTATTAAAAGCACTCACTTGAATGACTAACTCACCAAATATGAGGGACAATTCGCACATTTACAGAAAAATAAAGAACTGGGAATCAAATCTAGTATCTCAAAATTTTGAAGGCCTCAACCAAATTAAGATGCTCTAATTCATATCAATTGTGTCATTCTACTAGCCTAATGTCTGCTCAAGTGTTAAATCTTACCTCAGATAAAATATTAAGCACATATATACCTACAACATGGACAACTTAAATCTCGCGTGTTAGAAAAAGTAATGTCATTAAAATTTAGCAAGGTTATTCCAAAAATTGCTTTAGAGGGATTATAAATTTTTTATGTTTTTGGAAGGTCAAAAAGTGCAATTTTACCACTATATTAATTTGTATTTTCATAAATTTTGAAGCAATTAAATGGTAGATTTACCATTTTGGTGAGCCATGGTGCTTGCCCCCGATATGCCCTTATTTGGAATAATACTAATGTTTTCAGGATTTGATTAATATGTTTTGAAGTTTCGAGACAAATTTAGAATCTCAACTATAGTTTGGGGTGCCTGATATAATTATATGTAAATTGCAGTGTACCTTTTTTCCTTGTAAAGGTTGGAAATAAGAGAAGAAATTGCAGATGCATTGGCATTCATCGTCAATGATTTCTGATAATTCCCGTACATTTTGGTTCTTAATCGCCGAGTAAAGCTTGAGAACCGTTTCCAAGGCTCCTATCGAATCCTCCTCTCCCGAACCCGAACCCTTGTTCTTAGCATCCAGCGGCACTAAATGCCCCCTTTGCGGTGAAGTGTAACTCGCTGGAACCAAAGGCGGCTTCGAATACTGTGAATGGAAATTGCTGTAACAGCAAGCTTTTCCACCGTGAAATTTATGGAGGGAAGGTTTGTGTTGAATTGGTTTTGGGGAAATGAGGAGATGGTGATAGGGATTTGAGCTTTTAGTATGATGGTATGGAGCTAAAGAGGCAGCAAATGAGACTGAACTAATCATTTTTTTTTTCAAGATTCTATTAATGGAAGCAAATTTAAAACTCCAACATGAAAATCGAAATGGAGAATTTGTTTTTACAGCAGAAAATTTAAATAAATAAATAAAATGAAAGAAATAATTTAATACGAAAGAAAAGAATGAGAGCAACAGCCATTGCAAGCTAAGGATCTTGCTGAAACTCCCTGCTGCAGGAGACTGACATAACTTCAAAACGCAACAAACAAACATTCATTTTGGGGAAAGTTTTATTTAATTTTAGGGTAAATTTCACTTGTAGTCACCCAACTATTAATAATTTTCATTTTTGGTCACTCAACTATGAAAAGATACAAATTAGTCACTCAACTATTCAAAATTTTCTTTTTTGATCATGAATGGTTAAATTAATAACGAAAAGATAACTTGGAAGCTTTTAAATTTGACATGATAGTAATTTTAACTCTCAACATTTATACAATGTGTCAATTTTGTCTTGATTCTAAAAAAAATAACCCTCAACATTTAAACATTGTGTAATTTGTTCTTCTTCTTTTTTTCAATTTTGCTTTTTTTGGTAACCCTTTCACATCTATCAACTAAATTTGATCGAAAATATACCAAAAAATGGAAACATCCTAAAATCCAAAATAAATTTTATCTTTTATTATTCTTTTAAAATTGACTCTCAACGTCACAAATAAAAATAAATTTGAAAAGAAAAGTGAGACCAAATTACATAATGTGTAAATGTTGAGAGTTAATTTTTTTTAAATTAAGAATAAATTGACACGATATATAAATATTGAAAGTTAAAGCTGCAAGTATGCTAATTTTAAAAGTTGTCAAGTTATCTTCCTATTAGTAATTTAACTGCCAATAATTGAAAAATAAAATTTATTATAGTTGGATAACCAAAAAATAAAAAAATTGAATAACTAAATGATTATTTTGTAACATTTTATAGTTAGATGATAAAAAAATATGTTAATTATTGAGTTGCTATCATAGTTTATTCTTAATTTTATAGTGCTCCATCGTTTTTTTTTTTTAAATTTATGCTTGTTATATAATATTTTGTTTTTAATTGTTTTTGTGGTGATTTTTCTATACACGTCTCGATATTTATTATTAGGCAAAAGCAGAGAGGTTCATGGGTCTGATCAAGCATAGACATGATATTAACCTTCTTTATGTTTTTTAAGTTGAGTTTGATTCATGATATGAGCTCAAAATTTTGCCTAAAATTACTCATATTTTTAAATAAAAATATATTTATCTTATTTAATTTTTGGGTATTAAATGCTAAGCTTAAATTCAGCCCATATTTTAAATGAGTTAATTTTTTACCCAAATATTCTTAAATTTCGAATAGACCCCTGGGTTTGGACAAATAATTTAGCCCGTAAATAAATCTAAGTAAAAGTATATGTATAAATAAAATCCATTTTACTTTCTTCGAAAGGTGATAATAGTCCATTCTATTTCGTTTGAAAGCAACAACGATGTTAGTAGTTGTAGTTTTTAATATATATTTTTTAGTTATTTCTTTTGGTTTCGTTCTTGAAAACTTTTGGAGGATGTGTTGGGTTAAACCTAACATCTACCAATTAGCCTTAAGGATTGGTTTTGTGACTTGCCAATGCCGAATAGTCTTTTGAAACCTCTGGCAGTGTTGTTGTTTATCGAAATTCATTGTTGGCATAGTTTGATAGTAGCAGGCTATAATGTGATGCAGTTGGTTGTTTTCTATTATTGCTAGTTTAGCGGTCCTTACTATGTATATCTCCCTTTTGTTATGCTTGTACGAGAATCATGAGAACTGTAATTTTGAATGTCATTTTCAGTTTGGTTTCGTGCCCTTTTTTTTCTTGATGTTCAGTGCATTATATTGTTATTCCAGTTTGTTACATTGGCTAACTTTTTATATCGTATTACTGTTTGAGTTAATTAAATTGCTATTTAGAAGAAGTCAAATTCAATCAAAATTTATTAATTCGAATGAGTTGAATTCATAAATATTTATTTGGGTAAACTATTTAGATAATCGCTGTAAAATGATTTCATTTTTGTTTTGGTCAAATATAATACTGTGGTTAGTAAGTATTCTTGTTTTGAATACTGTTTCTTAAGAACTCAAATGATAAGCGAATGATGATGTCAATATTACTAAACTTAAATTCCACTTAATCAATAATTTGAACTACTTAAATTAGAATTCCGGCTCAATTATTATTGAATCAAAATCTTTTTCCTAATCAAACTTGAATAATTTGTAAATATTAAAAAAGTTGATTGTTGTAATTAAAATTAAAGTAGATTTGTTAAATTATAAATTTAAACAGAGACTGACATTATGATTTAGACCAAGAAAGAAAAATAAAAAAGGTTCAACACCATCGAAGGAGTGAATCAAAACGACAAAAGACATTTAAGTGATACGACACCGGTGAAAAAGGCTAGAGAGAAGAAAAACAGAAGCCACGATCTTGTTTTCGCGCAAAGATCGGAAAATAGGATCCAGCAATGGCGGAAGATCTGGTTCTCGATACGGCGATCAGAGATTGGGTGTTGATACCCCTTTCAGTGGTGATGGTCCTTATCGGCATCCTTCGCTACTTCGTCTCCAAGCTCATGCACTCCTTTCAAGTTCCTGACCCTAAGATAGTCAAAGAAGGGCACGTCTCTCACAACTCTTTTTCTTTCCTTTTCTTTTTTGTTATTTTAGGTCGATAAGCTAATAAGTCTCAGATTCACTTATTCTTGAGTTTTACTTTCAGGCAAGTAATCGTTAGGGCTCGGAACTTACGAGGTGCTGCAAATTTTATCCCTCCCAAGTCTTTTCGATCTCGTAGGGTTTATTTCAGCAATGAGGTTTGCTTTTTCATCTTGTTTTAGAACTTATTTTACCAAAGTTTATGCTTGTAATTGTTAATTTCTGGAATTTGTGTTTATTTTTTTTCCTTTTAAAGCTTTATTGAACTGTTAGCGGACTATGAATTAAGTATCACGTGTTGTAATCAGGCTTCGGTTAGTTTAGTTTCTTTTTAGGAAGCAATTTGAAATTCATCAAGAGGATGCAAATTGCACTTAATATTAAGCTTTGTGGAGTGTTAGAAATTGAGTTAAATTGACAAAAATAATCTGTTTATGTATATATTTGTCTTAGAAAGGGAGAAAGTTGAAGTATCACTTGATGTAATCAGGCTTCAGTCAGTTTAGTTTCTTTCTTAGAAGCAACTTGCAATCAATCAAGAAGCTGTGAATTGCAGCTAATATTAAGCTTAATGGAGTGTTAAAAATCAGATTAAATTGATGAAAATAGTCCATTTATGTTTACATTTGTCTCAGGAGAGGATTCAAGTATCTAATGTTGTAACCAGGCTTGGGTCAGTTTAGTTTCTTTTTCAGTAACCAATTGCTATTAATCAAGAAGCTCTGAATTGCAGCTATAGTAAGCTTAACGGAGGGTTAAATTTCGGGTTAATTTGATGAAAATAGTCCATTCATGTATATATGCGTCTCAGAAAAGGAGAAAGTTGAAGTATTACATGTTGTAATCAGGCTTCAGTCAGTTAAGTTTCTATTTTAGAAGCATATTGCAATTAATCAAGAAGCTGTGAATTGCAGCTAATATTAAGCTTAATGGAGTGTTAAAAATCAGGTTAAGTTGATGAAAGTAATCCATTTATGTATTTGTTTGTGTCAGAAAAGGAGAAAAGTAATGGAATTATATTGGACTTTGTAGGAAAATGGATTGCTGTTTGTCCCCAAGGGCCAGGCACAAAATGCACAAGCACAAATGTTCTCTGACCCTAACATGGCTATGGACATGATGAAGAAAAACCTCTCTATGATTATACCTCAGGTATTTTAATGGTGTATCGATCTTTAGTGTTCATATGCTTTGGTTTGATTGCTTATGTTCTAGAACTGACTTTTTTGTGTAAACTGTTGTTACTTTCAGACTCTCACTTTTGCCTGGGTCAACTTTTTCTTCTCTGGATTTGTTGCAGGTTTGGTTATTTTCTATTATATTACTTCCACGATTTCCGAGTCTTTCCTTTTTAATTCTACAATGGAGATTGAATTTATATTTTTATTATGAAATTGATTTCATGCATATTAGATTGGATTTTTTTTTTCACTCTATATTTATTATATGGTGATGGACGCAATGATTTTTTATATTGGAATTAAAATTCTAACTTAACTGATCATGTCATACATTATTAGTAAACAGTAAATTGATTCCTCTTCTGTTTTTCTGTATTCCTATCTTGCAGCCAAAATACCCTTCCCATTAACTCAGAGGTTCAGATCAATGTTGCAGAATGGAATTGACCTTAGCACAGTTGATGTGAGCTATGTTAGTAGCCGCTCATGGTATTGGTTTTTTTTTTTCCGAGCTCTTCTATTTTTATAGACTTTCTTGGCTTAATACTACGATTTATTCACAAATTCTTTCATTTCTAGGTATTTCCTCAATTTGTTTGGTTTGAGGGGTTTATTTAGTCTGATTCTGGGAGAGGAAAATGGTTAGTATCATGAACTTCCTGTTACATTTTATTTTAGATTGTGTACTACACTTTCTCTGGTTATGGACTCATCATTTATCTCATTTATAAATTGTGATTTCTTTTGGCAGCAATGGATGATACACAGCGAATGATGCAGATGGGTGGGTTTGGCTTTGATCCATCAAAGGTATTAAATCAATCTGTTCTCGATTGAGTATTGCAGGCTGAAGAAAGTCTTGCTAGTTTCAGATGTCTAATTTAATTTCACATGGTCTTATATTCCTTCAGCCTATCCTTTCTCTCTTTAGTGGAGATCATTAAGTAGCATGTGTCGCCAGTTTGTTTATGATTTTCCGTTGGCAGCAATGTTAGGTTGTCAATTAAAAAATTGTTCGGAATGGGACATTCAATTCCCCCAACGATGGACCAACACTGCCACCAGCAGCACCTCTAGTCGCTATTTCTAATGTCCATGCAACTTGGGCTGCCAGAGTTTTTATCCATTTAAATTATTTCTTTGCAAATTCGTGCCTTTTTCTTTTTGAGGCATTTTATTAGGCAAGGGCTTAGTTTTTCTCCGGTAAAATTACCATGGAGGCCCATATATTAGGAGTCAGATTGTATTTTACCCCTTTTACTTTAAAAATGGGCAAATTAGCCCCTTTACAGTACATCAAAGAGGAAATTGGTCTTTTCTGTTAAAAGTTTCACCCATTTGTACTGTTACAAACTGGCATGGTTGATGGAATAACCAAACAATGACATGAGATGTGCCACGTATACTTCATGCTGATGCACATGGATCGGTTTTTAACCATAGAAATGGATGAAATTTTTATCAAAATGACCAGTTTACTAATTGCTCTACTGTACGGGGACTAATTTGCCCATTTTTTAGTAGATGGAGCAAAATGCAATCCGACTCTTAGTACAGGGACACCGTTTTTCTCCATCATTTAGAAATCTCCCATGCTTTTGGCGTCATGATATTTTTCAAGTTGAGAATCCTTGGGGTGGGGTTTGAGCTGAAGCTTTTCCTCGTCAAATCAATGAAGATCAACCAAACTGTTATTTTGGTGATAATAACGGTATCATGGAAGGCTTCATCAACCAAACTGTTATTTTGGTGATAGTAACAGTATCATGGAAGGCATTGTCTTTTTAGTCAGTTGATATATATCATTTAAATTTGTAAAGCATCTCAAAATTGTTCTTTTGCTTGTTTCTTGACTTTTACAAAGGTTCTTTTGCGAGTTGGCTGTTTCCATTTCTTAATTTACCATGCCTCCTGATCTTCTGATTTTCTTCATTCATGGCAGAGCCTGAGTGCTGAGAAAGATGGTCTTGACATAGTCCAACATGAATGGGCACTCCCTAAATTTGAGCATCGTGCTGAAGCAGTGTTGAAAAAACTCGTCAGCTGAACATCGGGAGTGTATAAACAGCTGTCAAAAGGGGGTAGTTCGATTGACGATTTCATCTTACAAGCTTTTTGATGGGTAAAAGATGAAACACCTTTAGATACCAAGTCTAGGTTAGTTTATATTAGAGTCCTACGAGAAGCAAGAATCCCACATTACCAAGTTCTTTCTGCTCTAGTTAATTTTATGTCGAATTTTGGGCCAGCCAGGCAGCCTAGGCTAGGCTGATCAGTTCAGTTCTAGCTCATTGCCGGTTAACAGAAGTCTTAATCGAATTGATTCAGTGTTGAATACGAAAATTTGTTTTCAATAAATTAATTATGTCGCATCTAGCACTATGTTGATGCTTTGGTTGAGTTAGTAGGCTTTGGTTCGAATCTCTCAGTGTGTAATTCAAGTATAAGTTCTCTCCTTAGTTTATTAGAGTTGAGTTCTTTAGTTTAATGCTTATAACAATTGATTATTACTGGAACTCTTGATATAATTATAATTCTTAAAATTAATTTTATAGTCAATTTATGGTTTTGATCCTTCTACAATACGACATTGTACGAAGGCTACCCTTAACCAAAGAGCCCGAAGGTTGAACAGATCAGAAGCCAAGCCTTTTGAACCAAAGCCGAAGCGAGTCAAACCATCCACATCCCAAATGGATCTAATAGGGAAGAGGCAGCAAGGGCACACTAAGGTCGCGATTTTAACTTCCCCTTGATCAAGAAAGGAGTGACCAAAACACTCACTGCGAGGGATGAATTTAGAAATTTAATGAGTTTTAAAGAGTCAAATTATAATTTTCCATTTTTGGGGAGGGGCTTCACCCCTGCTCATGGCCTAATATCAGAGTTAATAGTTGGCACTAAATCGCCAAGAACACAAGCTATGGAGGAGTCGGGCCCAACGATAAAGTGACAACATGTTGTCACGTGCAAAGGAGCCCCCCAATTGTGAGATAATTTCTGAAAAAACACTCAAGCTCTGCCGACTATTTTCCTCGTTGAAATATGTGTTTTAAGAACTCACCACAACATTTTAACTAAAATAACATATTAAATTAAAAATATAAAAATTAAATCTTAAATTTAAGTATAATAGAGAAAACAAAACTATAATTTGGCCAATATTTAATAAAATTAAAGTCATTTATTAAAATTTTATATCAATCTTTAAAAATTCTAATAGTGTCAAAAATAAAATTTATTGTCAACATCTCCAACTTGAAAAACCAACATTAAATTTGATAGAAAAAGAAAAGAATAACCAAACAATTAAAAAAAAAAAAGGAGAAAGAAAATAAAGGTTAAATTTTGCTTTAAGTCTTTATATTCTTCATAAATTTAGAATTTAATCTCTATATATTTTAGATTTCAAAATTTAGGTCCAATTGTTAATGTCACCTTAAAATTCTTCATTCAAATTCGCTAGTTTGACATTTTGAAATTAAAAAAAATCACTTGATATCCATGTAAATAAATAATTTTTTAACAAACTGGAATTTAATAGAAAAATTTTAATGAAGTTAACAATTCAACTTACATTTTTAAAATTGAAAAGTAGGGGATTAAATCTCAAATGTATGAAACATACAAGGGCTTAAAGCATATTTTTCTCCTCGGAATGGAGCGAATCAAAACGACAAAAGACACAAGCGATACGGCACTGGTAAAAGGCTAGAGAGAAAGCAGAAGCCAAAAATCTTTCTTTTTTCCCTCGGAGGCGGAGCAGAGATCAGAATAGGATCCAGCGATGGCAGAAGATCTAGTTCTCGATACGGCGATCAGAGATTGGGTGCTGATACCCCTCTCGGTAGTGATGGTCCTCATCGGCGTCCTCCGCTACTTCGTCTCCAAGCTTATGCGCTCCTTTCAAGTTCCCGATCCTAAGATCGTCAAAGAAGGGCATGTCTCTCCCAACTTTCTCTTTTCTTTGTTGTTTTTTAGTTCGATAAGCTAATAATTCTCGGATTCACATATTCTCGGGTTTTTTACTTTCAGGCAAGTAATCGTTAGGGCTCGGAATCTACGAGGTGCTGCAAATTTTATCCCTCCCAAGTCTTTTCGATCTCGTAGGGTTTATTTCAGCAATGAGGTATGCTTTTTCATCTTATTTTAGAACTTATGTTGCCAAAGTTTATGCTAGTGATTGTTAATTTCTGAAATTTTAGTTTATTTCTTCGTTTTTAAAGCTTTGTTGAACTGTTTGTGGACAATTCATTAAGAATCACTTGTTGTAATCAAGCTTCGATCAGTTTAGTTTCTTTTCTAGAAGCAAATTGAAATTAATCAAGAAGATGTGAATTGCAGCTAATTTAAAGATCTAATTGATGAAAATAATCCATTTATCATTTTATGTATATATTTGTCTCAGAAATGGATAAAATTAAAGTATAGCATGTTGTAATCAGGCTTCAGTCAGTTTAATTTCTTTTTCAGAAACCAATTGCAATTAATCAAGAAGCTGTGACAGCTGTATTAAGCTTAATGGAGTTCTAAAAATCGGGTTAAATTTGATGAAAATAATCCATTATGTATATGTTTATCTCAGAAAAGGAGAAAATTAATGGAATTTATATTGGGCTTGTAGGAAAATGGATTACTGTTTGTCCCCAAGGGCCAGGCTCAGAATGCGCAAGCACAAATGTTCTCTGACCCTAACATGGCTATGGACATGATGAAGAAAAACCTTTCTATGATTATACCTCAGGTATTTTTAATGGAGCATAGACCTTTAGTGTTCACATTCTTTGGTTTGCTTGCTCATGTTTTAGAACTGATTGCTGTGTGTAAACTTTTGTTACTTCCAGACTCTCACTTTTGCCTGGGTTAACTTTTTCTTCTCCGGATTTGTTGCAGGTTTGGTTCTTTACTACTGTTTTACTTCCATGATTTTTGAGTATTTTCTTTTATGCTTAATTTGAGATTGAATTTATATTTTCATTTACAGAATTGTTTTCATGCATTTGATGTTCTGAATTTAACAAAATTAGCCCTTTCCGATTAGATTGGATCTATTCTAATTTTCACTCTTTATGACATGGTTATGGACAAAATATTTTGTTGTACGGGAATCAAAATTCTGACATAATCGATCATGTTATGCACTATTAGTAAACGTTAACATGAATCCTCTTCTATTTTTCTATGTTCCTTTCTTGCAGCCAAAATACCCTTCCCATTAACCCAGAGATTCAGATCAATGTTGCAGAATGGAATTGACCTTAGCACCGTTGATGTGAGCTATGTTAGTAGCCGCTCATGGTATTGATTTTTCTTAGCTCTTCTATTGTCTGGAGACCTTCTTAGCTTAATACTACAATTTATTCACAAATTCTTTCATTTCCAGGTATTTTCTCAATTTGTTTGGTTTGAGGGGTTTATTTAGTCTGATTTTGGGAGAGGAAAATGGTTAGTATCGGATCATGAACTTGCTGTTGCATTTTATTTCATATTGTGTTCTGCCCTTTGGTTATTGGAGTCATCATCTATCTATAGGGTTTCATCTGTAAATTGTGATTTCTTTTATCAGCAATGGACGATACACAGCGAATGATGCAGATGGGTGGGTTTGGCTTTGATCCATCAAAGGTATTTTAGTCAATCTGTCCTCGATTGAGTGTTACTAGCTGAAGAGAGTTTTGCAAGTTTCAGATGTCTAATTTAATTTCACATGGTCTTATATTCCTCTTCAACCTGTGCTTTCTCTCTTTAATGGAGATTGTTAATTAGCATGTGTGGCCAGTTGTTTGTTTATGGTTTTCAATTGGTTGCAATGTTAGTTTGTCAATTTGAAAATCGTTCAGATGGGGAAATGAGCATTCAATTCCTACAATGTTAGACCAACACTGTCATCGGCAGTGCCACTAGTTTTTCTATTGTTCTGCCACAATCTCTTGTTTTTCTATTGACCATGCAATTTGGACTGCGAAAGTCATATCTAAGTGTATTCTGGGTGCTCTCTATCATATCTAAGTCTATTATTTCTTTGCAAACTCGTGTATCCTTTTCTTTTTTAGGTCTTTATTAGTTAAGGGCTTAGGTTTTCTCCTTCTTTTAGAAACCTCCCATGCTTTTAGCTTCATGATATTCATCTGTTGTGAATCCTTGGGATTTCCTAACCATTTGCTATAGGGTCAAATCAATAACAAAATGATAAGAATTGCATGGAACTTTTAGGCTTTGCTTGGTAGAGTGAAATGAGAATTAGAAAGATAAAGAATTGAAAGGTGAAAATAATTTTTTTTTCCCTTTCTACTGGTGTGCTTGGTATGAAAGATGGGATTTTTTGGTGGAGTTTGAAAAACAAGAGGGAATTTTTTTTTTTGAAAAATGCATAATTTTGAACCAACTTACAGATCTCTCTCATCTTTTTTTTTTTTTTTTTCAATTTGGAGTGATTTGTTTTTATGCATGAGGGTGAAAAATGATCATCTCTCTTATTTTCTTTCTTACCAAGCATGCCATCCATTTGATTTACTATAGTAATAGTATCATGGAGGCATTGCCTTCTTAAATGGTTGATATCTATATTATATAAATGGAACTATTTTTGCTTGTTTCTCAACTTTTACAAGCACAGGTTTATGTGTGAGCTAACTATGTTAATTTCTTAATCTAGCATTTCTCCAAACTAATTCTTCTATTTTCTTCATTCATGGTAGAGCCTTAGTGCTGAAAAAGATGGTCTTGACATAGTCCAACACGATTGGGCACTTCCTAAATTCGAGCATCGGGCTGAAGCAGTATTGAAAAAACTCGTCAGCTGAACATCGGGACCATATAAACAGCTACTGGTAGGTCTTACAAGCTGGTCCATATTCCAGTTCTAAAGAAGCAAAGAGGAAAACTCCACCCTTCCAATTTTATTTAGGCTCTCGTTAATTTTATGTCGAATCTAAATAATCTTTATTTGAATTTTGATTGTTCTCTTCAGCATTTGGTTCAATTTCAATTCAAACCTAAGATAAAAGTGAATTTTGATATGGTCTGAACTCAAGCCCGAAATGATCTGAAATCAAAATAATCAAATTGCAAAACTCAGATTTAAATTTGTTTAAATTTGAATTGACTTGAACTCTTAACGAATGTATTCATCATATTATGTTTTTAAGTTCATTCCAACCTACAATTTTAAGAGTTTGCACTGATATCATTATTTTCCTAATATCATTAAACTATTTATAAGTTTTATAATTTGATTAAAATTATTCTTGTATGATCTTTTATGTTCTCACTATTTGCATCAATTGATAGTTTTTTTGTTTTTTTACTGTTCAATTTTTTTCATAAACAATTTTGAATGTAATGAATTTGCAAACTAAAACCCAAACATTGTTTTTTTTTTTATCATCAATGTTGACAATTAGATCAATTTGGATTTAAAATATGTTCTTCTATTATAGATTTTGATCATATCAGTTTTTTTCTATACAAAAGTTTAGAACTATTCATAATCTTTTTTGAATCTTTAAATAAGAAGATAATACACTTCAATGTACTCAAGCTCACGTCTTCCTATATTGACAACAACATCAATACCGATCGAACTAAAACTCAATCGATCATCATATATATATATATATATATATATATATATATATATATTAAATTCACTTAATTGTACATCTTTTAAGAGTTTGCGGTATGATTGATGGCAACCAAATTAGCAGCCAGACACCATACTAATAGTTAATAATATGGATAATGAAAAGGGGTAATTTTTTTAATTCAAAATTTAACCTAATCTAAATCCACTACTCTCCATATTGCATGAAAGTGAGAGGTTATTTTATCTTTCAGTATTGCAAAACCTTGCTATCATATATATATATATAGAGAATTAGACATTTGAATTAAATATTGTTAATTATACTTGCGTACAAAGTACATTAATCATCACAATAGGGTGGAGGCCTGGATTGAACAAACCACAGCAGAACAAATAGCAAAAAAAGCTACATATATACAATATTCATAATACAGAAGCAAAGATATGATGGGGATGTGAAAAGTGGGCCAACTCACTGCTTGCTATACCTAACCAAATCTTATCCAAATTAATACTTTATGAATAAATGAAAACATTATTTACGACTAGACTATATTATACATAATGGTAGGGTGACAAATTGCCAAACATCCTTAATTTTATCTGTGGTGTTCTCTAATCCTTTAGTTAAAAAGATTGTTCTTATATTCTCTTCGACCTATAAATAGGAGGATGATACGTTTCAACGCACTTGAACCCACATTATCTTGCATTAACAATAATACTCAAGTCAATCGAACTAAAATTCAATCACATTATCTTGCATTAACAACAATACTCAAGTCAATCGAACTAAAATTCAATCTACATGATAATAACAAAATTTAAACATTGATTTTTGGGATGTCAACAAATAACTTATCCATTAGTCCCTTGCGTTGTCGGCTAAGGTATATACATATATTCACACGTTGAATTGGTAAAAGCACCATAGATGCCCTTAGGATAGGAGCAAGATTGAATTTTGGCTAATCTGTTAAAAAATGTTCAAATTAATCTTTGTACCTTATATAAAAAAGCAATTAAAGGTGTGTGAATATATATATATATATATATACCTCTAGTTTGTAAAAGTACCATAGATGCTCTTAAACTAGGAGTAGGATTCCATTTTGGTCTATCTATTGTTCAAATTTGTTATCGTACATTAGATAAAAAATGAATTAAAAGTGTGTAAATATATATATACACCTTTAATTGGTAAAAGTACTATGGATACCTTTAGATTAGGAGCAAGATTACATTTTATCCCATTTACTCAAAAATGGGCAAATCAATCCCTGCATCGTATCAAAGAACAAACTAACTCTTCTATAAAAAAATTTATTGATTTCTACTATTAAAAATTGATTCTTGCATGTCAAAATGAGGTACACATGACATGTCACATGTAACTGTTTGATTATTTTACCAGTCACGTCGTTTTTTACTAATAGAAATAGATAAATTTTTTAACAAAAAATATTAATTTACTCTTTAAATTAATATATATTGACGATTAAATATTTTTAACAATTAATTTGCGGGTGTTGGGCTGCTAAGGGGAAGCTTCCTTAGCTTCTAGGTAATTTCACAGGGGAGCCTGTACCAGGTACCAACAACTTCTTTTCTGGTTAGATGCTGTCCCCAATGCTTTGGAAGTGTGTTGTGTTCCTCATCTGCGTAACACGTCGAATTTTGCTCCCAAATACATGTAACTCAAAATTGACACTTGCACATTACACACACACACACGTTCATGAGTTTCACGTCCTAAATCGGCAAAATTATGTTCGTACCTGTCTTGGGCCTCTCCACTTCTTTTTATCCTCTTCTCCTTATAATGTTTTATATCTCTTCATAATCACATTTATTTTGATTCATTTTATTATTTGAAAATAAATTTGTTTGGGTCACGATAGCAAATATGAATAGGGGTGTTCAAATGGTTGGTTCGGTTATACTCGAATCGAATTATTATTAATTAAATCACTTGAAATGTAAAAATCTTTAACAATTAACCGAACCAATTTTTTTTCCAAATACATTAACCTAATCAAAATATTTTAATTAATACGACCGGTTGATCGAATTAACTAAAATTGATATGTTTTTGTGTTTTGGTTAAAATAAATATAAAACATATAAGAAGTACGTTACTAATGTTCATTTTCTTTTATTTAATAGTTCAGAAAACTTCATATGAAGGTGAAAACAAGAAATAAGGCATTAGAAACACTACATAAGTCTTGAAAACAATCAATATTTTGGTTAATTGGTTAATTCGGTTAATTACTCAATTTCGAATCGAATAAAGCGATAACCGAAATTTCAAAAAGTTATTAATCGACCTCCGACCAAACTAAATTTGATCACCGACTGATTAACCAAAATTAGAAGGATAAACAATAGCGTGATCTCTTTAAAAATGATAAATTGCTTACACAATCTTTTTAATTTTTTTAAATTATAAATTAATATAATAATAAAATTACACTTTAATCTTTCCAAAAATTATTATTATTTACTCTAAAACACTTTACGGACTTCGCTCCTAAATAATAATAAATATCCATTATCACTTATCTCTAACATTTATCATCTTTGAAATTCTTTACTATTTTTACATTACAATATTCAATCATTGTATGGAAGGATTTAACCAACAAAGTTCAACTTCAACTAGTGCTTTAGTCTAAAGTAAATTCTAGAATATACACACGAGGTTTTTTATTTGGCCTATCATCCAATACCTTTCCCCAAAATGTCTCAATTAGTTCTGTTTTTGCCCCCCTTTTCTAATGCCCAAATCTTATTTGGTATGATCATTATCTTAATCCCTCTACTATACTAAAAGTTAAAAAAAATTAAACTCTCTAATTTAATTTTTTTAATTTTACATAATTTGATTAATCTACCTTTATAATATCATTAGTACATGAAAATACCATTTTTTGTGGACATGATTCATTTTTCTATTATTATTCGATCACAAGAAAAGATTGTATGAAACAGTGATGCCACATCATCTGTATCTTTTTTTCAATAGTTTAATGTCACATTAGTAATTTCATCCTGAATTTTACCATTTTTATCTTGAAAGAAAATCAAATCCATGTAAAAATCCTGAAATTCAAGGTAAAATTATTGACGTGGCATTAAACTATTGAAAAGAGATAATATCCCTAATTCATACGATCCTTTCTTATTCGGGCACATAGTCAATGACATTACAAAAGAAAAATAATCGAATTATATTAAATTAAAGTATTAAATTTTAAAATTTAGCATAACTGAGGACTAAAATCACAAATTAAACCATCTTAATTAATTAGCCATGTTAGAGTGTGAAGCAAATTTGTCCTTAACTTCCCTAAACCTCCATGGCTTCAAATATAAGAACAAGCTTCGTCTCAGCCAATCAGCCCCCCTTTCCCCATTGTTGAGCTAATAATCCATCTTTGCCACCTTTTTTTAAAGCAGAAATGGCATACGATTATCCCAAAACCCCACTTCTCCCTGTCAACGATCGAAACCAACCATCGTCACCACCACCACACTTTTCACTTAAAACCATTGCTACACTTAAAAATTTCTACGTCCTGTTAGGTCCCCTTTTGTGTGCCGTAATCTGCCTTTGTGTCACCTTCGATGGCCCGACGACTAGCAGGAACATGTTAGCGGTGACGGCGTGGGTGTTTGCTTGGTGGCTCACCGAGGCTGTGCCGATGCCGATCACCTCCATAGCACCTCTCTTTTTGTTTCCGCTTTTCGGTATTGCCTCCGCCGATGGTGTTGCTCGGTCTTACATGGACGACGTCGTTACACTGCTTCTGGGTAGCTTCATGCTTGTTCTTGCTGTTGAACGCTACAACGTTCATAGAAGATTGGCCTTAAATGTAAGTTACCTTTTTGAATACATACGAAAAAAATGGTTATTGTGATCTTAGTCCTTTAACTATGCTTAAATTTGGGTAGTTTATAATTTGGTCCCTAAAAATGAAAAAAATTATAATTTTATCCCCTCATAAATAATAATATTATAAATTAATATAATGAAATTGCATTTTTAATCCTTGAAAAGAATAATTTCTATTTAATCCTTTAAAAATAATAATATCATAAATTAATAAATAATAAAATATATTTTAATCTCTCAAAAATATATCAATTCATATCCCCTAAAATTCATCCTTTATGTATATTTTAAGCTCAATTTGTCAACTGTTTTGATCAAAACTCATTCAAAACCGTGTGTAACATGTTGGAATTAGTGTTTTCTTTTCTTAAAAACGAAAAATTCGGGTTGCCTTTAAATATAATAAAGGGACTAAAACCATAATTTGACCAAAAGCATGAATCTTTTTACGTAATTATTACTAAAGCTTCAGCTTTTGGACTCGAAGTATATATATAGAACATGGTGGTGGCGTTGAAAATTGCAGATAACTTTTCGGTTCTGCGGTGAGCCAGTGAACCCACCTTTCCTCTTGCTCGGCATCTGCGCCACCACGGCCTTCGTCAGCATGTGGATGCACAACGTTGCCTGCGCCGTGATGATGATGCCCGTCGCCACTGGGATCCTACAACGCCTCCCCGTGAATCCCACCGACGGGTCCGCCAGGGCCGCCACCCCTATCAACAACTTCTGTAGGGCGGTGGTTCTTGGGGTCACGTACGCCGCTCCGATCGGGGGAATGAGCACCTTGACGGGGACAGGTGTCAACCTTATATTGGCTGCCATTTGGAAGGGCTCCTTCCCGGAAGGAAAGCCTATCGGTTTCAACACGTGGTTCTTTTTCGGTTTCCCTTTGGCTTTGCTAATATTCTTGGCTTTGTGGGTCATACTTTGTTTGTTGTATTTGTCTAAAGGGTCTAGTATGGCCTTAGCTGCTTACTTGGACAAAGCTCACCTCAAGACGCAACTTGACATTTTGGGTAAGGACCTCATCATTCCTTTTTTTTTTTTTTTTTTTACTTTTTTGGGTTAATTTCATTGCATGTCCCTTCTAATTGATAAAAGTACCATGAAATTTTTGCATTAGGGTTGGATTGCATTTTATCCTTTCTACTAAAAAAAATGAGTAAATTGATCCTTGTATATTGGATCAAAAAATAAATTGGTCCTTTTATAAATAATTCATTCTACCGTTAAAATTTGATCTCTATATGTTAATATGATGTACACGTAGCATGTCTCTATTATAATTAAAGTTAAATAAATATATATTTTTATTAGTGAAATGAGCTATTTAAGCATACCTTGTAAACATAGGTGCTCGAACCTGATTCTCCTAAGATGAATATCATTCTCTTTTCCACTGGAACCACTCGTTTGAGTTCAATTGTAATTCAAATTTTAAATTGGTCTTCAACTTTGAAATATCTTAATTGAAATTTCGTTTTATATCAATACCATATCTTTCCTTCCGCGTGATTATCCTGGGTATTAAATATTAATTTAAATTTGATGTGGACCATGTGTAAAATATGTGAGGTCAAATTATAAATGCATGTGTGCCTATTGTATGAACCGTTTGAATATATTTTGCTAAATAAAAAATAACCCTTAGATCTAACATGTTCATATGATATGTACACATATTTATAATTCGATCCACATGTTTTAAATGTATTTCGCATCAAATCTGAATTGATTGACAATTAAAACGATAAAAAACACCTATTCAATATAATTTTGATACTTTTAGGATACAATTAAAATTACTTAAAATTTAGGGACGAATTCAAAATTTGAAGAGAAATACATATATATTTTCAATCTAAACCAAGATTTTTGGTGTGAACTCTGAGCAGGTCCAATGGCTTTTGCCGAGAAGATGGTTTTGGCTGCCTTTGGGGTTCGTCCTTACATTTTTTTTCTTCTTAATTTTCTCTAATTATTGCGGTTATTTTTAATTATTAATTAATATTTTTGGTCACTAAATTAATAATTAATAAACAAAGGTAAAATGCAGACAACGATAGCTTTGTGGATGACCAGAAACATAACAGAAGACATTCCAGGATGGGGAGCTCTCTTTCATGGCCGTGCAGGCGATGGAACTGTCAGTGTGAGTAATAAAAATATTAGGTCAAATTATACTTTTGGTCCCTTTGTTATGCTGAACTTTTTTTTATTAATCTTTACACTTTAGTTTGGTGTAATTTGGTTCTTTATTTTTTAATCTCATTATTTATTCAAATAGCTAACATTCTTAACTATTCCAATTAAAATAATAACAATGATTTTTCTTAAAGAAATTACACCGTTTCGAATATGAATTTTTTTATGATAAATTTAGTTTTTAATATTTACTCGTTTTATTAATTTGGCACTAATTATTAATTCTTGGATCATTTTGGTCATCACCTTTCATTTTTGAAAGAAAAGTTGATTGAACTAATTAAATTTTAATGTTACTGACGTAGCAGCCATATGTACTTCATTGATGTGTTAGATAAATTTAAAATTTTTTTTTTTTTAACTTTTTCGAAAATTTTTATAAATTTTATGTACACGTGGATTTCGCACAAGTTGCCATTAAAAATTATGGTGCAATCATATTTTCTATAAAAAAAATTAAATTGACTAAATTTTATGGTGGAAGGCTAAAGTAATAAAAAAAAAACTTAGGGACAAAATGATAAAAATAGTAG
The DNA here is from genome assembly GCA_039519145.1 of Kokia cookei. NCBI lineage: Eukaryota > Viridiplantae > Streptophyta > Magnoliopsida > Malvales > Malvaceae > Kokia > Kokia cookei. The sequence continues at coordinate 45,180,724 of CM076907.1, forward strand.
ATATTAGAAGTTAAATTTATCATTATATTATTTTTTATTTTGGATGACCGCTTTCAAGGAAAAAAAGGTTAACTACTTGAACTAAATATTATGACAAATTAGAACACATAGACTAAATTCTAGATGTGAATATAGTAGAGGGACCAAAACCTAAATTTGACCGAAACTTTTTAAATCAAATTTGGTGTGATAAAGTGAATATAATCTTTTTAAACCATGCGCGCAGGTAATGGTGGCTACCCTTTTGTTCATCCTCCCGAACGGGAAGCAAAAAGGAGAGAAACTGATGGACTGGAATGAATGCAAGAAACTACAATGGAACATAATTTTGTTACTCGGTGCTGGTTTTGCCATCGCCGACGGCATGCAATCTAGCGGACTCGCCGACATATTATCCAAAGCCTTAAATTTCTTGGAACAAGTCCCTTATGTCGCTATCGCCCTCGTCGTGTGTCTAATCAGTGCCATAGTCACTGAGTTCATAACATCGAACGATGCGGCCGCAACACTCTTGGTTCCACTTTTAAGCCAAATGGCGAGGACTGTGAATGTTCACCCGTTGGCACTTATGGTTCCTGGAGCCATCGGGTCGCAATTGGCTTTTATGCTTCCGACCGGGACTCCGCCGAATATTGTCGGGTTTGCGACGGGGCATATAGATATCATGGATATGATGAAGACGGGGTTGTTGCTTAAGATTGCTGGTACCGCAATTGTATCCTTGCTAATGCCTACGCTTGGTAAGGTGTTATGTCTTCCTTTGTTATTAACATTTTTTTGAGGTTGATTAACATAAAAGGTTAAATTCTAGTTTTGGTCCTTCTATTATTTTCAAAATTGAGATTTAATTCCTACTTTAGGAGATAGGAGTTGCTCAAGGATTTAACTTGGGATTTAGTCAATGCCCAAAATTTTTGAAATAAACTCATTAGGCTCTTAATTTTTTTTTGAAAAATTCAGTTAAGCTCCCTTGATTTTTTTGAAATTCTCATTAAACCCCTTACTATTTTTGAAAATTTTATAAGTCCTCCAAAAATTAATGTCAATGTCTGCATTGGTTGACACCGTTAACTAATTTTGTTAAAATATTAATATGATTTTTCTTTAAAACATCCCTTCAAAAGAAAACTTTCATGTTAGCACAATGGAAGGGATGATTTTTTTTTTTATAAAAAAATACACATTAGCATTTTATTCAAAACATTTAACTATCATGACTAGCACAAATATAATAAAATAGAAGGATGCGATTAAATCAAATTAAAGTATAAATTTTAATTTTTGAATTTGACCATAATAAAAGTATCAAAACCAAAATTCTACCATAACAAGTCAGTCATAATTTTTTTTCTTTGGCAGGCGCTTATGTTTTTGGAACAAAAGGAGGAGCTCAATAGCGGCAAAAATATGCAATGGAAAGTGTAACTGATATACGGTATTGTTTGTTAGCTAAATATAGAGATATTGGATTCATTGGGACAAAACTGAAGAAGCTACGTTTATTGGCCTGGCTTTGGCTGAATATGTGGCTACAAAGAGGCACTGAGAATCTTGTACTTTCCCCAAGGCGAAGCTAAGCCGAAGCTTACCCTCTTCGTTTCGGCCCATTGATTATTATATTTAATTTTGTTTGTTTCAGATTACATATTAGTTACTTATATTATCATGTTATAATATTTTAGTTACTGAGCCGTTAATTTCCGTTAACGTTATAACGGTAAGTTGACATGGCACGTTAAATTATCATTTCAAATGAAAATTTAGGTTAAATTATTTAATTAATCCCTATATTTTTTCGTTTTAAGCAATTTAAAATTTTTTTATGTTATTTTTAACTTTCCCATTTTTTCCATTCTCTTCTGTTTACCCTTTTGTTTCCTACTTCAATTATTTATATTAGCATCTGTTGGTTCAGAAAATAAATGAACAATTATACAAAATAACTTAAGATAATATACTCAGGTGCATGATAGTTGAAGGTTTCCAAAACATGAGTAGAATGAAGACGAGTAACTATGTTGGGAGGCTGGTTTGAGAGGTTAAAATTTACAATTTTCTCTTTGAAGTCTTCAAAAAGAAGGATATTGATAAATCTAATATCTTTGTGGATAATCGAAGGTTGAACTTTCTCGTGCAAATATTCCAAGCGCCTTGCCGCATCAACCACAATTCTTACCCTCTGCATCCAGTCAAGAACCAGACCCAGTTGTGCCCCTTGAACTCACTTCTTTCCTATGATTCCCAAAAGCAAGAAACAAAAAATGTCAAACTAAAAGAGCTTAACTTATATGCACGAATGTTTTAGCAAATGGTAAACATAGAAAACCTACATTAAGAGAAATGGAGAAGGGAAGAAAACAAAATGAGAAGCAATAGAGAATGGAAAATAATAATAAAAAATGAAAGTTAAAAGATCATAAAAAAATAAATTTAAATTGCTCAAAACGAAAAAATATATAAACCAATTATATAATTAAACCTAAATTTTTTGTTTGAAATGATAATTTAACATGTCGCATCAGCTTATCCTTACACCATTAACGACAATTAATGGTTCAGTGACTAATATGTTACAACACGATAATGTAAGTGACTAAAACGTAACATTTCAAACATAAGTGACTAAAATCTAATCTGAGACAAACAAAAGTGACTATTTTGATAATTTACCTTATTTAATAACTACTTGTTTCGGAAAAATTAAACCAATCGAAAATTAATATTTTTTTCATTTAATGAAAAAAAGTACATAAAAGTTTTTATCGGAGAAAATTTTTAATTTTATTTATTTTAATATTATATTATCCTAATTTTATATTTAAAATTAAGTTTTTTTTTATTCAGAATAAGGTTAAATGTTTATAAATTAATGATAAAAAGTAGAATTTTATTTTTATAATTTAAAATCTATATTTATCAAATAATCTAATTATATTCCATAATTAATTTTAAGTAATATATCAAATAATTTTATAATTTAAATTCCTTAATTTTTCAACACTTATTTTTTTAGCACTTAATATTTCAATTTATCAAATAGCACCTAAATGTGATTTTTCGACCCAACCTTCGAGTTAATTATTTTTGAGTTAAATTATTAAGTAAAAATTTAGAGGTTATAATATGTTTGAAGTTTGTTTAATTTTTCGTATATATATTGAAATTAATCATCATAATTTTAATTTTTTAATTTAATCTCTATTTTTTCCGTTTAAAATTTTATATTTAGTTGTTAAAACCGTTAACTATTTTTGTTAACTTTTTGTGTGTGACATTTTGATGGTGTAAAATAATTGAATTTAACAATGAATTTTAATGGTATTAGCAATTTTTTTAAAATTCATGCCAAATTTAAAAGAAAAAATACAATAGGCATATTGGAATTTGAAATTCTCTTATTATTTTTTTAATATACTGGTGTGATTATATGGTAGTATCTATTCATATTTTTTTAATCCTATGACAACGTACATACAGTTCATTCTCATCAACCCTATCTTTTTCTCCTCATTCACTTCATGTGTCTCTCCCTTTTCAGTTTGTAGATTTTTTTTGTGGGTGTCTTCGTTGTTTTCACAAGTCATGATAAACAGATGACGATGTTTACCGTCGTTGAAACTCCATCGACCATCAGCAGTTTTTCTTAGAAAGGTGGTGGCTCTTCGTCGGTTTTTTAATCTGTTTATATTTTGAGAGTATTTCAAAATAATAAATGATTTCACAAGTCGGTTTAGACTCGTGTTATCTTGAGTTTTATATGTTCTTTTGTTTGTTTTTTATTGCTTAATAAGTCTTCGCTTTTAGAAGTTTTTATCTGCGCTTATAGTATGTTTTTTAGTTTTGCTTATGCATGCAATATTACTTTTGTAGGTGATTTTAGAGATGATTTTATTGTCATCTTCTCCAGTTTGGTGGATGCTCAGTTATTTTATCGATTTTGCCCACCCATTGCATTTGGATAATCCAGGATTGATTTCTTTATCGTGATAGTTTTTTGAAATCACTCTAGATATATCGTGCTTGAGTTGTGACAAAATTGATTATCAACATGTTGTAATGTTCTATTGATGTCGAGACTTACGATGAATATTTTTTTTACCTAAATTATATGATCCCATTTATGATATGAATTATTGAATTTTCTTTTTAAAAAAAAAATCTAATTCCAACTATTTTAGTAAATGACATAAATTAATTCTTTAACATAATTGGTAATATGATATGCTTAGATTAATTTTTTTTTGTAGTTAAAAACAACACTAGGTGATTACAAAGGGAAATTCAACGAGTTAACTATAATGAGGCAACTGAGAGACAACAGATAAAAGAGGTCTAATCGAGCTTGGTGGAGACGCAAATACATGAAGAAGAACGTCCCTTTTTTCCGCATTTCTAGCCAAATGATTTGTAACACCATTTTGTGTTCGTGAGATGTGGCGCAAGAGGATTTCCCAATTACGACTCAAGAGTTGCTGCAATAAACGCAATTCCACAAGGTTACTTCTACTAGCTCCTCCTTGAAGAAGAAGATAAACAAGTAACGCATTATCGGACTCAACTTCAACTCGCCTAAACCCCTTGTCCCATGCCAACAAAAGTCCCTCTAACATCGCTCGAGCTTCAACTTTGAAAACAATATTTGTGCCGAAACTCATGGTATACCCCCAAAGCCATCCTCCTGCAGAATCCCGAATAACACCCCCAATGGATGCATGCTGTCCAAATGGTTGCACTGCTGCATCAGAATTTAGCTTGACCCAACCGAAAGGAAACTCCGAGAATCTTTCAAAGTCAAGTTCAAATCAGCTCTGCTGTAACTCTTTGCCCACGCGAAGCCCGTATCAAGGATGGTTGCGTACACCTGTGACTGTTAGAAAACACAAAAGAGTTTCTGTTTTTCCACAATAACCAGCAAAGAATTGCAAATAAAGATGGCTACGAAATATCTGCATAGCTTATGTTATCCTTGTTACACAAATTCCAAACTAACCATTCCTTGAAAGGTAAAGAGAAAAAAGATGAAAGCGCATGCCTCGGAACTACTACCTGCCAGATAAATAGAGAAAAATGACATCCTCGAAAAACATGGCTTACTGTCTCCAAACAACCCATACAAAGCGGACAAGCAACATCCTCTGTCATGTGTCTTCTCTTACGTTCGACATTTGTGAGCACCTTATCTCGCCAACAAAGTCAAAGAAAAACGTGCACCCGTTGAGGAGCTTTTAGCTTTTCAGATCAAATTCCAAAATGAATCACTATTATCAAAACCAAAGAGGTTCTTGTAAGTTTTTGAAGAGGAGAAACCATCCTTCTCTATCCATCTCCAAGCAATAGTGTCTGAACCTGCTTCATCCTTTGGTGGAAAGATTGCTCCAATGTGCCAAATAACATGTTGAGGAACCATACCCATAAGACGCTCCCAATCCCAAGTACCAGTTTGCTCCAATTTGCTTGATTAATTTGATATATGATACGATGAGATTAAAAATATTTTTTTATGCTGAAAACATTACGTGTCATGACAATAAATTTATCGTTTAACAAGATAATTTATTTATTTAATATTGAATTTCTAATATATATTTATAATCGATTGAAAATTTACGTACCTTCCATATATTATTTTGTATGATTGATTATTATAATAAGAAAAGATAGAAAAAAGAATATTATTATTCAAATGACTTTAGAGTTTGTCTTACTGTACTCTTTTTATTTTTAGTACCTTATTGGTTGGCTTATTACTTTTTCCCTCTTGGTTCACCTTTTATTTCAATTTGTTTGATAAAAGATTAGATTATATTGAGGTTGTCACTATCATATAGTTGGTATATTATTATTGCTCTAATATCAGTAGATATTGATAATGGTGTATTTTTATGTAACATTTTAAATCTATTGATATTTATTTCTTATTTTTTATATAGTTGCAGTCTTAAATTCTATTTCTTTGATAAAATATATACTATATAAATGTAAATATATTTTAATTTATCTATTTTTATAAATAATCATAAAAATTTTATATTTTAATTTTAATATAATAAAAAAATTATTAAAACAAAAATATTAAAAATTCATTTAAATACCTTCCTTCAAAAATGAAAAAAAACTAGTTTAAATATCATAACTCTATGCTAATCGAATTGATCTGTGTATATACATAATAATATAAATCGAAATACATTAAAATACATTAAAATAACTGATATAAAATAAAAAAATATAAATTTGTAATTGACATTAATGAATTAGACAACACCAAAAAATAAAAAAGAATTATCCAATTATCTTTTAGTAAAAGAATTTTACAAGGTCAAGTATCTCTTTAATTTTGATAGAAAACCTTTGCTCCAACCCAAGAAATTACCAAACAGTCCCCGATTCTAACTCTACTTCTCCACGTGTCCGTATATTATTGGCTTCAACGAATATATGGCGCCATTCTAATCCTATGGCCGTCCACAGGGAACCATAACTCTGCTGATTCCAGGCCAGCGCATAAGATAAAAAGAACACTAACCACCAACGGTGGTTGACTCACGTTGAAGGATATCCCAAAGCCTGTGTTTAGCCGTTGGATAAAACATTAAGTAACGAAAACAATCAAATTGTGAGAGATTTTTTTTGTGATTTTTTGGAAGGATTTTGAACTTTGTTTATCGAATCCAAGCGGTGCGGTGACCTGAGGCTCTTGTAATAGGCGGTGAGACTTCAAACTTCAACGACAAGTCATCGTGTTAAGATGAAGGGACTCTTCAAATCTAAGCCGCGAACTCCTGTTGATGTCGTGCGGCAAACGCGCGATCTCCTCATCTATGCTGGCCGTTCCTCCGACAGTCGTGAAGCCAAGTGGGAAGAGAAGGTTCTTTTTGCTGAAACGCCTTTTTGCTTATAGCACATTAATTGTTTTCGTCTTGTTTTGTTTACTCTTCCGCCGTTTTTTTAAATCTATTTTTGGAATTTTGACCTTCGGAGGAGTCCAATTGACGTGAGCATTTGATTTTAGATAGTTGCTAGGAGAATTAAATGTTTAGCGAGATTTTTATCTTTAGAGTTTGAGCAGCTATTTGATTTACTGAAAGGAGTATAATTTCAGTGTCTAACCTTATGTTTGGTGGTAATTTTGTTGTAGATGGCAGAGTTATTTAAAAATATAAGGGAGTTGAAGTGTATTCTTTACGGAAATAGTGAATCTGAGCCGGTTTCAGAAGCTTGTGCACAACTGACTCACGAGTTCTTCAGAAAGAACATGCTTCGACTCTTCATCATTTGTCTTCCTAAATTGAACTTAGAGGTAACACTTATTCACTATAATTTAGTTTAGATGTGCAAATTTTAATTAGAGGGAATTATTGTTGCAGCACTTTGAGGCTGTGAGCTTATCCAGTTGTTGCTTCTTTTATAATTTGACAAATATTGTTCTTTGCAGGCGAGGAAAGATGCAACTCAAGTTGTTGCAAATTTGCAAAGGCAACAAGTGAATTCACGGTTGATTGCTTCTGATTACTTGGAGGCAAACCTTGATCTTATGGATATTTTAATAGCAGGGTAAGTGGCAATCCCAAAAAGTGTACCGAAGTTATGATATTCTGATTACTATTTTCTTTTAATTTTTGTTGTCGTGTTTAAGATTTCGTTTATTATTGGTAGGTAGATTAGCTCCTCGTATCTTTGTCTTTGTTGTCCAGATTCAATAACTTAATCCCAGAGCTAAGGTTATAAGTTAGTGATAGTTTAAATAGCTATTTAATTAGGCAAAAGCAAATTTGGATGCCTTGGTTATATTGAAGCTCGAATTCTGATTTATGAATGATATCTTATAATGCAGTCTTTTGGTAACGCTATCAAATGAACTTTATTTTGTATCTATCATTGTATCACAATCTTCAGATTTTTTAATGTTGTTCAGTTATGAGAACACAGACATGGCTTTACATTACGGTGCAATGTTGAGAGAATGCATACGACATCAGACTGTTGCAAGGTGAGCGTAGTCATAGACTTAATTCATACCTCAATGATTTGGCTTCTCACCCTTTTAGTGAATGATACCCCAAGTCATTTCTTAAACCACCGATGTTTTCATTGTGTTTGCACTCAAGAGGCAATCTTGTCTGTTATTTACCTTCGGAAAGCTTTCCTTTTTTGTAATTTTTTTTATTTGAGAGCCTCATCTCCTAAAGTTTTTAGTATAATAAAATTTTAAAATAATTGAAGATTTTTAATATAGTAATAGCTGAATGTGGCACGTTTTGTTGTTTGGTTTGCAGGTATGTTTTGGAGTCACAGCACATGAAGAAATTTTTTGACTATATACAACTTCCAAATTTCGACATTGCTGCCGATGCTGCTGCAACTTTTAAGGTTGATTACAGCTGATCTAATTACATGCTAAGATGATTTCTTTCTTCTCTCATTTTCTTTTGGAATGTTACTGTTGCACTTCTGAATCTGCATTAACCATTGGAATCCAATTTCAGAACAGCCTGTATTGAAGTAGGGACTTGGTTTGCTTTTCAATCTTACATTGTTGAAACAGGGTTCTTTTTTATTTCAGCTTATCAAGAAAAGTTGTTTTTTGTGATGTTGAGTCATACTGTCATGAACTTCCCCATCTTCCTTCCTTCTTTCTTCACTGGTTTTTAGACAATGTGTTGACCTCTGATGTAATGTAATATCTTGTTTACTTGCAGGAGCTCTTGACAAGGCATAAGTCCACTGTGGCTGAATTTCTTTCGAAGAACTATGACTGGGTAAGTGTTGTTCCTCCAGTACTGTCATCCTTTAAATTGTGATTTTTCTTTTTTATGTCAAGGACAACCATAGTACTTAAATAATCACGTCAGCTTGTAAATTGTTTCCATTAGAATCATTTTATTTTCTCTTTCATGTTTGACTAGATCTTTTCAGTGACATGATTGTAATTTGTAATGATCCTACTACACTTAGCCACAGTAGAGTTCTCTGAATTTCTTCTTCATGCCTTTTTTATGTGAGAAATTTTTATTAATTGGAGCTCATGAACTCAACTGTGTTTGTTGTTTTAGTTCTTTGCAGAATATAACTCAAAGTTGCTGGAATCTAGCAACTATATTACGAGAAGACAAGCTGTCAAGGTATAATCCTTAAAAAATAGGAGTATGATATTGATTTCCTTTTCCTTTTTTTTTTTTTTTTTTTGGGGGGGGGGGGGTGGGTGTTCCAATCAAAACAAAAGCAGTGCTTCTAAACACGCTTGACTTTACATCAGTATTTTTAAAGGGTTCATTTGTTGATTCGAGCTGAAAATTTCAGTTCTAATAAGTATGAAGAGTGGAATGATAGTGATACCATCCTGGGATTCAGAACATAAATACTTTGTTAAGAGCAGGATGACTGCTTTTAGATTTGATAACTAAATCAAATTGAAGTTACTATTTTAAATTTCAAAATCATAGGTTGTTTTTTATTTTTAAAGTTCCTTAAATAAGATGTGGCAGTAGCACTGGCAGTTTTAATTTTCTTTGCTAAGTAGACCTATGGTAGTTATATTTTCTCTTCTTTACAGTTGTTGGGAGATATCTTGTTGGACCGGTCTAATTCAGCTGTCATGACCAGATATGTGAGCTCAAGGGATAATTTAAGGATTCTTATGAATCTTCTAAGGGTATGAAGCTTCCCCTTTTCATATTTTGTTTATCCTACATTATTCTGGAATGATCAAATTTTGTGAGAGTTTGATGGGTTTGATGTTATTCTATTGTACTATCGTACTTGGCCTATATCTGACATGAAGCTCTTAAAACTTGTTATAGCTCTCAGAATGAGTTGCTACTGACTATTGTCAAAAAACATGAGGCATGTTAGCCTATGTTACTCTCGGTTTAGTTTATGGTAAACACTAAGTATAATACTGACCTGTAACTACGATCATACCAAATATGAAATATGGAATAAACTTGAATCCCTAAACGGAGAATTTGTTTATATGCAGGAATCAAGCAAGAGTATCCAAATAGAAGCTTTTCATGTTTTCAAGGTGTGGTATCAATTTCCTCTCCTTCTGGGCAGACTTTGTAATTTGATACATTAAATTGCTTACGCTATCCTTTTTTTGTGCATGTCTGTACAGTTGTTTGCCGCGAACCAGAACAAACCTGCAGACATTGTTAGCATACTGGTTGCAAATAAAAGCAAGCTTCTACGTCTGTTTGCAGATTTCAAGACCGATAAAGGTGCATTTCCTTGTAACATTATCTATAGTTGTGAAAGACAGACACATGTAACATTTTGCTTGTAAAGTTTTAGGCTTGGCACTTCTTATTTATAGATTGCGGTGTTGATGGATTATTATATGTCTTGCAGATGATGAACAATTCGAGGCAGATAAAGCTCAAGTTGTGAAAGAAATCGCTTCCCTCGAGCTTAGAGACCGGCTAGAGTGAACCTGTATGTACCCTTTAGTCTAATCTCCTTTTTTTTTTTTTTTAATGTTGGTAAAAAATAAATGTTTATTGAACACAAATTGACTGAACCAAATAGATACCTCATAGTCGTAGTCGTAGTCCTTTCAGAAGGGCATGGAATATGTAAAAACGAAAGGCTCTTCGTTTCTGTTTCTCCTCCTTAGAATCTTCAGTTTTATTATCTATAATTCGCAGTGTGTGGACGAAAAAGAACAGGTAGAGTGAACGTAAAATAATTTCCTTGTATGAGAATGAGATGAGATACTTGGATTGATTCGCCTCTACATTTGTGGTTCCCCTAGTGCTTGTTTTATAGTTGTTATGCTTATGCTTTCAAAGTTTAAATTTTAAAGCAATATTGTAAATAAAGGCTAGCACATCTTAAACAATTATAATTTGTCTGCTGTATGAATCATTAATAAAAAGTACAAGTGACAGCCTTTTAATTATGCTCGTGTAATTAAAAAAAAACTCATCTTTGTATATCAAATAATATTATTCTGCATGAGTTGGTAATATATATTAATTGTACGCCATTAGTTGATGCCATTTAATTAAAGGTGTATATATTTTATTTATTTTAAAAGAATAAATGCAAAGCAAGGGCCTTCCCAGCATCACGTGGAGTGGCAGTAACTGGTAAAGGATTGGTTAATTGGTCCAAGTTGGTCTTCAAAAAGGAAGAGAGAGGAAAGGGCAAAAGAGAGGTTGTACGGTGGAAGTAAGTAAGGAAGCTTCGGTTGATTGGACCATTTGATTTTGTCTACCTACCTTTCACATCAGATAAAATAATCGGATGGTAGGCAAAGGCACACTGGCATATTCCATGAATCTCCTCATATTAGTATTCAATAAGGCAATGGCTACAGTACTCATCACAAAGCTGCCATTTTCTTATTTGTTATTGTTTTTATAATTGATTAAATCGGTTAATTTTTTTACTAATTTTTTAAAAAAAATCTAGATTTACTAAAAAATAAAGGATGCTATTTTCGATATTCCTAGGTGAATGAACTAATATGCCTAAGTTTTACTGAACAATATATACTTCTAACTCTAATAATACTAATAATAGTAAAGCAAAATTACGATAACAACCAGATATATTTGCTTTATAGATCCACTAAGTTAGTAACGAATGCGAATTGTTGTTACTAATAACGTGGATGTTCAAAGTTCAAACATCAAAGACATAGTTTTTATTCTCCAAATAAAAGGAAAGAAAAAGAAGAGAATAATAGGAAATAAAGGGGCATTTATTTCCAGTGGATTGTGCATATAAAATCAACATACGGGTCTCATTTTGTTTGTCACTAACGCTGTTGTTTCTTGTAAAGCTCTTCAACCCAATTTCCAAAACACCCACAAATTCACCGTCGACCATTATTTCTTTCACTCTCTCTCACCAACCAATCTAACATGGCTGACAATGGTAGGAACTATGAACCCAGAGTAGTATTCTCCTCTAATTTTCATCATCTTCTTGACATTTCCATTGATGGGATTTCGATTTCTTGTTCACTGTAATCTTCTTTTCTTGTTTTCTTAGATAAATTCTATGGATTTCAGGTTCTCCTGAAGAGTTCTTGGCCACTGCAGTTGATGCAGCTAAGAAAGCCGGCGAGGTTCCTTACAGTTTTCTTTTTTCCATTTTTCTTTTCTTCTTCTTGTTCAATTTACTTCATTGATTTGTTCAGCTTATTTCTCTCTCTTTTTTCTTTTTATTTGATGTTTTTTTTATAGATAATCCGTCAAGGGTTTTACCAGACTAAGAATGTGGAGCATAAAGGCGAGGTCTTTCTTTTATTCCCTTATTAAAATTCATAAATTTTGATAGATTATTGTGGTTCAACAAATGCTCTGATTGATTAGTATTAGAGTAGCTGATTGAAACTGGGCTATCTAATCTTAGTAGAGGTTCTTGGGTTGTTTTTCAAATTGGTTGTGGTTCAATCTTATTTAGAATTGAAAATGGCTACTTAAAAGTTGCTTATTTTATCTAAGTTCAGGTGGATTTGGTCACTGAGACTGATAAGGCATGTGAAGATCTTGTTTTTAATCATCTCAAGCAGCATTACCCTTCTCACAAGGTTAGCACTTTTAATCAAGTTCTCTTACCATGTATCTATCAAGATTCAAATTCGAGCATAAGAATACGACCTAGTTTTGTCGAGCCATTTTTATGATAGGTTATAAGTACTGTTTATTTTTGTTTTAGTTCATTGGGGAAGAAACCACTGCTGCTTGTGGTACATCAGAGCTGACTGATGAGCCTACCTGGATAGTTGATCCCCTTGATGGAACAACTAATTTTGTTCATCGGTAAAATAACTTTTCTTTGTCTTGTGTTTATATCTGAGATTAAGGTGTTCGATCATTTTCATGTCGATTGCTTGCAATCATGTAGATTCCCCTTTGTGTGTGTCTCCATTGGTCTTACTATTGGGAAAGTTCCTACAGTTGGTGTTGTTTACAATCCAATAATGGATGAGGTGAGAATTACCCTTTAAGACATTGAAGTTTTCTTAAGAAAATCTAGAGTTTTTCTTTATCGCAAGTTAAATATTACTGGGTTTATGGCATGCAGCTCTTCACTGCTGTACTTGGAAAAGGTGCTTTTCTCAATGGGACCCCTATAAGAGGTGAATCTAATACCCAATGCTCATGATATATATTAAGTCCAAAAACTTTCAAACAGATCTCTTAAAGATGTGTTATTTTGCTTTGAAATTTTGCAGTTTCATCTCAAACCGAACTTGTGAAGTCTCTACTTGCAACAGAGGTGTGGAACTTCTTATGTTCTGAAATTTCAGATTTTTACCCTATTTTTTTGGTTCATTGTTGGGTGTAAATGAACTTAATAATTTTTACTTCATCGTCGGAGTGTTTTGTAAGCATGTAAAAACCTGATTAATTCTTTTTTCTATTGAGCAGGTTGGAACAAAACGAGATAAGTTAACGGTGGATGTTACTACAAATCGAATCAATAGCTTACTTTTCAAGGTAAAAGAGAACTTTGCATGGATTCCTTTTGTTACTACATCTTGAAAACTTCAAATACATAACAAAATTTCCTTTGATTAAAAGGTGAGATCACTTCGGATGAGCGGTTCTTGTGCATTGAACCTTTGTGGAATTGCATGTGGAAGGCTTGATCTGTTTTACGAACTTGGATATGGGGGCCCATGGTATGCTTTTAGTCATTTTAATGTTTGATGAAAGTTGCGGTTCGGTAAATGATTGACAGTGTCTGCCTCTTTGTTCAGGGATGTGGCAGCTGGTGTTTTAATAGTTAAAGAAGCTGGAGGCCTTGTGTATGATCCGTAAGAAGCTAAATCTTTGACTAAGCAATCCTTAAACTAGTTTGTCTTGAAATCTAATAGAGAAAGAGAAATGCTAATGGAAAGTTTATAAATGATGTTAACCAGTGGTGGCTATTGTTTATTGGATCAGGTTCGGGAAAGGTTTTGATATCACAACTCCAAAAGTCGCTGCTTCAAATCCATTCCTGAAAGATGAATTTGTCAAGGTTTTGAAGCAGACAGAATGAAGTTGCAGTTATGTATAGTCTGCCATTGTTTTTTATGAATATGTTGAGTTACTTTTGTTCTTGTGGGGGAGATTGTTGAGACATTTATATTCTTGGCTTTGGCAATAGACCAGACTATTTTGTAGAAGCCCATTGAGATTATAACTTGCAAGATTGCCAATATAAATCTGCTTTGCTGAATTATTAGTTGGTAATTAATCAAGTTTAGGGGAACCGAAAACAATAGGCATAGGGGACATGCATTTGTTTATTAATTCTCACCAGTGGTTAGCCTTTGCCTTTGTCAAGCTTTAGGGGTGAACAAAGTCGGTTCAAACTAACTTAACCGGTGGTTTTCGGTCAAATTGGTTCGGTTAAGAAGGTGGTTAAAATATTGGGGGGGGGGCATAGGCATTAGGCCAAGGCCATGCAAGTGTCGGCCCACCATCCTCCTTGTCCTAGGACTAGGTGTTGATTATCCATTACATTCTCCCATATATCAATTAGTACCAATCACTGCTCTCCCACTACTCACTTGGGAATGATGACATTTTATATAATATGTTATATCTATATAATCAAAATGAACATATACAGTACATGACAAAAATTAAGCTAAATTAATTAGTACTCCATTTTGTATTACTGTATTATGCATGATGCATGTGTAGCACACTCTATTTAGCTGCTCATGGTTAAAAGAACAAACAGTTGTTTTCATTGATCATTGAAGTTAATCAATAAGAGCTTTGATCATTAGGTTATTGAGTAATGATTGTTTGTTTCCTACATATTGGAGATGGAGAGTATGTTGATATGCTATATGTGGATGCATATTGTCTTTGTGCAATGGTAAGGCCATTGATCTGTGCTCTTATTTGGTGTAAAAGTAGTTAGGGATAAAGCAAACATTTAGTCCCTAAACTTGATAACTTTTCCCAACTTAATCCTTAAATCTTTTTTTTGGGTTTACATTAGTCTTAGAATTTGGTAATTTTTTCCGCATTTGGCCCATGTAACGGTGTGATGCTCCGAGATTGTGTCATGTCATCACATAAAAAATTTTCAATGATGACACTGCATAATCTTAAAGTGCCAAGTGAACCAAAACTGGAAAAAGTTGTCAAGTTTAGGGATTGATAAGAAAAAAAAATTTTCAGGGAACCATCACCTTTTGCCTAAAAATGCTCACTAACAGGTTCAACACCATCATACACACGCATATATTGATACAAGCAATCGAAGTAGTACATTTAAAACCAAGAAATGTTTGGTTGAAGAAGGAAAATGGTTGTAATTGAGCTGGCCAATACTTTTTATTCATTAATAAGATTGTAATTGCATTACAAGGATACCAATGAGAAAAGTTATTGTCAGCAATGGGATGAATGAAAGGTAGGAGTTAGGAACTAGACTCGGGCTTGGGCTCAGTATCGGTCTCGGCCTCAGCCTTAGCCTTACCTTTACCCTTATCTACCTTAGTCTCCTCTAAGCTTTTCCTAAACGCTTCAGGTCGAAAACCGACTTGAAGCAGCTTCTCGACCTCCTCGAACTGCAGCCCTTTGGTTTCAGGCACGAACCAGTAGATGCAAATGAGTCCGATTGCACAAAATGCAGCAAACAAGAGGAAGGTACCGGCGGAACCAAGAGCTTTGGTGAGGGTTAAGAATGTCTGGCTAACAATGAGATTAGATACCCAGTTTGCCACTGCAGCTATCCCTCCTCCAATACCTCTGTATCTCAAGGGGTATATCTCAGAGTTCACGATCCATGGCACCGTTCCCATTCCGGGAGAGTATGATATGATGTAAAGTCCTAGGAACACCACTGCTAGAAAACCGAATCGGCTCGGACAACCATCTTTGTACCAAGTACGGTGTTTCTCACGACATGAATCCTTTACGTCTTCGCTCAATGCCAAGCATGCTCCGGGAGTATACTATAACAACAAATGTCTTAAAGTCTCGGGATCAATTTAAAATACGAGTGATAGTTTGGGATGTATGGTGAAATTAACCCAATAATAATACTTACTTTGTTTACCCCATTAGCACAGAAACCACATTCAGCTCTCAAACAAGACATGCAGTTCCATACATCATTAGCTCTCACATAATTTGAACAAGAAGCATTTAGAGCGAAGTGCATCGATTCAAAGTGGTTGATTTTCGGCGAATGGGTGGCAACTTGAGAGAAGATCATGGTTAACACCACAAGGCAAGCAATTATGCAGATCATGGAAACGATCATCATTCTCCTCCTGCCGTATCTATCGACAAAAGTCATGCTGACAATAGACCCAACAGCATTGAGACCAGAAGTTATGAGAGAAAGGGCCATTGCAGTCTTGTTTGAAGCGAAACCGGCGAACTGAACAATGGTCGGGCTGTAATACATGACAGTATTAATGCCTGAAAATTGCTGAGCCACTTGAACTGTCACACCGGCATACAGTCCCCTTCGGACAACGACATTCTTGAAAGCTCCTTTTAGCTTTTGTGCCATACTATCACCAAGGGCATGTTCATCAACTTTTTCAGCTTCCACTGAGATTTTTAAAGCATTCATTTCATCTTCAACTTCTATTGCAGGGTATATTCTTTCTAGGATGGATTTGGCCTCATCTAACTTGCTCTAAACATCACAATTATTATCATTGTTATTATTGGAAATTGATAAGTAATCGTTGAAGGGAGGTCTACTTCGTCGGGAGAAGTCTGCAGCTGGTAGACCTCTCAACGAGTCAGTATTGCTCTTAGTGTGAGGTTTTGTCTCCTGATTTTGCTAAGATTCGATGGTAGTTTCACAATACAAAAGTGTCTGATCCACTAAGGAAATCTCATATTGCACGCTTAGTGGGTTAAAATATCGTGGAAGCCCCTGTACTAAAAGTCATATTGCAGTCTTTCTGCTAAAAAATGAGCAAATTAGTCTCGTATGATAGATAAAAAAGCAAATTGTCTTTTTTGTTAAAGTTTCATCCATTTCTACTGTTTACTGACTGAATAACAAGATAGTAACATGTGGCGTGCCACATGTACCTCATGCTGACATGCACGGACTAATTTTTAACAGTAGAAATGGATTTTTTTTAACAAAATGACTAACTTGCCCTTTGATCTAACGTACAATGATTAATTTGTCATTTTTAACAAAGACTTCCCGTGATACTTTTACAGCAGTTAATGAGATATAAATCTATACTCTATAATATATAGGACATTACCATTTGATCTCTCAATAAAATCAGGAAACAAAACCTTTACCGGAAGACAATATCAAATCTACCAACTTCGAACGAATGACATTTCACAAATTTCTGTCAAAAAATCCACCTCTTCTCAACGGTAATCCGATCTAATATTGCAAAGAATTGCTTAAACCTTTCTATAAAGCCACCTAGGAGACTCTGGAAGTGAAAGCATCAACACAAATTGAACCACAGCGGGGAGTCCAGCTACTCCAAGCATCCAACGCCAAGTTCCTGTAACCTGAAACACATGAATAAAAATAGGTTTAATACATAATTTGATATCTGAGCTTGACTCTTTTTAATGTGATACATATATTTGATAAAAATTAAACAAATTCACAATTAAACTAAATTTACTTTAATAACAAAATAAAAAAAAATACAAACTTAATAATATTAGCAAATAACTTTTATCCGATCGATTTTAATGTTATTAATAAGTCCAAATTGATAACACTCTACATTGTTATTATTGAAGTAATGATGGTAGTTTTTCTAATGTTATTTGTTTACACAATTAAGATCACTTAAAAATTCAATCGGCCATGATATATCGATTATAAAATAATGCCGTACTATTATTTATTCATTCTATTCATCCAACAAAAACTACGTCATACTATTACGTCATTATTCCATTCTCACCGGTTAACTATTCAATTCATGCTCTTTTCTATTTCATTCGATCTAAGTAATTCATGCATTTTTTAATTTGCAATATATTATTCAAGAGATTAAATTATAATTTTTTGTTCTTTGAGTGGACGTAATTAAATTTTAAAGTTTAAGAGAAATTAAAATACAATTTTATTATTGAATTAGCTTAAAACTTTACAAATACTCAATAATATAAAGAGACAATTAAACCTAAAACTTACGTGAGTGAAAGCCAGGTTGATACAGTAAGATAGAAACTGGCCTCCGGTGATCAACAACCCATTAGTACTAACCAGTGCACCTCGGATCCTAGCCGGCGAAGCTTCTGAGATATAAAGTGGTGCCGTCATCGAAGCCATTCCCACACCGAAACCCACAAAGATCCGTCCGAGGATAATCATCCACGGTGCTGGAGCCAGGGCCATCACTATTGCACCCACAAAGAAATGAACATCGGCGACCATAATCGATATTTTCCGACCGAACCTGTCGTTTATCCACCCTCCAAATCCAGCTCCGATGATGGCACCTGCGACAGCCATGCTCACGATGGTTTCCTGAAAAAGAATCAACACATAATAATGTGTATATATATATAATTAGTGTGTTAATGGACAATGAAACAGGCGATTTGTGTTATTTTCATACTTGTAGCCATGCTTTTCTATCAACTTCATGAAAGTCCTCGCGGATATATAGTAATGCACCAGAAATCACTCCTGCAATACAACGATAATAGTTACTACTATTTTGGGTTACTTCCATTAGACATTCTTAAACTTTCAAAACAACTCAGTTAAATCCTTAAACTTACGTATCCTCTCAGCTTGATTTGTTTTTTTTTTTAATATTTCGGCTCATAAGGGCATTTCATTAATCAAATAAACATGGTTTATGGATCTCAGTAGGGTTGAAATATTCAGTTAAATCCCCAAACTAAAGTATCATTCCGGTTAGATCCTTTCATTGGTCTGACTGTCGATTTGGATCCGATGCATTAAAAAGAATGTATTAGTAATAATGTCATCAAACGTTCTCAAATTATTTGCTAAATTCTAAATCGATCACTTAATTTCAAAACATTAATTAAATCCTTAACATTAAGTCTCACTCTAATCCGGTCCTTCTATCAATCTAACAGACAATCGAATTTGGATCAGACATAATTGAAAAACGAACTATGTCAGATCTCGTCATGCATTTAACATGGAAGCTGGTAGGGTAGGCTGCGACCTTGGCCCCTTACATGACAAAACTGCATTTAAGTTCTAATACTAGTAAAATTTTAAGTTAGTATGATGATAAATTTATATTTTGTCCAGGGGTGTAATTAGGGGGCTGGCAGGGCTCCGCACCTCTTAAAATGGAAAATTTTTTATTTAGATCCTTTAAATTTTAAATTAATAAAGGTAAAATTGTATTTTGGCTCCGTTAAAAATAATAAAATTCGATTTAATTTTTTAAAAATTATAAAGATATAGGCTATTAAAATGGTGAATTGCATTTTTACTATCATAAAAACTACAATTTCATTTCGGCCTCCTAAAAAATTTTTTTGGTTTCGCCCCTGACTTTGCCCCCTAAAAACTTATAATTCGACTTCTTGCTCCTCCCTAAAACGATTTTCTAGCTTCGCCCGTGACTAGACCGACTTTAATTTGATGACTCAACTGGAAAGCTTTACAGTATGGGTACCATTTTGGAATTTAGCAATTAAAATGATTCATAACCAAAATTTTAACTTACCTGTGTCATAACCAAATAGGAGCCCTCCAATACCAGCAGACAATGCAAGTCTCATAATATAAGGTGTTTTCCATGTTGTCTTCCAACATTCAGTGAACACTGTCTTGTCGGGTTTTGAGATACCACCTTCCACCATTTTTGTCACAGCAAAAGCTCAACCTTCTCCTTTTGCTCTAAGAGGTTTAAACAAATTATCTTATAAACATAAAATTAACAATCTCCTCCACCACATGGAACTTTTTTTTTTCTTTTTATTAAATAAATAAATCAATCAAAGAAGAATTAGATGATGAAACCATTGCTATGTTCATGCAACGATAAACAAAATTCAACCATTAAAAGGAAAATAAAATAAAAGTATGGTAAAAAAATGGGATTAATAATTTAAATAATGGGTTTAGAAGACAAAGTCGTGGAAGAAAAAACTGATTTCCCGACAGTTGGGTGGGATTTTTCACGCAATTGACTCCATTTGTTTAGGGTTGTAAAATGTAGTGTAGTGACACATGGTATCAAAGCTAACTCTTAAGGGTTCTAGCAAGGTGCCGAGAGAATGTCATACCCCATAAAAGTATCGTACAGATCAGAGGTGAAGTTAGAAAATTTTTTTAGGGAATTGTAATTAAATTGCAATTTTTAATATTCTACATTTTATAATTTTTAAAAGATTAAATTAAATTTTTATCATTTTTAAGAGGATCAAAGTGTAATTTTATCTTTACTAATTTTTAAATGAAAATTTTTCTATTTTAAGGGACCGAGGCCCCTGCTAGCCCCCCTAGCTACGCCTTTGATAGAGATCCTTGTATTGGGAATTAGTTTGTATTGGTCCAGTTAAACTCAGATGGGGCGACTTGTTTGAATGGGGGGCAGTCTTCAGTTGGTGGTGTGCTTAGGGACTCTCATGGGAATTGGATTTTGGGGTTTCAAAGGTATGTTGGTCGAGGATCGTCTTTAAATTCTGAATTATGGGCTATCTTACATGGGTTAGAATTGGCTTGACAATGCGAGTTTTGGAAAATTATTGTGGAAACAGATTGTTTGTTAGCTCTGGATTCCATCCAGAATTGGTCGACGGCTAATGATTCAATGACTCTTGTCCGGAAGATTCAAGATGTTGCTAGGTTTTTTGAAGGTATTAAATTCCAATTTGTGCATCGAGAAGGAAATAAAGTTGCAGATTGGCTAGCTAAAACATGTTCATCACAAGATGTTATGTTAAGAATTATTGATGTTCCGATTTTTCATATTCGACAATTGCTCCTGGAGGATAATTTTGGATATCCATCTGTAAGATCTAATTGATTTAAGGCAATTGTATGCCTTCTTTTATCTATCAAAAAAATTTTGATCTTTCTGTTAAGAACTTTACCTATTTCTGCTATTAAAAATTGATTATTGTATGTCAGTATAAGATATATGTGGCACGTTACATGTCACTACTTGATTACTTTATCAACCATGGAAGCTTTCAATAGTAGAAATGATTGAATTTTTTTACAGAAATGATTGGTTTACTCTTTGATCTAATATATATAAACTAATTTACTCATTGTTCTAATAGAGAGAGTAAAATACAATCCAACATCCCTCCATGATGTTTTTACCATTCATAGTCCTAAAAAAATAACTACAAAATTTCACATTACTATCAACCATGGAGATGTCATTTATGGACAAAACCATAGAAGTCGATAAACCAAAACGAGTAAAAAGTTAGCATATCAAAAGTATTGGTATCCCAATAACTCATCAGCAGTCTGTATATACTTTATATGCTATGGTGGTGATGATATACGTGCAATCCAAAGGAAAGAAACGTGGTGGTCCAGTTAATGAGAGGGTGAGGCAAATATTTAATTTAACCACATGGAGGTGGCCAAGGTTTCTGCCCACTGCTCCTGCACTGCACCGCACTTAGCGTTGCCAATTCAAAGCGGCATGCAATGCCAGCTGACACGTAAGGTACGACCGTACGAGGTATGTCATTGCCCGCTAATCCATCTCCATGCTTTCTTTTCTACAAGCTTGTATCCTATATACTCATTCTAATTGAATTTTGAATTCATTCAAGTTAGATTAGGGGTAAATGATACTTCTATTCTCACATGTTACTCGAGTTTGATTAAAAAAATTTAAATTTCATTCGATAATTATCGAGTAAAACTCAAGTAATTCAAGTTATTGATCAAGGTGGATTTAAGTATTGTAATACTTTCGGACAATTTGTAAGTTGAGTCGAGCTTTTCATTTTGAGATGCTTTTATATTATTACATTATAATTTTACTTTTATTATATAGAAAAAGCTTATTATACCCTAAAATCGTTGAGATCGAACAATTAATTCAAGAACCCCTCGGCCCAACATGCAACAAGGTCTTACTTATTAACCGCCAATCTGACTCCAACCACCACGTCTCATCTAAGATGATTGAAAGCTCATCCAGTCGTCACGCTACTTAGGCCTATAGTGACAGATCAGTTGGCCACTTGCCTCTGATCCATCTATAGAAGCTCGTCACATGACACCTCGAGACGAGGGCTAAGAGTCATGAAACAAGGATCCCATTCTCTTCTTCTTCTCTATCCCTTCACCCCAATCCTAGCACAGCCTATCTCTTATCATCTCCGATCGCCTTATTAAGCAGTGAACCGCACATCTCTACAGTCATCTCCACCTTGTTCGATACACCATCAAACGAGCTCAAGCACAAACGAGCTCAAGCTTAAATACCAACAAGCTTAAAGTTAATATTCAAATGAATTCGAATCAAATACGAAATTTAAAAATTCAAATTGAACTTAAGCTTATTATTATTATTATTCGAGTTTAGTTTAACTCGATTACACCCTAAATTGGACCCTTAAATGACGGTCTCAACACTATTTCCCCTACTACTTAAACCAAATGATTTAAGAGAGATCAAAATTATTATCATTCCACCCAACAATCACGGGTGTATGCATATATATCAGAGTTTTAGGTAGCTGATGAACATCCCCAGGGCTAAGTCTAGGATTGGGCCCTCCACTCCAACATTCTTGTTCTGTTGCATTTCAACTATAGTTTCAGAATATGGTTCTCCCACAATATAACTAAGTTTTCATTGGCATTGTAAATCTTGTTTTTCTCTTAAATATCAGTAATTCATATTAAATTATACAAAAATATAAAATAATTTTGATACCATTCTTCACTTGGCGGAATTTTATATTTACATGTTTTGATTATAAATTAAAAGGATTGAAATTGAGTTATAAATATTTATGGTAAAATATAAATTTTATTTCGGGGTTTATAAGGAGATTTTACAAAATTAAAGGGAGCAAAACTTATAACAAACTAAATATCGAGCTTTTTTATGGAAGGTTTTTTTTAGCTTAGGCAACTACTTGTGGTTTAAGAGAAATTATTTTATGGACTCTTCTCACCATATCATTCATGGTCCCTTTTCAATTATTTGATGATATTTCAATAATTTTTTTCACGTCATTGATATATAATTTTAGTAATAATATGAAAAAATGACTGAAATGTTATTAAATAATTAGAAAGGGATCATGAATGATGTAGAGGAAAGTATTCATAAAATAAATTTTCCGTCTAATTGATTGCTTTGTAGTGTAGTCGACAACTAGACGAACTAGGGAGTTTTGTCTCATGAACTTAGACCTCTTTTAGGTTGTACCTTGCTTCAAATAATAAATATGTTAAAATATGCTCAAAGTTTTTTATTCTTTGTACATTTAAAATTTAGTTTTTAATTTTTGTATTTAAAATTTTAATTTTAATTGTTAATACGGTTAAAAAATTTCTATTAAATTTAGGTCTATTACAACGTTAATTTTTAGTTATGTGACTACAAAGTGAATATTTTTCTATTTTTAAATATCACATCAATAAATTAACAAAAAAGGATTTTAATGGTATTAATAATTGAAAATTAAAAGAGATGAACTAAATTCTGGGAAATAAAAGTTTAGGGATTAAACTTTAAATATATAAATAATACAAGGACTTGGAGTATATTTTAACCAGAACAATATTATACAGTGAGGGCCATAGTCCCATTAAGAGGCCCAAAAATAAGCCCATGAAATTATAGTGGGGAAGCTATGCCGGTGAGCAGAGCAAATGCAAATCTCTTGGCTGGCTCTGGCCAACGACTGAGTCCGAGTCCGAGCTTGAGACTGAGCCTGAGCTTCCTCCTCCTAGCAATTGCGTAACCCTTATTATTGTTTATTCATTCAAATAAACAAAAACATGAAAATAGTTTGAAATTTTTCTTCTTCTCTCATTCTTTTACATTTCATTTCCATTCAGATCCGATTTTTAAACGCATTCCCATTTTAACCCCTCTTTGATTTCATCCTCATTCCGATGCAAAAACCCATGGGCTTGCTCTGGTGTTTAGCCTCTCAATTCTTCGTATAGTCGGTGAGTGCAATGAAACGCGATCTATTTATTTAATCTTTTTTGGCATTCGTTTTTTTTATTTATTTTATAAATAATGGGTTTGATTTATCGCACTCATTACTAGTTAGGTTTTCATTTGTCAATGCCGAATCTCAAGCACCCTTTTTGTCATTGTTGTTTCTTGTTTCAATTCTTTGTTTGTTGTTTGCTAATTTTGTTTCGTTAATAGCTTAGAGGTCTAGTGAGATTCCATGTGGGAATATATATATATATATATCATCTTTTGGCTCATCTAATGCATAAAGCTGTGTTTTAACTCATTATAAGGGGTTTTTTGGATAAAGGGTTGTTTGGGTTTGAACCCGAGCTTAAATAACGTAAGTCATTTGACACTACACCAGCGGCTACTTGAGTTTTAAAATGTTGGTAAAAAGTTGATTCCGGATTTTGTAGCTCTGCAAAAGTGAATTCATTTGGCCATTTGAGACTTCAAATTTGGTGCTATTAGGTCCCTTTTTTTTGTTCAATATGTGAACTTGATTGGTTCACTTGTTTCGGTATTTTAGTGAACAGCAAATTATAAAATTTCGATGGTAGTTCGCTTAGTGATTCGAGTTTATAATGGCATCTGCTTGATGGGAAACTGAGTCTATATAACTATGCAAAGTGCAAGTGCACTACTTTCGGATTGTTATGATCAGTGTTTTACTAGTTTTCCAAATCGAGGTTCTTTGTTTCGTTGAAGGTTTATGAGCTGTCTACGAAGCGGTAAAGTTTTTGAATCTGCAATTTTATCTCTTTCAAAAACCAATCCTGTGAATAACTTTAATAATTAAGACAAGGAATAAGACAAAAGTCCTCATTAAAGGAGGGCCGCATTTAAAACTGAAAGTACAAGGCTTCATTTATATATGAAGTTATATGTTGTTCCTGGATCGTGTTCCGGAGGTAGTGTTCAAAGCAATCCCTATTGAGCTATAAGAAAGTGCAGTGCATAAGTTCCTTCTTGTTGCAATACTACCAAGTGTATTATTTTACTATTGCAGGTTATAATGCATGGTTGATTTCTTGAAGGTCTTTGTAGCTATAGAAGTTTTGTTCAAAGAGTCTTTAACAATTCGAGCCTGTAGTTTTTGTTATTTAGCGTCACTTTTGTCTGTAAATTTTAAACTTAATACGAATACCAATATGATGATGTACTGGTTAAGAGGCAAAGTGGAAGCATAGGAATCTTAGAAGCCACTATTATTAGTCACGTATTGTATTAGCTCTTGTTTGAGGCTTCTAATATGGCATTTATGAGGTTCTTTTCAGTATCCTCTAACGTACCGACTTGCTGTTAAATGTAATTCTGATGGATGATCTAACATTTATCTTATGTTCTTGTTTTTTGCTTCCAAGATCTAAGACATAGAGGGAACTTAAGTGGGATTTGATGTGCCAGGCAAGGTGGAAGCAAGTTCATTGGAGGATTCAAGGTTCCGGTTCTTGCCTTCTTAGGATTCTATGTGTAAGACCTTAATGAGTAGCATATCACTTGTTTCACCATACCAGTTGCCTATTTTACTTTTTAAGTTCAGATGAAAATTTTACTTATCATGAATCCTTTAGCGGGACACTGTTATTATACTCGAAACCATAGCAACTTGGGCATTTATTTATGCTGGTTGAGTATTTCTTGATGGTTTTAGTGTTTCCTTTCATGTCATGTTGTCACTGCAGGGAACATAACACTTGGAGCATTCGGGATAGATTTGCCTACATTTCAGGATGCAGAGAGTGAAGTAGAAGTTAGTCCTTTTTTATTCAATTGATGCGATATTTGCTTCAGAAGATAGGTATTTTCTCAGATTCTTCATACAAGTAATTGCTGAGTGGCATTATGTACTTATTAGACCTTCCCTTCATTTCAAGTTTCCTTTTCCAACTTCTTTGTGCCTTCCGTTTTTGTTCTTGAATAGGATAAGGTTGGCGTGTCTTAATTGATAATTTTCGTCCCGGAAAAGAACCTGAATGCTGAGTGCTATTCATTATTGATATGGTTCTGTAGAGTGACAATCCTCGTAAGGTCGGAAAATGGATTTTGTGGCGGAGGAAGAGAAAACCGAGGATTATCTTTTCAAGATCGTATTGGTTGGTGATTCAGCTGTTGGGAAATCGAATTTACTTGCAAGATTTGCTAGGGATGAGTTCTATCCTAACTCAAAGTCGACCATAGGAGTGGAGTTTCAAACCCAGAAGGTCCATATAGATGGGAAGGAAATTAAGGCACAGATCTGGGATACAGCTGGTCAGGAGCGTTTTAGGGCTGTTACGTCTGCATATTACCGAGGTGCAGTTGGAGCTCTCCTTGTGTATGACATCAGTAGACGACAGACTTTTGATAGCATCGGCAGATGGCTAAATGAACTTCAGAGTAAGAACCACGATGAACTTGTCTTTTCTTGATTACGCATGCTTACGGTCCATGTAGAAACCTTCTCGATGCGAATCTCTTTTCTATGATTTGTCCAGAGTCTCTCGAGTTAAAAAAAAAGGCTAGTTTTATCCTGTTTTCAAAGGGACCCTTAGCCATATTATGGCATATTTTAGTTGCCCTTCTCGTGAATGTTATAGAGTTGTCGGTTTTAGGCCTTGACGACTAAGGACTGACTTGTGTGGTTTGTCTTTTTTGAACAGCGCACTCTGACATGAACGTAGTCACCATTTTAGTAGGCAACAAGTCAGATCTCCGGGATG
The DNA here is from genome assembly GCA_039519145.1 of Kokia cookei. Classification (NCBI taxonomy): domain Eukaryota; kingdom Viridiplantae; phylum Streptophyta; class Magnoliopsida; order Malvales; family Malvaceae; genus Kokia; species Kokia cookei. Next base: position 45,207,517 of record CM076907.1, read on the forward strand.
CCAGGGAAGTATCCATTGCTGAAGGGAAGTCTTTGGCAGAGGCACAGGGTTTGTTTTTCATGGAGACGTCTGCCCTTGATTCCTCCAATGTAGCAGCTGCCTTTCAGACAGTTGTTAAAGAGATCTATAACATATTAAGCAAGAAAGTTATGATGTCTCATGAGCTGAATAAGCCGGATTCTTCTTCATTTGACGGAAAGACCGTGGTTCTACCGTCAGAAGATAACCCACAACCCGATGCAGCAGAGGCTAAAGCGGCTGGCGGCGGGTGTTGTTGATGCTTCAGAAAATATAAACCCTATGCTCCTCCGGTCCTGTCGGTTAGGCCTCAAGTTGCGGATAATTTCTTTTTCATCTTCTTCCCTACCGGTAAAATGTTAATAAATACTTGTTTTGACATGTCCATGGTAATCTTCTGGTGTTGATACATGGATTAGCTAAAGATGTAAATGAAGGTGAAGGTGAAGGTGAAGGGAGCATTAAAAGGGGAAAAAGAAAAGCGAATGATAGAAGATAATATATTTAGAATGTCAGTGTAATTTCCTCTGTTTTGTTTGACTGTGATTTTACATATTCAAAATGATTAAAAAAAACCCAAGCCAACCACCATGTCTTATTTCCTCATTATTACTGTTACTGCAATTGGTAAAGCAAATGGCCAACCCCTTTGCATAATATCCACATCCAAATGACTAGCTTGCAAATATTGATATTGGACTTTTATGGAGAAATGGAGCTGCAAATGTGCAGTAAGATGCATACAACCCAATTGAAGCAACCATGTTATCATTCATGTACATGATCTTGTTTTGTAGGACGTGATTTTTAACCTTAGAAATATGACTGTGAGGCAAGTGTGAGGTGGATTTTTCCTTCATCTTTTTCGCGGTGGATATGGAACGATAACTAGAATTAATTGCCCCATCATCCTACCTCGTCATTTTAATTGTATTTTTCAAGATTAAATTTTTTAATATTAAAAATTTTCTTCAAGTAATTATGTTTGAATGTCTGTTTTCATTTTGAAGAATTGAAGGTATTAGAAATAATTAGCAAAAATCATTAGGGAATGGATGTATTTAACATTTTCATAATAGTAGTTTTCAAGGATTTCTCGTTCATAATGCAGTAGGTTAGGTGGTGAGGAAGAGTATGCCAACTAAGTAGCACTTATGGTATTGACGTCATTCGTCTCATCCCATTTTATGGTTTTTCTTATGATTATATCTTCAACTCTAAATCCTCCTAAATTTTAAATCTTAAAATTTTGATAAATTGCCAATAAAGAGTTGGATCTAAAATCTCGAATTTAAATTTTATAAATAAAAAATAATAATATTAAAATATTTTACTCTTAATTAATAACCTAACCTAAATCAACTCCGAATAAAATCTATTACCAAACACGAAAGAATCTCAAATACAAAACTTTCAAATAAGTCATTCATGATTTCACCGGTTGACTACTCTTTGCCTCATTCTAGTGGAATGCAGGTGTAGGACATGGAAATGGGTTGCATTTCCTTTTATACTTTTTTGTTCAAGCTTGTTATTATAGCTCTGTGCTTCGTGCTTTCACACAACACGTGTCTACTCTACATCATCTCTTTCGTATTTGTAATTGGATAAATCCCTACCATTTATATATTAAAAATATTTTTGTCACACTATCTTAGGGTCTCTTGTCAGAACACGTACACTTTTTTTTTTAATTATTTAATAATATTTTAGTAATTTTTTTCATCTTAAATTTAGAATTTTGGCTCTAAATTCAAATTCAAATCATAAGTCTCGAACGTGATTTGACTCGCACAATTTTAATGAATATAATAATTAAATTCTATTTATTAATTACTTTGGAAATATTAAGAAAATGTTGTAGCTTCAAAAGAACTCACATCATATTAACATCATCATAGCATGTGGACAAAGAAGAAATAAAAACCAACCACCCAAAAGACCCTACCACACTCACCAAATGCCACTTTAATCAATTTATCACCTTTTTTTGCTTTTGCTTTCAGACAAAATGTGGGATTCTTTTTGCTGTTTTTCTTTTAGAGGTTGGAATTCCATTTTTTTTAATAATTTTATTATAAGCTTCGATTATATTTATTTAATATAATATTTAAAATTATTTATAATTTTTTTAAATTCATAAATATCAAGACAATACGTTTTGATATACTCGAATTCATGTCTTTTTATAATGATCATAATTTTCGTATTAATTGAATCAAGACTCAATGAAATGTCCAATCTAAATTAACTTAAAACTTAAAACTAATTCAAAATAAAATAATTTAAAAATTCTAAAACTTAAACTAATCTTATCCAAACTCAATGTATATATAAAAAATGGAATGAAATAATATATTATTAAATTAAATTATAAATCACAACAATCGAATCAAATCAGACCCAACCAATAATTTTGGTTAAGAGGGAGTTTCATTTATTTTAATCATTCCCTTGCATTTACCTTTCCCTAACGCCTTGGAACAACAAAACGGTCGCCGCTTCCCCTTGCCTTCAAATAATGCACGACTCTAAGTTTTCCGAACCCGATTATAAAAAATTTAATTTTATGAAATCAAATAATTATCAACATAAAATTAAATCAATAAATTAAATTAGGAATTGATAAATTAATCGCTTTTAACTTTTATCTCGAAAGAGACAATTAAAATATTTATATTTAATTTTGTGGTTATAATTATAAAATAAATTTTTATTTCTTGATGAAGTTGCTACTTCGACCACACTTGGCAGTGCCGTACACCTACACCAAAGCTCCACCACCAACCGTTTCAAAAACCGCTTCGACCACACTTTAACTTTATTTGCATTCCCCTTTTTTTTTTTTTTAACATTAAAATAGCATTTTTGTAATTTTATCAATATATTTTAGGTGATAACATTATTTATTGTTACTATTGAAATGATGATATGAAATTATTTTTAAATAATTTATATTTTTTATTAGTTAAATATGATTCCATCACTATAAAATTTAGTAATAAAAACAGAGAAATTAAAAATAAATTCACATTGAGATGTTTGGACTGTTTTTTTATTAAAAGTTATAATTACTTGAATCCAATCTAATTTTATTAAAAATAATGCAAATGATTTAATTTCTATATAAAAATATATTTTAAATAAATATTATATAAGAGTCATTAATTTTTTATTTACTTGAAAATTTAACTTTTCCAAAAAAATACTTGTGAATTATGAATAATGTTTAGAAGTGATAAAAATAAATCTCGTTTTATCAAAATAAATAATCTCAGAACCAAAATTAACATAAAAAAATGGACATAACCTTATTATCATAGACAGTTCAAAAAATCCAACCAAATCGAACTTAATTAAAGATGTTTTCAATTTAGACCAACTAGTAAAAATAACGAATATGCCAAATCAAATTTGAGATATTGAGTCTCAAGTTTTGATGTAATAAAGGGACTAAAACCGAAATTAGGTCATTCCAAATATAATATTAAAGAATGTCCCTTCACTTCAGTCTAGCTTTTGGCGCACGCCTATTTAACCAGCGGGCAGTGGCCAGTGGTGGTTGCCTGGCTGGTTAAGTCATTCATATCAATCGGTGTGTGCGTACGTTGCTTTGTGCTTCAAAATTTTTCTTTCTGGGTCTCTCTGTTTCATTGCTTCCTTTTCCTTTTTTCTTCTTCTCAAAAACTATGAATTATTTGGGTGTTGGTATTAGTCCTGGGAATGTCCCCGTATACCATGGCACTAATCCGATGGTAATTGAAGGAAGAGTGAGGATTGCAGAGTTGCTCTTAAGGTGTTTGATATGTGTCCTCAGTGTACTCACAGCTATTCTAGTGGGAACCGATAGTCAGGTCAAAGAAATCTTTTCGATTCAGAAGAAAGCTCGGTTTACAGACATGAAAGCTCTTGTGTAAGATTCTTTATCCCTCTCTGGAATGACCCATTATTCCCTTTTTCTTTTTCTTTTTTTTCTTGACTTTGGATTATATATTTTTCTGGGTTTTCTTGATCAAATTTTTATAGGTTTTTGGTGGTAGCCAATGGGGTAGCTGCTGCCTATTCCTTAGTACAAGTGGTTCGTTGTGTGGTGAGTATGGTGAAGGGAAGTGTGCTTGTCAGTAAGCCTTTGGCTTGGACCATTTTCAGTGGAGATCAGGTACCATATTTCTACTTCTGCCATAGTTACTCCAACTAACAACGACTCAATTGACACTAAATTAATTTATTTAGTAATAATTATTAATTTCATCTAGTGTTATACTACAGCTAACTCTCTCAGGTATAGTCGTATAAGTTTCTGGTTTACAATTATTTATGTCTCCAAAAGTGTATCACGGGGTTTGTTTTTGGCTGTTTTGCAAAGCATGCTTGGTTGGTTGAGGAAAAAAAATGAAAAAAATGGCTATTTTAAGAGCAATGGCCAACTTAGGTGAGATAAATTCAAGGATTTGATATATTTCATACATCAATTGCTGTAGTAACATATCATATGAAATGAAGTTAATGAATTTATACTAATAATAGAACTTATGATAAAAGAGTAATTATACAAAATAACACTAAGGTATTAAGAGTAATTACAGTATTGGTTGTTCTTGTTTTTTACACTATCATATGAAATATTATTTTTTTAATGAAAATATTAATTAAAATATTAAATTTTAACATTATAATTCGCATAACAATTTACATCGTTAATTTTTTTAAAAAATTTAATATTAAATTTTGATTTTTTAAAATAATTTTTTAAATAATATATGTCAAAGCACATATATAAGTTGCCGATTTAATCAATATTTTTATTAAAAATGTCTTAATTTTTTTTTTCACTATATATTTAATAAATAGAATGAAGTTAAAGAAATACTTTCTTAAATCATAATGATTCCTAAAATGTATAAATATGTATTTTTATAAAAAATCAATTTTTATATATATATTAAAAAAAAAGCACTATTGCCAGGCTTTACACTTGCATTTAATGTTCATTGGTGTGGATGGTTGGGAGATAATGAAATATTACTCTAGTAACTCGTTTAATGGTTTTTACAAGTTTCAAACCCTATCTGAGGGGATGAAAAATGGTGGGTGTCATAAATGTTGTTGCATGGGATTTTTTCTCATTCTTGATAAGCATAGAGTGTAGGTAATTTGGTCATCTCCTATTCCCCCACGTAGTAAATAAAGCTGGTCTGTTATTATTACTTTACACTTCTTTGTAGGCCAACACGTGTGATTTTAGTGCACCACATATGAAATTTATAAATTTCATGTGTATTTGTTATATATCCAAAAATAAAATATTGTACCGACCAAAAGATAGAGCATATTAAAAGTCGGTTATGAAAATTTATTGGTTCATAACCAATAACCGATCAACATGATTTATTTTAACCACACTACAAGATCGAGAGCTATTAATTATATCGGTAAATTCAATTAAAAAATAAAAATTCGATCTAATCTGTTCAAATCAAATATCATCACATAATGGTTAGCTCATGCTATGCTATTGTATCTTGAGAAGCCAGTATGTAATGATCAATTAACATAGATATTATGCATATCTACAATGCAGGCAATGGCATACTTGAACGTGGCCGCCGTGGGAGCTGCAGCACAGTCAGCGGTGTTTGCAAAGCTGGGGCAAACAGAGCTTCAATGGATGAAGATATGCAACATGTATGGCAAGTTTTGTAACCAAGTTGGGGAAGGAATATCAATGGCAGTGCTAGCTAGTGTGTGCATGGTACTCCTATCTGGTATCTCTGCTTTCACTCTATTTCGCTTATGTGGAATCAACAAAGGCAACTCCGGGTGGTGAGTTTCAGCTAGTTTCACAGGCTCAGTCCAAAAGGTTGTCTTATCTTATGTCATATATATAGTAAAAAATGCAATGCAAGGTCGTTGAAACACGTGTAAGAGGACTCATCATCTATGTATTTAGTAATTATTAACTTAAATGAATTTAATTAATTCAAATTTAGCAAGCAAAGAATTCGGCTAATCATCAAAAACATTACTTGCAATTTGGACACCACTTTTTGGTTAAAGAAATTGGAAAGTCCTAGTATTATAGGAACTAGATCTAGATCAGATTAATCCATATTTTTAAAAAGAATTCAATAAATTCAAATTGTAATAAAGTTAACATTTTCTCCATAAAATATATCTTGAAACAAAGTTAACATTCTCTCCATAGATATCTTGAAACAATAACAATTCAATAACAATTTAATTTCAAATAAAAAGATTTCATTTATAGAACCATAAAAAACTTAAAAATATCAACTTAATAAACCTTATTTAAATAGTAAATATTAATTATATTCTAATTTAATCTTATTTGATTTATTTTAATAGTATAATAAGTAATTTGATTCATTCAATAGTAGAAGGATTAACTTGATCATATCATTATAATAGAAGGCCCTCTCCAGTATGTTCAACCTCACATCCCATTTTCTGGGGGTCAAAATTCTTTATGCTATAAATATTGAAACGAAAGTTACTAGTAGCACATTATTGTCATCAAATTATATGCAGGAGTAGCCCACCACAACCACAAAGCATTTAAGTTAACAAATATGAACCCTTAATTATTAATACACTTAAAGCATTAATTCCATTTAACACTTGGAGCTAACAAGTTAGACAGAATGATACATACCAAGCAATTGAGAAAGGCTTATGACGGTATTTGCTTTCAGTATGATCCTTTGTTTACATTTGATCTGCGACTGATCCGAGGCATTGAGCTTCCTTTATTGGAATTCCTGCAACAATCTGAACTTTTGGATACCTTCTTGCTACGAGAACTAAATCCGAGCTCATTGAATGCTTGCCATTTTTCGTCAGACAAGGTTTCATTATGCGGCGAGGTCGTATCGAATCTCGTCAAATTCCTGCAAGATGTTATTAATTACTCAATGTAATGTGAAAGGGGGGGGGACCAAGGTAGCTAATTTAATGGAGATTAACATCGACCTTAAATAATTTCAGGTCAGTCATTTACCTTGGGTTTTGTCTTGGCATAATAAGGTGTTAAACAGGGATTTAAATCTTCAAGGAACAAGTCATCTGGACTTCCAGGAGTTGTTGGGTTTCCAGAACTGAATTCCTGACATGTTCATGATGTTATTACCTTTACCGGTAGAAGCATCGAGTCAAATGAAAAATAGGGTGGAAAAGAAAATAATCTATACCTATGTCCAAGTAATAATATTATTTATTGCTGTATATATATACACAAGTATCATGAAACAGATTCAAATTGCATTTTGCCTCCTACTTAAAAAATAATAAATTGATTCTTATACATTAAATCAAAAAACAAATTTGTACTTTTATTAAAATTTCATTTATTTCTACTGTTAAAAATTAGACACATGCTGTTTAGTTATTCCGTTAATTACCCAATTTTCATCAGTAGAATTGGATGAATATTTTAACAAGAAAGATCAATTTTCTCTTTGAAGACTAATTTGTCAATTTTTTTAGTAGGAGCAAAATACAATTTGCTTCAAGTACAAAATCCTCCTTAGTACTTTTACCTATATAAGTAATATTTTGGTTGAAAATAGTATATAAAATCTTACCAAAGAATCAAAAAGCTCGTCTCCATCATAGCTGCCATGCTGCTGGTTACATGCTCTCGAAGAATACTTTTCTGCCTTCATCTATTTCAAGCAAATCTTAACAGTGTGAACCCTTATAATGGTTTTAAATTAAGACTTTGAAAGACCTTCCTTATGTGCTACTGACTGATAGATATGGGTTGGTAAGTTATCATATCATACATGAAGCATGTTAAACTATAGCAAATAATATCAAATTCATTGCATGCTCTTTCATAGAGGAGTGTTAAGACTTCTATTTGAGGGAAGTAGCAGAAATGTATCCAATTGAAACTAAGTTAAAAATAGGCACAAATTCAGATTATATCATCATTAGTTTTAAACATCAATCTACACTACATGATTTAATATTGAATGCTTTGTGTGGAACTGTGGATTACCTGAGCAAGATCCTGGGCAAGGCATTGAAGTTGTCCTGTAAGAGAAGTGACCTGTCTTTGGAGAGTAGGTATTAGTTGTTTGGCTTGCGTCAGCTCCGAGCCTTGCTTTTCAACTAGGTCTTGAAGTTGAGAATTCATTGGATCTGGAAACAATACTGCATTCTTCAAGGATTTAATCTCTTCTCTCTGTTTCAAGCACAAATCTTTCAGCTTCTCCACCTGCAAAATACAATCTATATTAACATCTATAGCATTCATAAATAATTACACATTCCCAAGATTAATTTAATCTGCTATATATATATACATATATATTTTGCATTTCTTAATGGTAGCTAAATTAACACAAAATCATAAATATTTAACAATGGAATGGCTAACACTATGTTTCCAGGAACGCGAATGGATCCGTTACGAACAAAACACACTTAAGACTACACAAATACATAATTCTAAATAAATAAATTCTGAAAACAATTTATCAATGAGATCACTAGGTATACTGAATTAATCGCTAGCATTCAACAATCCCGATCATGGCAACCAATTCAAAAATCAATGGCTCACCTCTCTGTTCTTGTCTTGAAGCAGAAGCTTGAGCTCAGAGACCTCCATCTCGAGCTCTTTGTTGGCATTCAATAACTCCCTCTCACTTCTTAAAACCATGGCCAATGTCCTTGTATTCCCTTTAACCTCCGTCAAGGCTTTTACCTCCTTTTTGTTATCCTTACCGGAAGATACTTTACCGAACAGCTTCCTCTGCAACGCCGTAAAAGCGGTGCCTTTCCTCACTCTCTTCTTGAGATCCTCAGCTACCACATCCGATGGAATCGTCAGCTGTCCCGTTGTTTTATTTGCCAATTTCTTGTCCATAAACTTCTTCACCATGGTTGTAAAGTGAAGATCCGCCGACTGGTTCTTGCTGCGGCTGCTTTGGGCTGCATCCAACGGCTTCGATTTCACAATCGCTCGAGAGGAAGAAGACGATTTTGGCCTCCGCGAAGAAGCGGAGCTGTTAAAGTCTATAGATGACGAGGGATCGGAGAAGTGAGAGGAAGTGGAGGAGCGTGAATCGTACGATCTGTAGCGCGTCGCCATTTACGGGAGCAGGAGAAGTCGAGAAATTGTGTTGATTTTAAATTTAAGGTTTTATAATGGACTTCGCTCCGTTGAGGTTGCCAAAGGTTATATCAAAGCTTGTGTCGTTTGAATGCTTGAAGAAAGAAGAAAAGCGATGATGGATTGGGATAATTTTGTTTTTAGTCCCTTTACTATAATAAAATTTAGAACTTAAATTTTCTGACGTTATTTGTTGGTGAGTTCATAAATAATTTAGTGTTTGATGATACAAGGACAAATTGGTCGTAGGGATGATGATCCTGCTTGGTTGGAGTTGTAAAGGAGGGGAGTAGAGGTTTTAGTTATCAAGGAGGTAACGGGTAATCTCCATAAGCCTTCAACTTTTGATTATAGTTTTTTTTTATACGCTTTTAATCTTTTTTTATCTCGTTATTCTAAAGTATTGTATGTCTAATTGATATTGATATGTCAAAGATAAGTAACTCGATATTATAGACTCAAATAGAGTAACATTATAACGTGCTTTGAGTTATCTTGAACAAGATATGATAGTTAATATCTAATGTTATGATTAATGAATAGATTCACTTGTAAAAAAAAAAATTGCTAATAGAGAGAGTCTTCACAAATAGTCTCAAGTGAGTATTGTGCATGAGTGTTCGGAATGTGATCGTTAGAAAGTCTTAACGATATGTAACACACCATTAACATTGTTATTAATTAACAATAATAATGCCAACAACTTAAAAAGACCAACAGACAAAGCTATAAATTTTAGTGTACAAATAACATTAAGCAAGTGACTTAACATTATAGATCCGGGTAAAATGACGTTATAATGTACCTCAAGACATGTTGGATGAGATGCAATGACTAAACCCAATATGACAATTATTTAGTGGGTTCGTCTGTTAAATAAGTTATTAGTTGGAAAAAATGTTCACGAAAAATTTTAATAAAAATACATATAATTATTCGAGATATTATCATTTGTAACACACCATTAACATTGTTATTATTTAACAATAATAATGTCAATAATTTAAAAGCACACAAATAACATTCAATAAGTATAGAGGTTAAATTTAAGTAAAATAAAAAAAAATAAAATATTTAATTTTATCATAATAAAGGGACTAAAGTAAAATTAGACCAAAAAGAATTTAAATTTTGAAATTGATGATGGCATTGGGAAGGGACTAAAACTAGATTCAAACTTGGCTTTTTGGCTTCCATTAAAAAAAAGATTTTTTTTGACGTGAAAAGGCGCGGGAGGATTACTTACGTTAAATCGTACAGAGGCCTGGGCTCTGCACTGAAGGGCTAGTCTTTTTATGACAAGACGAGCCCCAATTAAATCAAATAAATACCTAGCCTGGCCTGCTCTATTTTTATAATTTATTTAAATGAAAACTTCTTCAATAGTTTAATAGTTCAAGGAATTGGATTTTGAGTTCTAGAAAGTGGAAAAAGAAAGTAGAAATGGGCGATTCTTTGCCCTTTTTCAACAATCGTGATCCTGCTGCGTTATCAATTCTTAAGAAGTACCTCTATCAGCCAAGCAACAACGACGAGGACAATGGCGACGGCT